>OY755048.1:31513986-32113986 GCA_963576565.1 Aspidapion aeneum
GGGTCGAGATGGTCCCATTTAAAAATGAACAAAATCCACCAAACACAAGCCAAATAAAAGGGTGGGGGAAGATTTGAAAAATTAGAGTTTATGTGAAAATATGGCGTGTGTGATATCAAACGAAAGGTAATTGAGTATGGAGTTAAAAAAAATACATCTTAGTTTTTTTTTTCTTCAAAAAGGGTGGGGGTAGATTTAAAAAATTAGAGTTTTTCGTAAAAATATGGCGTGTGTGATATTAAACAAAAGGTAATTGAGTCCGGAGTTAAACAAAATACATTTTAGTTTTTGTTTTTTTAAAGGTGGGGGTAGATTTCAAAAATCTGAGTTTAAGTCAATACATGGCTTGTGTGGTATCAAACAAAAGGTAATTTAGTCTGGAGTTGTGTAAGATATATTTCAGTTTTTAGTTTTATTAGCTCGCACGTACACTATAACTATAGTACCTAGTGTGAGCTTAGGGGCCCATATATTGGCAGAGTATTTTTTTTAATGACGCTCAAAATGACAACCGGTAACGACAACAAAGTTGCGTCATTGTCACTGTTGATACATGGGGACTAATATAATTTGGAAATATCTCAGAAACTATGGCTCTAAACTACGGCATATCGGGTATTTTTGGAAAATATGTTCCAAGCCTAATCTATTAATTAAATAATATATAAATTTGAGCGCCTGTCAAACATGGTAAGCATTGGGAATAAAGTCAAGATGCAATTTAAAAGTAAAAATTTCGCGAATTCGAACACAATTTCTTATATGTTCCTATATCAATTATTAATGGTCTAAAAGGGTGGGAAAAATATAATGCGACACCCTGTACAAGATTTTAGTTCACGAAAATACAAACAAAAATATTGACTACGATACACTTCCTAAACATGAATTTATATAATATGTTATTTCAGCTTGACAGGTTGGCAAATGTTTATGCAATGCTTACCTGATACAAAACAAACCATCGCATTTGCCACTTAGTGCTGTCATTTGACTTTTTGTGTAGATACCCCGCTTGCGAGTGGTCGTAGTGCGCACGTTCGGATAACATAAGTAGCTGATTTTCGTTGATCCGTATCCCCCTTTGCATCTTTGGACTTAACATGTTGCAGATGTTTTTTATCACCTCATAAAATCTGAAAAACAAAGACTATCATAGTGGGTTTACACATGCATGAATTTAGTGGCGCCAGTGTTCGCGCCAGTTCTATTGGCACGCCAGTAAAGGTTTACACTATTGTGCGAAAATTAAAAAGACTGGCACGCCAGTTTCATTTTTAAAGTGTACACGATACGCGATATGTCGGCTGAACTCTCGGAAGCCTGCAAAATAGTCGCTAAACTTTTATTGAAAAAAAAAAATAAAAGAGATTCAGGAAAAGGAACAACGAAAAGGCCGTATCTGCATGGGTTAAAGCATGGATTGCTAGTCGATCTACTTTGGGTGCTTCCGAAAAGCTTTTAGGAGAACTTGCAGCAGAAGATCCTGCGAGCTATAAAAACCATCTTCGAATGACAAAGCAACATTTTGATATTCTTCTAGAGTTTCTCTTATTTAAACAACATTCTTTAAAACTCGGTCTGCTACTTTAAACCATGGTACTTTTGGGGTGTATACTTCATTTGCACCGGCTCCGGAACGTTGGCTTTTTTTAATTTTTGTCAATTCCAAAGCATATGTGTTTCTTATGGATCATATTTTTGCTTTTACTTCTGCAACTTCAAAGCCTTCAATAGTCATTATTTTACTAATTTTTTGGGAAGCATTATCTCGACTATCTTTGTTTTTATACGAACTACTGTGTACATCCCATAAACAAGAAAAACATTCATAGCCTTCAAGAAACTGTATGGCCAGTTCTGCTGACCACTTTTTTTAGCCATATTAAGCTATAAAAACAAAAATAAACAAAATTTTTAAGCTCAAACACAATGAAAATAAAAAATAATGTAAAATAATGAACTTAAAACTGGCGAGCCGACGTGCAAGCACTTGTTTACACATGAAAATTTTCCTTTTCTGCGCGCATGCGTCACCACTGGCGCCAGCAAATTCAGTCAGCTGCAGACTTTTTTGATACATGCATGCAAAAAAATAACTTGTGTGCAAGTCGGTGTTTACACTTGCAAATTTAACTTACTGGCGCGCCAGTTTTTATTGGCGCCAGCAAATCCATGCATGTGTAAACTCTCCTTCATTCAAAAAGTTTTTTTGAAACTAGTTTATTTTGCATTATTTGATGTTTATAAAGGCGGCTACTTTAAAATCCGGACATTAATGAAAAATCCGCCCGGACCCACCCGGACGTAGTAAAAATCCGGACATGTCCGTATTAATCCGGACGTCTGGTAACCCTACTTGCAGATTGCCGCCGCTTTGATTTTATCTCAGGGTTTCCTAGTTTAAAAATAAAATATATTTAATATTACATACATTTATCGGTTTCACAACGTCCTACGTCTTCCGATACCAAATTTCCACTCGTTCCTGTTTGCCCATAATTCATCATCTAGGCCTCTTATTCTTATTTCACTGTCTATTCCTTCTCTCCAGCTTCTCCTTGGCCGTCCCCGTTTTCTTCGCCAAGTTGGTTTCCATTGTAGTATTTCTTTAGATAATCTTTTATCATTTATTCTTTGTACAGGTCCTTACCACACCAGTTGTTTTGTTCTTATTTCATCCATTAAAGTACGTTCACCCACTGTCATAATTTCTCTTATTCTTTGATTTGTAACTTTTTCTCTTTTTGATTTCCCTGCTGCTCTTCTTCAATAGTCCATCTCCGTAGCGGAAAGCATTTTTTCTGTTCTATCCTTGATTGGCCATACTTCTGAGCCGTGTGTAATACTTTTTACAATGGTGTTATATATAAGCTTTTTGTTATGTTTTGCTATACTTTGGTCCCAAATTATTCCATTTAGAAAGTTATTACTTTTCTTTCTTGTACATTTCGATCTTTAATAGCTTTGTCTAGTGTTCCGTCAGCTGTAATTTTTATTATTTATATTCATCACAGTACTGAATTCGCTGCCCGGTATTTAAGATTAGATCCTGTTTCGTTCCACCGATACACATATACTCTGTCTTATTGAGATTAGCCTCTAGTCCCCACTTATTGTACTCTTCTATTAGTTTTCGTGTCATATATTCGAGGTCGTCATAGTCCTGAGCCACTACTATCTGATCATCGGCGAAACATAAAGTATACAAGGTGTCTCGTCCATACTTTAAAGGACTTGTTCCAAGTATATCTTGAAGAGCGTAGCGAGATACAGCAACCTTATTTAAGACCTTTATCGCCTTACTATTGCGGTATAACTCTTTGATGGCCTTAATTAGTTGTACGCTTATGTTTGTGTTTTCCAACGCTTTTCAAAGTAAATTCAGTATACTATCATAACATTACGTTTCATTATATTGTTTTTCATTTCTTTTTTCAATGTTTTTCTAAAAATATGTTTTCTTTATACGTAATAAATTTAAAAAATAATATTCAGAAGTTATTAATAAATAATTTTTTCAATTTAAAAAACAAATTTAAAAATTATAAAAAAAAAGTTCAAAAAAATGTTTACTACACGAAAGGAACAAAAAATTAAGCATATATATATATATATATATATATATAAATATATATTATATATATATATATATATATATATATAAACAAAAATTAAAAAAAAAATCTGTTTGAAAATAATAATGCTTTCTCAATACTACTTTTTTACTTTTCAAAAAAGCACCTAAAATAAATATAAATATGTATATGAAAAAAATTCTTTTTGAAAAAAATGTTTGTGACAAATGTTTATTACTATACCAAATAAACAAAAAAATAAAAAATATTTTTTATAAAAAAAAAAAAATTTAAGCGGATTCTTTTAACAATTTGTTTTTTAAAGAACTTATTTTTGAAAAATATTTTTTTAATAAAGGTTTTCTATACGAAATAAACAAGCAAATATAAAATATGAAAATTGTTTTTATTAGTAAAAAATTATATTTAAAAATAAGGCTTTTTTATATATAACGTATAACTACGGCTGCGATATATGGATGACTCATTTATTATATGGCCGAAAAATGATGACGAACTACAGAATTTTCTACACCATCTGAACGGTATTCAACCAACAATCAAATGCACCATGGAAATTGAAAAAGTTTCGACCTTACCTTTTTTGGATGTTCTTGTCAAATGGTTAGACAGAAACATTCAAACTACTCTTTATAGGAAACCTACGCACACGGGACAGTACCTAAATTTTAAGTCTAATCATTATGTTGCTAGAAAACAAGGAATTATAAGAAGTTTGTGTTTAAGAGCCGTAAATATTTGTAGTCATAATAAAAAATTAACAACAGAATTTAACAATAAACAAGGACTTACAACAGAATGGTTATTCCGAGAAATTAATAAACTCAATGATCTCTAAAATTAAAAACAAACCAAATGTGGCAAATTCTCAAAGTAATAATCCGTTGGGTGTTATTAACATTCCATATATTCAAGGGATTTTAGAAAACAAAGACGAATAGCCAAGCACTACAATATAAAAATAATATTTCCATCGGGAAATACGATAAGGAGATTTGTAACTAAACCAAAACTGGAAATAATAAGAAATGTATTTACTAAATACCGTGTGAGTGTGGTAAATCATATGTAGGTGAAACGAAACGCCCTCTTCAGGTTAGAGTAAATGAACATCTAAAAATTACCCAATTGGGGGATATTGAAAAATCCGGTTTCGCGGATCATGCATGGTCAAATGAACACAGGATTCAGTGGTCAGAAGCTAAAGTTTGGCATAAGGAGTCGAATTGGCGAAAACGAAAGTTTATTAAACTGCGTTTATAATGCAGAATAAAGAAGTTTTCAGTCAACAAAAACAGGCGTCTTAGGATTAAAAAGGGGGCGGGCCGTCACACCTGACTGCACACCAAGTAGTATCAGTAGTAGCCTAGAGACAAGATTGTTAAGTTTACACTTGAAAACGGTTAGAGATACTTACTATGGAAGTCCGAAATGTTATTTCTACGATATACTTGTCAGCGCATTATATCGGTGGCAATTTTTTTCTTCAAGGTTCTCTAAACCGCTATATTTTCCCTGGATTTTAGGCTTTCCAACTGAGTAACTGTAACTTATAAAAATATCGACCATATATAACGTTTTTATTTCTTTTGCGAGAGTCATAAATTGTCCCTTGAAAAATATCTTTTTATCCCATTTTAAATAATTTATTGCGACTTACCATTTTTACTTGAAAAGAACAAGTTTTGTGTGTTGTTTTGGTCATATCAACTCGTGTTTTGACTTTTTTGAATATAAAGTAAAATAATTTATCAAAAAAAATAAAGTCAGGCCTGTAAAAGATTAATGAACCCCAAACCATTTTGCGCTAAAACCGTGAAATACAATTTTTTCTGCCTTTCTGTCTTCCTTTTAGGATTAACTATATTTGACGTAAGATCTCAATTAAATAAATTGGTGTGGTTCAGCTTTTAGCTATCATATTTGTATTATTTTTTGTGTCTAGACCGATCATATTTTTTTATTTTATTTTTATAATAAAGTTTTTTTTATTTTTGTTTCTATTTTTTAAATCTGACCATGAGATTTGTACAAAAATTTAGCTTATTTAGTATTTGATATTGTCAAATTTGCCATTCGTAAAAATATATTGCTCCCCTCTACAAGCTTTACAAATGCTATAACTTGGAACAAAAAACTTTTGACTAAAGGTTAGTATTTAAACTATTTGCCTTCCCCACCACCCTTAAAATTTGGTAGATTATTTAAATTAATCCCTGTATACGCTTTCTTTCGCAATTTCTTAAATACTTTTAATTTGGTGTCTAGCTCTTATAGTTCAGGCAAGATTCGGGAAAATCCACTTTCTAGAAGCATTTTATATTACTTTTTGGCAAATGGGCAATTCCCCCTATTTTGACCCCGCTGAATCCGAATATTCCTGTTGCCAACTCGAAATATTGACAGGGGCTGAGATATTCAAGATGACGGCCAAAATGGCGGCGGAATTTTAAATCGCCGCTGGAAAGCCCAAATTGTCACAGGTGTACATTCAAAATATATATTTGTATAATTAAAAAATAATAACAATTATTAATGGCTGCAAAAACCTCCAAAAACCTCCTGAAGATGCCATCCACTCGAAATGGCGAAACGTCGAGAACGAATCTCCAACGACGATGGCCGAACAGCCCGAAAGCACACCCACCATTGGACGATGGCCACGAAAGCCTTTCACAATTTGTACAGTTTATTTTAATTTGGAAACATTTTATTTTAATAGGTATAAATTACGAACCTTTTTGAAGTATTTATCATAACATTAATCTCACTTTGTAATATATCATTTAAAAAGAAATTGTCTTATCCTCAATGAAGAATAAAGGCACATTTTTTTCTGAAAATCTTAGATAGAAAAGATATTTAATTATGCAAGAGAAACTGATTATTTCAGTTATTTTTGAAAATAAGTTTATATTAGTACGCCCCTGAAGCCTTAAATATGGCAACAACCTGATATTTTAATAAAGTTTTTAAAAGATTATGTTTTACAATAAAGTATACTACATATTTCTTCCTAAAAATTGTAGTTTTTGAGAAAATTTTGAAAAACCTATAATAAACATTTTCTAAATAATCCCAATTAACATACGCCACTGAAGAGCTACTTGCTTTTCCTAACCTTATCGACCAATACATCGCTGGAAAGGTAATTTTATTCTCCACAAGAAACTGTTCTTTTCAATTCTTGATAAAAAGGTTAGTTTTCGAGAAAATTGCATAAAACTGAAAAAAAAAACAGGTTTTTGGGGGTTTGGGGGGGATTTTCTCCGTCTCTGTCGATTTATCGAGTTGGCAACAGAGATATTCGAATTCAGCGGGGTCAAATTAGGGAGAAATGGTCTGTTGCCAAAAAGTAATATGATTTGCTTCTAGCCGAAAACGGAAAGCCTTTTAAAATAATATGCTCTGACTATTATTAGAGGTATCTAAAATTATTCCTCATTTCATTTTAATCCATTCTTACTATTATTTAATGACCGAACTTTCTGATCCCATTGTATTGTGCTACAAGGAAACCTTTTAGGTCCTGCTTTGTTTTCATTAAATATACATCCATTAGTTCAATCTTTAAAGAGTGGTACCTTGATTATTGTACTCTCTGTGGCGATCACGATACTGTATTATATATATATTTATCGGTTTCACAACGTTCTATGTCTTCCGATACCCAATCTTTACTCGTTTCTGTTCTCTCCGGCTTCTCCTTGGCAGTTCTCGTTTTCTTCGGCCAGTTGGTTTCCATTGTAGTATTTGTTTAGGTAGTCTTTCATCATTCATTATTTGTACATGTCCGTACCACACCAGTTGTTTTGTTCTTATATCATCCACTAAAGTACGTTCACCCACTGTCATAATTTCTCTTATTCTTTGATTTGTAACTCTTTCTTTTTGTGATTTCTCTGCTGCTCTTCTCCAATAGTCCATCTCCGCAGCGGAAAGCATTTTTTCTGTTCTATCCTTGATTGGCCATACTTCTGAGCCGTATGTAATAATACTTTTTACAATGGTGTTATATATAAGCTTTTTATTATGTTTTGATATACTTTGGTACCAAATTATTCCATTTAATAAAGTTACTGCTTTTCTTCCTTGTACGTTTCTATCTTTTATAGCTTTGTCTAGTGTTCCGTCAGCTGTAATTTTTAGACCTAAGTATTTGTATTCATCAGACTGAATTCGCTGCCCGGTATTTAAGATTAGATCCTGTTTTATTCCACCGATACACATATACTCTTTCTTATTGAGATTAACCTCTAGTCCCCACTTATTGTACTCTTCTATTAGTTTTAGTGTCATATATTCAAGGTCGTCATAATTCTGAGCCACTACTATCTGATCATCGGTGAAACATAAAGTATACAAGGTGGTTTTGTCGAATGGAATTCCCATGTTTTGGCATTTTCTCTTCCGTACTTTAAGGACTTGTTCCAAGTATTTCTTGAAGAGCGTAGGCGAGAAAACAGCAACCTTGTTTAAGACCTTTATTTACTTGAAAGCCTTTGGTTAGTTTTGCTTTTATTTTAACTTTTGCCTTACTATTGCGGTATAACTCTTTGATGGCCTTAATTAGTTGTACGCTTATGTTTGTGTTTTCCAACGCTTTCCAAATTAGATTTAGTGGTATACTAGCATATGCCTTCTGCAAATCAACGTAAAGCAGATGCAGCCCTTGTCCGTGTGCCATTTTCTTTTCAATAACTTGGGTTATACAAAAGAGATGATCTGAAGTCGATGTACCCGCCCTAGAAACCAGCTTGTTCTTCTGCCTTCATGTCTTTATATTCGCTCTCCACTTTATTTCTTTTTACCGTATATTCTGCTTAGCGTACTAGTCACAGATATACCTCTATAAATGTCACATATATCTTTCCTTCCTTTTTTGTGTATTGTGGATATATATATGACGTTTTCCACTCAGTTGGTACTACAGTTCCATTTAAATATTTTTGGAAAAGATTCCGTAATCTCCAAAACAGTTCTTCAGTGTCATATTTAATAAGTTCGGCTGGGATATTTCTGGGTCCGGCAGATTTACCACTTTTTAAGGTTGTGCACACGTTTTTGACCTCAGAGATTTTGAGGGGTACTGGAGATCCCATCGTTCTAATTATATTGTCTCTTGCGTCTTCCTTGAATTCTGCTCTTCAGTTAAAAGTATTAAATGGGTTTAAACATTTAGTTGAGCATTGTTCAAAAATCAGCATGTAAATAAGTTTTGAGAAATGTGAAATATAATTGATTTCTTCTCTTGATCCCTCAATTTAATTCCATTGCCACAAGCATAAAGCAATCAAGCATCAAATTGATATTTTAGGATGTCCTCTTGGAAAAACCAGCTTAGCCACCGGTTTAAAAAAGAAAATTTCTACCTTACAAGAATTCTTTGCAAATTTATAAAACCTTTCATCGCATTCTGCATTCTATTTACTAAAAAATTATATTGCAATTCCCAGAATAACAATATTATAAAATGTAAACTATGTTGCAATAAATCTGATTTACTAAATAATTATGATGTTATTCGAAAAAATACCTGTAAGATTATTACCAATTGCAATTTTGATTCTTCTTCGTGTTCTTTTTGTAAATTACCTGTAAAATTTTGAGGCTTGAAAATACGCGGTGTTTTATCTTTATATTGCTTCAAATATGACAAAAACCCGTCCCCCTTTAACTATCTAAAATTCACAAAATGTATGTTATTCTAAGGTTAATAATTTTAGCGTGGTCTAATATTTATAGCTACGCATTTATGTAAAAACGACTGATACAAAATAACTTTTTGATAAACAAGTATTAGTCAGAGCATATTATTTTAAAAGGCCTTCCGTTTTCGGTCTAGAAGCAAATTATATTACTTTTTGACAACAGACCATTTCCCGAATTAATCCGAATATCTCTGTTGCCAACTCGAAAATCCCCCCCAAACCCCCAAAAACCTGTTTTTTTTCTTCAGTTTTATGCAATTTTCTCGAAAACTAACCTTTTTATCAAAAATTGCAAAGAACAGTTTTTTGTGGAGAATAAAATTTCCTTTCCAACGATGTATTGGTCAACAAGGTAAGGATAGCAAGTAGCTCTTCAGTGGCGTACGTAAATTGGGATTATTTAGAAAAAACATGTTTATTATAGGTTTTTCAAAATTTTCTCAAAAACTACACTTTTTAGGAAAAAATATGTATTATACTTTATTGTAGAACATAACATTTTCTTTTAAAAACTTTATTAAAATGTCGGGTTGTTGCCATATTTAAGGCTTCAGGGGCGTACTAATATAAACTTATTTTCAAAAATAACTGAAATAATCAGTTTCTCTTGCATATTTAAATATCTTTTCTAACTAAGATTTTTAGAAAAAAATGTGCCTTTATTCTTTATTGAGGATAACACAATTTCTTTTTAAATGATATATTACAAAGTGAGGTTAATGTTATGATAAATACTTCAAAAAGTTTCGTAATTTATACCTACTAAAATAAAATGTTTCCAAATTAAAATAAACTATTTTTGATTAGATTAGATATTTTGATTTATCTAAATAAGTTCTTTAAAGCAAAAAAACACCGGTGGTTATAAGGGGAGGGGGCAAAGGGGCCATGGCCCCCCCTAAGCAATATTTTTGTGCAGAAAGTAACAGTAGTAACTTTGACACAGGTGTTTTTGGTTATTTTTTTAAGCATATGGAACTAAAAATAAAGTGGTGAATCTTATGCAACGGTTGGGGGGGGGGCATAATCATAATTAGGTACTCATTGGGATCAACAACCAACCTGTTAGGAAGAGTTTGATATTTTTTTGCCCTATACATATGCAATTTACGGACGCCCCTGGAGAGTTTTCTATACTATGGGTCACATTTTGGGACACACTGTTTAAAAGGACATAAAAGGTCGAAAGTACAAAAGGTCGAAAAAAAATCGACAAAACAAAATATTCAACAAATTTACCGTATCAAGTCGAATTGACCTGTCCAGTCGATGTAGACCCGCGGCCGTACTTTCGATCTTTTGTACTTTTTACCTTTTGAACTTTCGACCTTTTGTACTTTCGACCTTTTATCTGCCATTCTTTATTCTCCACCGAAAAGCTAATAAGAAACAAAATTAATTAGTTTGGATTGATCTTAAATAATTTCTTTAAATTAAGAACCCCACTGGAGCGGTAAATAAAAAATAACATCCACTTTGTTATGCATCGTTTAAAAGGACATTTTATTGGCTATCTCGACGTATAAGACACATTTTTTGATAAAGAGCTTGGTTTTTAAGAAAATTGAATAAAACGTATGAAAAACATGTTTTTTTTAATGATTTGTTGAAATCACCCCCATTGACGGACGTCGCTGGAGAGTTTGCTATAAGTCAAACCCCACCGAGTTTCACATTTTTAAAAAGGGAATTTCCCTGTCTATAAAAAGGTGTGAAACAAGTTTTTTCATGTTAAGCTTAGTTTTTGAGAAAATTAGATAAAACGTGTAACAAAAATGGTTTATTTTCTGTTTTTTCAAAATTAATTTAATTTATGGATGCCCCTGAAATTTTATTTATAAAATCGATTTAATCATGTTATACGTCATTTTGAAGGAAATTTTATTGAGTATACCAAAATGTAATAAATGGTTTTCTGTAGATATTAGGATTTAAAAAAATTAAATAAATCTTGGAAAAAACATAGGTATTTTTTTCAACTTTTTTTAATTACTTCAATTAACGGACGCCGCTGGAGAGCTTGTTATTAGTCTAACTTTATTAAGTTATACTATGTTGAAAATGGAATTTTATTGTCTACAATAAAGTATATTATACATATTTCTCTTAGAAGCTTAGTTTTACAGAAAATTTGAAAAAGCCTCAAACTTTCAGATTATGGGGGGTCTGGGGGGGTTTTGGAGGTTTTTGCAGCCATTTGAAAAAAAATAATATGTTATTATTTTTTAATTATACAAATATATATTTTGAATGTACGCCTGTGACAATTTGGGCTTTCCAGCGGCAATTTAAAATTCCGGCGCCATTTTGGCCGCCATCTTGAATATCTCAGCCCCTGTCAATATTTCGAGTTGGCATTTGCCAAAAAGTAATATAAAATGCTTCTAGAAAGTGGATTTTCCCGTATCTTGCCTGAACTATATCGCAAACTCCATGAATTTCATGCCCTTCTATAGGAATCCTACTTCTTAGGTATACTGGAATTTTTCTAAAAATAATTTTGTATATTAAACATTCGGTATTACTGCTGAGCTTTTAAAAAACGATGGAAAAAAGTAATTAGAAGTTTGCATGAATTAATAAGGAAGTAGAGGGAATTCCAGGAAAGTGAGCAATATATAATATTATAGCATAAACAAAAAGGGAAATTTATTTATTAATATAACATAGCTGGAAGAAAAAGCCAGCTGATATCATAGAGCAGGGCTATCAAAACGGACGGGCCACGATCCTCCACTTTGTTGACGTCACATCCGGGGCTGATTTTTTTTTGATGGTCACGTCACGACACAGCTGATTGTCTTTAAAATATTGAAGTTGGAATGACGGTTCATGAATATTTGATTTTTTTAAAAATAAAGCCGGTTTTGAGATTGTTTTTACTATATTCTTGCAGAACAATTTTTTTTTAATGTATAGTAATCCTTAATTTCTTAGAGCCGCTTCATTACCTCATACAAAAACTAAATTTAAAACAGAAGCGATTGTGACAAACACAGATGACAAAGTCAAATACTTGTCAAATATAACAGTTGGCATGCGGTACATGGCGGGTAATTTGAATTCAAAATAAAAAATGCAAAATGTTGAAGATTTTAACCTTTTAATCACCTTGCATCCTTACAAAAGTTTGGTGGAATATGAGGATAGTGTCTGAGAATATTTGACTAAAATTTCGCGGAAAT
Organism: Aspidapion aeneum; assembly: GCA_963576565.1. Classification (NCBI taxonomy): domain Eukaryota; kingdom Metazoa; phylum Arthropoda; class Insecta; order Coleoptera; family Brentidae; genus Aspidapion; species Aspidapion aeneum. Next base: position 31,526,482 of record OY755048.1, read on the forward strand.
CTGTAGTGCCATTTTGAAAATATCATAAAAAAACGTCTGACCTCCCATAAGACCCAATGTAAAAGTCAGCACACAGCTGATTTTTTTAGGGTCGTGGCTTGTATTTTTTTGTCGGCCTTGCATAGAGAAGTAGCATTTCAAATTTTTGCTCTATGCCATAGATGCTAATATAATAACGTGATATAAGCTATATTTTTTTTAAAACTTAAACTATGTATTTTGCGTTAATACTGTACTATTGTTAATTTACACAATGAGGTTCAAATGGTTTAAATAGCGCGAATTAATTACCTATTTAAATGAATGTTATTAACCAGGTGCCCCAATGTTTTGTATTAGCTGTATTAGCTATAAAATGGTATGAGTATCATTATATCCTTGTATATCCGCGATATATAAAAAAACTAGCTATAATAGAAGAATTTTCATTTAAAATACTTTCATAAATCAAACTAATGCCCTAATCCTTGAGTTTAAGAAATTTGTAAAAAATAATATTATCTTATTCATTTAAAATCATTTAAATTTTCCTTTTTGTTCAGATTTCTGTTATATGGTGATGTATACGTCGTCATAAATTGTTACCACCATTTTTTATTAGCTCAGCGGTTATGTTACCAATTCAAAAAGCTTTTGAATTTTTAAGACATTCATCTGCAGTAGCAACCACTTCGAAAGGTGTCTATCATGAAACACAAACCTTATGCTGTTCTGTATGAGGTTTTTGTTTAAATAAGTTATTCGCGCTATGAAGGGCACCTTTTAATCACAGTGCAACGGTTAAGAAAGAACAAAACAAACGTTTAGTTGTGTTTGATTTAGTATGTACGTCTGAAAGGACGTATTCGTATACAGGTGAAGAAAACACTCTCGTTGGAGGCTCCAGTAATAGTTTGCCATCATGTGGTATTATCATCTTGTTGGTAAAACCTTATTTTTTACTGATATTCTGTTTTTCTGAAGACTACTGGTTCTATTGAGAGTAAATTTTTATGCTGTCTATGTTATAACCCGGATTATTAAATTTGGAAAGAATTTAATGCAGTCTTCTATTTAATTATCTATTTCATGATTTTCAAGAAAAATGTATACTGTTTGAATATAAACACAAAGAGTCAGTAAAATTGGTAATATTTTATAAGCTGTTGGGTTTTAGGGCTATTCAATTTTCCGGCTTTATTTTTTTCGTGATAATAACAACAAAAAAATATAATTTCATTAAAAGAGCTCAATAATACACAAAAAATTTATTTATTTATTTAAGGTTAGAATAGCAACTGAAAGGTTGCGTTTTATTTTTTTATGATTTAAAGGTCTTACGAATATGGGCAACACCAATTATCAAAATCGAAACATAAAGATATAGTTTTTTATAATCTATATATTGCTTGAAATTTCCGGCGTGGAGCATCTTTGTAATTTTGGAAAGAAGCGAAAAAATTCTAAACTCCACACAATACAATTTTTAAATAGATTAATTATTTATTTCTATTTAAACCCCGACAAGTTTTGGAAATTTTACAATTTCATCTTCTTTAATGGGAAATCTGTAATCTAATACAACACTAATTGGTGACTTTTTCAAGAGAAAAAATAGTTCTTAAAATATTATAAGTTGACTTTTTTAAATAAAATGAATATTGATTCACACCTCGGGCGCATCAATAATAGGCTCCCTTGCCCATATTAATATAAGTACGGCTAAGGCCTCCGTGCACTTACACCAGAATTTTTCTTTTTGCCAATTATACTTGTTCGGCCCACTCCAAAATTTTTAGGCAAAGCAATAGACAAAATATTGGAGCATCTTTTTTCAAAAAAATATAAAAAATCGAAGGGGTCACATTTTCAAAATGGCGGTTTTTTAATTTATTGTTTTGTACTAAGGTCACTGATGCGATTATTTGTCATTTTCAATATTTTTTCTTAGAGCCTTTTATTCTTGTTTCTAAACAGTCGTAACTTTTTTTTTTAAAGTTCGTAGTTTTTCAGGAAAAATCATAAACCATAAATATGCTTTGGCCAATGAAGAAAATAAAACACCCTGTAGATTTAAGGAATCGCAACATTTTTTCACATTTTTTTATCTTGGTGTAATCGGTATCTATAGAGGAATCAAAAAAGAATTTTTTATTAAAATCAAAGCCGGGTTGACTTGGAAAGCCCCACATATAAAAACATAAAGTTATTCTACTTACAAGTTAATGACCTCCTGCATAAATAACTTGAAAGTAGAATAATTTTATGTTTTAATATCTATTGTATGTAATTTTAAATATTTTAAGTACTATTTTTTGTATTACAAAAAATCTATTTAAAAATTTTGTGGAGTTTAGGATTTTTTCACTTCTTTCCAAAATGTTTATGATCAATGCCTCATAACTAAATATAATTATATAAATAACTAGAGCTGTTACAAGAAAAAACATGTAAAAATTAGCCTATCAAAAATATTAGGAATCATTTTGTACTTCTTCAACATCATATCTATTTTGTTTCCCCATGTTAATGTTATCAACAAACATTTATGTAATTTTAATTCTTCAGAAAGAAGTGTATTAACAACGAACTGGTTATACCTCTAATAAATTCAAAGATCAGTGGTTTTTACGGGTGTGTACTTATAGTTCATCTCTAAATATTATGTACCCTTAAACTTTCAGAATTTGTTTTTGACAATTTCAATCAAGGCATCACAAATTGCCATTGGAGCTTATTTTTCGAGATTTTTTTTTGTTTTGTATTAATAATGAGCGATTTTAATATTTTAACAGGTTTGATGGAATTTTTGCAATGTGGGATGTTATTGAAAGTTAATTTTTGTTTTGTTTGGCAACGTTCTTGAAAATGCGTAATAGACTTAAGAACCTTTAAGCTCCGTCTGACCTCTTTTTAATCTTTATAATTATTTATTTTGTTGCCTCTAAAAACGTATTAATGCTCCTGGGATCACCTTGACGAGTCTAAGGAGTAGCCAAGTAAAGTAACTAATCACACACTTTTATGGCATTTTGTTTCTTTTGTTTTTTTTTCTAAGAAATATTTTGAAATACTTAATTTTCTATGTAAATATTCTAAATGATAATAATGATCCACATGTCTTGCAGCCCTTCCACTGCGACCACGAGTAGATCTATTGTGGCTCACTTTTAAGTGGACTATGCCTAGTCCTTCAAAGGGGTTAGCTCACAGATAAATTTTTCTGTGAGTTAGCTATCAGTTTAAATGAGACAGTGTTCAGATCTTCTGAATAAGCCTGAGGTTTACCGAAAATGTTTTGACGTAAACGTGCAATAGCCGGACATTTGCACAGTGTACGTCTCACTGTTTTATCATCCTCCATGCCGAGTCTACATTCGATCTCTCTCATGTGTCGAGTCACTAATCACTATACGTATCTCCTGTCTGGTAAAGCTGATCACACACAAAAATGCATTACGCATAGCATGGCGCATAGAAGTTCAATCTTATGGACCTTTCTTATGCAAAACCAATATGGCCGCTGCTATTCGATCTCTGATTGGTTGAAAGCCCCATGCTACGCATTATGTACCATGCTACGGAGGTGTGTGTGAAGGCCTTAAGTCCAATGATGTTCCTGGCTTTCTTTCTACAAGGTCCCTTAATAAACTCTTTAGAGTGAGCCAGTCTTTGTATATTTATCCAGTATTCTTGGAAGCTGTTCTTCATACATTTAAAAATGGTTAATTTAGCAGCTTTGTATGCTATCCCAAGGGTATATCCTAAATAATGCAGCTCCTAAATACACTTTGTTCGTAGACTGTTAGTAAGTGCCAATAACGGTCCGTATGGTGTCCGGAGAAGAGGCGACTAAAGGGGCCTCGACCCATGGGTAAATGGGTAGTCTGGTAACGGACAAGCATTGACCAGTAAGTTATCAGAAAAAAAAAACAGGTAACCTTTGGGATCACACCATCTATGGTAAAGGGGATGGGTTAATTTGGTGATTCTCTGAATGGATTCGGTGGCCTGGCCATTCAGTAAATCACCACATGGGACAGGGTATATGGAGTGCCTATTTGGAGCTAGCAGCTATTGCGGGCACATTGTGGCTCCCTGTATCCTGTTGATTATGTCAAAAGGTTTATGACCCATCAGTGGTCTAAGGCTACAACCATGGCATTATGTGGTATATTATGATGAATAAGTTTCTGGCCTAAAATATTATTTGAAGTCTAATGGGTTTTATATACTAGATAGTATTTAAATTATTATCTGAGTCAAACACAGTAGGTACGTGGTGCACAATGGGCCCAGACAGGCGGCCTAGGTGCCAGGTTAGGTCCTTTAAGGATGCTAACCGCCACTACCGTACACTCATACCTACATTCATTTAAGTGCCAATAACATTTAAGGAATTTCTCTACTTTGGATTTTGGAGCTATTTCTCAGGTCCATTTTATACACATGAGCTGGTAAGGGTTACTATTTTTTTTCTCCAGATGACAACATTTATGCCAGACATCTTTTTCAATTGCATAATATTTATTTTTAATATAAAGTGACCTTTTTATGTATTATTTTTCTGCTACTCTCTACCCCAAGGGAATTCCTTACTTAATTGTGTTTTGGCGCTTTTTAGAAGGAGTATTTAGTTAAATATATTAAGGAATCATGGGCCTGCCTGCTTTTACGAAAGAAAATCCCTATTTAATTTTTTAGCGGTTTTAATTAGTTGAAGTTCGGTCGGTTTTTGTTTAGGGACGATTAACTAATATTGAAGAATTAATAAAAAAAAAAAAGAAAATGCCTACGCTTAAAGGTTAAATAAAAATTTCCTTAGTATATTCCCCAAAGTGGCCAGTAAAGGGCTATTTTCGGAATCGCTTGAATTGTGAAATTGTAAGTGTATACATGCGATGGCATTTCTACAAATTGATGCACTCATCTATATTTTCAATTAAAAACTATTAATTAGTAATAATTAAATTTCTAGAAAAGCCTGCTTGATTACGTTGATGAACCCGCTATTATTAGTGGATATTATCATGACCTAAAGGGCTGCTTTATAGGACATGGAAAATGAAAATACATTTACCGCAGCATCGGCCTCCACGTGGCCCAACTAAACATGGGCGTATCATAGTTCGTAGATATAGCCATCTGGGGTTCAACTATAACTGAAGATTGTTCTCAAAAGTCATTGGGAATTTTCTTTTGCTTTTGCAAAATCCCCTGGCTGAATCCCCAATGTTTCTTGGTTGACTAACCAATGATGTGCCATGCGACATACTAAGCATGGGGCTGTAACTGCAATACTTTATTATCAATCTGTTACCACCTGTTCGCGAAATGGGAGAGGAAAGGGAACGACACGAAAGTGTGATTTGTGCCGCAGCAGAAGCTTTGCCTCTTTCCAGTAAGGCAATTGCCAATGATGTGGTTGATGATATTTCACCCATGACCGCCTGAAACATTTTGAATCGACATGGAGGTTTAAAGTAAACAACACGCAATAAATATTTCCAGATGATCAGTTTCGATGAATGGAGTTTGGCGAAAACATGATTAAGAAAGCAAATCAGGATTAATTGTAGTAAACATATTTTTTTACAGGCGAAAGTTCGTTTTCAATTTATGGTCGTCACAAACCTTCCGTTGATCGTTACTGGTCACGGAAAAATAAACACAGTATCCTCAAAAATTTAATGTCTGGACTACTACATTTGCATCTGAAGACTATTAATTAGTAATAAATTAATTTTCACACCAGCGAAATCAAAGAGCTGCTCTACAGGACATGGAAAATGAAAATACATTTACCGCAGCATCTGCCTCCACGTGGCATAACTAAACATGGGCGTATCACAGTTGGTAGATATAGCCATCTTTGGTGCAATTATGACTGAAGATGTGTCCTCAAAAGTCATTGGGAATTTTCTTTTGCTTTTGCAAAATCCCCTGGCGGAATCCCCAATGTTTCTTGGTTGACTAACCAATGATGTGCAATGCGACATACTAAGCATGGGGCTGTAACTGCAAGACTTTATTATCAATCAGTTACCACCTGTTCGCGAAATGGGAGAGGAAAGGGAACGACACGAAACTATGATTTGTGTCGTAGCAGAAGCTTTGCCTCTTTCCAGTAAGGCAATTGCCAATGATGTGGTTGATGATATTTCACCCTTGACCGCCTGAAACATAAATATTTCCAGATGATCAGTTTCGATGAATGGAGTTTGGCGAAAACATGATTAAGAAAGCAAATCAGGATTAAAATTGAAGTAAAAATATTTTTTTTTACAAGCGAAAGTTCGTTTTCAATTTATGGTTGTCACAAACCTTCCGTTGATCGTTACTGGTCACGGAAAAATAAACACAGTATCCTCAAACATTTAATGTCTGGACTACTACATTTGGAACTAAAGACTGTTAATTAGTAATAAATTAATTTTCACACCAGCGAGATGAAAGAGCTGTTTTACAGGACATGGAAAATGAAAATACATTTACCGCAGCATCTGCCTCCACGTGGCCCAACTAAACATGGGCGCATTATAGTTGATAGATATAGCCATCTGGAGTTCAACTATAACTGAAGATTGTCATCAAAAGTCATTGGGAATTTTCTTTTGCTTTTGCAAAATCCCCTGGCTGAATCCCCAATGTTTCTTGGTTGACTAACCAATGATGTGCCATGCGACATACTAAGCATGGGGCTGTAACTGCAAGACTTTATTATCAATCTGTTACCACCTGTTCGCGAAATGGGAGAGGAAAGGGAACGGCACGAAACTATGATTTGTGTCGTAGCAGAAACTTTGCCTCTTTCCAGTAAGGCAATTGCCAATGATGTGGTTGATGATATTTCACCCTTGACCGCCTGAAACATAAATATTTCCAGATGATCAGTTTCGATGAATGGAGTTTGGCGAAAACATGATTAAGAAAGCAAATCAGGATTAAAATTGAAGTAAAAATATTTTTTTTTTACAAGCGAAAGTTCGTTTTCAATTTATGGTTGTCACAAACGTTCCGTTGATCGTTACTGGTCACGGAAAAATAAACACAGTATCCTCAAAAATTTAATGTCTGGACTACTACATTTGGAACTAAAGACTGTTAATTAGTAATAAATTAATTTTCACATCAGCGAGATGAAAGAGCTGTTTTACAGGACATGGAAAATGAAAATACATTTACCGCAGCATCTGCCTCCACGTGGCCCAACTAAACATGGGCGCATTATAGTTGATAGATATAGCCATCTGGAGTTCAACTATAACTGAAGATTGTCATCAAAAGTCATTGGGAATTTTCTTTTGCTTTTGCAAAATCCCCTGGCTGAATCCCCAATGTTTCTTGGTTGACTAACCAATGATGTGCCCTGCGACATACTAAGCATGGGGCTGTAACTGCAAGACTTTATTATCAATTTGTTACCACCTGTTCGCGAAATGGGAGAGGAAAGGGAACGGCACGAAACTATGATTTGTGTCGTAGCAGAAACTTTGCCTCTTTCCAGTAAGGCAATTGCCAATGATGTGGTTGATGATATTTCACCCTTGACCGCCTGAAACATAAATATTTCCAGATGATCAGTTTCGATGAATGGAGTTTGGCGAAAACATGATTAAGAAAGCAAATCAGGATTAAAATTGAAGTAAAAATATTTTTTTTTTACAAGCGAAAGTTCGTTTTCAATTTATGGTTGTCACAAACGTTCCGTTGATCGTTACTGGTCACGGAAAAATAAACACAGTATCCTCAAAAATTTAATGTCTGGACTACTACATTTGGAACTAAAGACTGTTAATTAGTAATAAATTAATTTTCACATCAGCGAGATGAAAGAGCTGTTTTACAGGACATGGAAAATGAAAATACATTTACCGCAGCATCTGCCTCCACGTGGCCCAACTAAACATGGGCGCATTATAGTTGATAGATATAGCCATCTGGAGTTCAACTATAACTGAAGATTGTCATCAAAAGTCATTGGGAATTTTCTTTTGCTTTTGCAAAATCCCCTGGCTGAATCCCCAATGTTTCTTGGTTGACTAACCAATGATGTGCCCTGCGACATACTAAGCATGGGGCTGTAACTGCAAGACTTTATTATCAATTTGTTACCACCTGTTCGCGAAATGGGAGAGGAAAGGGAACGGCACGAAACTATGATTTGTGTCGTAGCAGAAACTTTGCCTCTTTCCAGTAAGGCAATTGCCAATGATGTGGTTGATGATATTTCACCCATGACCGCCTGAAACATTTTGAATCGACATGGAGTTTTAAAGTAAACAAAACGCAATAAATATTTCCAGATGATCAGTTTCGATGAATGGAGTTTGGCGAAAACATGATTAAGAAAGCAAATCAGGATTAATTGTAGTAAACATATTTTTTTACAGGCGAAAGTTCATTTTCAATTTATGGTCGTCACAAACCTTCCGTTGATCGTTACTGGTCACGGAAAAATAAACACAGTATCCTCAAAAATTTAATGTCTGGATTACTACATTTGGAACTAAAGACTATTAATTAGTAATAAATTAATTTTAACACCAGCGAAATCAAAGAGCTGCTCTACAGGATATGGAAAATGAAAATACATTTACCGTAGCGTCTGCCTCCACGTGGCATAACTAAACATGGGCGTATCACAGTTGGTAGATATAGCCATCTGGGGTGCAATTATGTGTCCGCCGAATCGATCACAGATACACAGATTTAATAGCCTATATATAGCGAAGCAACAATATCAATCAAAATTCACGAAGGAACCAAGCCAATCCACATAAGAAGAGGTAGAGGTGTCAGACAGGGTGATACAACTATTTAACCAGGCCCTAGAAGATCTTTTTAAAAACTTAGATTGTGAAGAAATGGGCATCAAAGTAAGCGGACAATACTTAAACCACCTAAGATATGCTGATGATATCGCCTTAATAACAGATAAGAAAGAAGAACTGATAAAAATGCTGGAAGAACTGGATACAGCAGCTAAAAATATAGGCTTAAGTATGAACTACATTAAAACTAAAATCATAACAAACACAGATGAAAATATCACGATCAGAATAAACCAGGAGAAAATAGAACAAGTAGAGGAATACCTGGGACAAATTATTAAACTAAAAAAAGAAAACCAAACAGCTGAAATCAAGAGACGTGTAAGATTGGCCTGGGCAGCATTCGGTAAATTAAGCTACACATTAAAAAATAAAAAATATCCTCAGTAAGTCAACCAATGTATAACCAATGTATCCTTCCTGTCCTTACCTATGGATCCCAGACCTGGACAGAAACAAAATCAAACATGGATAAGGTAAAAAAAACCCAAAGATTAATGGAAAGACAAATGTTACATGTAAAGCTAGATACAGATAGAAAAAGGAATGAATGGATGAGAAATGAAACAAAAGTAAGGGATGTCAGAGGAGAAGTAGCAAAATTAAAATGGAAATTTGCCAGTCATAATATTGACAGAAAGACGATCGATGGAACAAATGTATTGTAAACTTGAGACCTTGGGAAAATAAAAGAAGTAGGGGAAGGCCACAAATGAGATAAGCGGACAATTTGAAGAAACATGCGGGAGCTAGATGGATGAACACGGCGACAGACAGGGAAGAGTGGAAGATATTGGGGGAGGCCTATATGCAAAGATGGATCGAAGAAGGCTAAATAGATAGATAGACAGATAGAAGAGTATGCAGGGCAGGAAAGAAGGGAGGAGGTGGGGGTGGGATTCGATATACAGTCAGTGGCATATATAGAATAAAAATTCGGGGGGGGCCGAGACAGTTTCGGGGGGGCCCGAGACCTCATGACGCCGTATTTTATGCTATTTTATGATTGTATTCATGAAATATGTGGAAAATATCTAAAAAAATGTTAGCTTCGGGGGGGGGGGCAGTCCCCCCCTTATACACGCCACAGTTACCTCCACGAGGTTAGTTTTGGGTTGAAAAAGCGATAAATACATTTTTTATATCCATTAATAATGATTATATTATATCATCTCTTTTCCAAGCGAAAAACTGTATACGTATTTAGGGGAAAGTGCTCAGGGGCGCGGTCAAATATTATAATAATTGTGATTTTTTTTAGTGTTCGTGTTCCTTAGACACATAAGATACATTTTATAACTATTACAGCCCCTTACTTTAAAATTTAAATTTTGAAATATTTAGGGGGTGGGGAGCGCGGCCAAATTTATTATTTTTTAGGAAAACAAAAAATCATTTATTTTCTTGGCGGATTTTACATATTTTTAGAACTATGACAAAATGAATTAAAAAAAAATTTTTTTTCGACCCAACTTAATGCTGAGCATGAGTAACTTAACTTAATTATTAATCTGCAGAGTTTTTTTAAACTATAAAATGATATACAGGTAGATTAAGGGGATCATAGATTGTGCTGTGCTTAATGTGTAGTAAAAAGAAAAAAATCTTTTTTTGCCGATGTCTTGAAATATTGTTCTGCTGGTATTGGGAAAGTAGGAGAAATACACCATGGTCTCCCGTCCTCACGAAGTTTTACGTGATTCCGTTGTATCAAGTGAAACAGGTGAGAAGTGGGTATTTGTTTCTCACGCAAATTCTAACTCAAACCAGTATTACATTAAGCGCTCAGGAAAGGTACAGATGATTCAATGGTATTTCGGGGGAAACAACTATCAAGATGTGGCAAATTTATTTCTTGTCTCGTTTTAGAGAACGGGCATTATTTAGCTTTGTTTGTTGCAGGACCATATCATTCCTGTGATTCGACAGGTGCCAAATGTTGATTTGAACTAAATTTGGTTTATGCAAGATGGTTGCCCAGCTCATCAGTGATACCTGAAATGCTAAGTTCTGTCCTACCTAAATTTTAGAACATGCTCGCTTACTGTTTAGCACAGAGTGGTGGTAATTTTGTGAACTTAATTCGTTAGGTAGTTCGTAAATCAATATGAAAGAATTTCCTTTTAAAAGAAAGCCCTCTCTTATTTGTTTCGCTGAGAAAGCCATAACCTTTAGTTTGTGGTAAATAAAGCATTAAATATTATAAAAAAGAACAAGTTCGAATAAAAAGATTATGCGTTACGTAGTTATCGTCTAAATTTCCGATATTTTATGTACAACGTCTTTCGATCGATTTTCTTTACGAACTGAAAGAAAAGATCGCCGCGTAAGGGAATACAAGCGGTGTCAGAAATTCCCTCCCTTTACTTTATCGGGGCGCACAGTGGCTGTGAGTCTGGCTCTCCTGAAACAATTGGCGTAACCATGTGTAAACTTCTACCCTTTTTTCTTACATACTACATATTTTATACATATGCAGTTGTTCTAATATTACATACAGTTGTAATTTTACATTTAATCATGCTGTATAGAAGTCAGAATTACCCTGTGCAGAGATTGTAAACAAATAATTTATTTTTACAGTCTAGCACTTCAAAAAAATGGAAACCACCACTTCAACGTAATCTACAAATGTATAAAATCTAGCCCTAAGGCTACCTTGGCTGATATAGTAATTTTACAGTGATCATTCTTGAGTGACTAACATTATATTATTTCGTTTTTTCTTTTAGTTTCATATGTAAATTTTCAATATTTCCATGGAAATGGAAATATTGGAAATATCCGAATGGGTCTTGGGAATATTGGAAATATTGGGAAATGTTTAAAAAAATATTATCTTCCATATTTTGTAACCATATAAGCATAAAACTTATTATAGAACAATTATTATTTCCAATACTATTGAAGATTTTGACGAAGTAGACTAGCAAGACGATGTTACTAAGTGTGATTCTGATGACAGCCATGAAGATATGCCTCTTGCTCGACTAGTGAATAGTGTAGTGTGTTCTGAATGAGATTATTGTTGTATTCATTTAACCTTATTTCTGTTTATTTGTTTGAAGAATAACTCCTGATTTGGGTCCCGTTTTCCGGTGTTTTGTTATAGTTGGTATAAATAAAAATTCCCTTTTTTCTTAATTTTTTTAAATATTTCATATATTTCCAATATTTCCACATATTTCCAATGTTTCAATAAATATTTCCGAAAATATATTTCTGGAAATTTTACAACACTATTTATAGCCCAGTTTAGTTGTGCAATATAATAATGACGCCTGTTAGGATGAAAACATCACACATTGCTCACACTCCTTTGGGGACGAGCCGTAAACTGATTTATTTATTATCTTAATATTTACAGCTATTCTTTAAATGTAAACACTTCACACTAAATTCCCATTAGTTTATTCAGTCAAGGTTTGCTTACACCTATTGTTCCAGCAAACAAGAGAGAAACGAAAAGTCAATAACGAAGTGAAGCGTACAGCACAAAGAGGATGTGGGCAATAGAGTTTTTATTTTCTTGAGGGGCGTATTTATATGGGGAACGAACGCTACTAAATCAATTCATTAAAATATTATAATGTTCGTTTAACTTTTTCCGTACGGCGCACATTGTGGCCGTGTGTTAATCTAGGAAGATTTAATTAATTATTTTTTTAAAAGAAATTTTAAAAAATAATACTACGACTACTTTGTCGGCTTAGAACGTTTCTCTACGTTGTTCGACGCCTAATCTCCACCTCTTTCGATCCTAACAATCATCTTCCGTCAGGTTTTTTGACTCATTGATCCTTGGATTGACTGTAGCCATTCCAGTTTAGGACGCCCTCTTTTTCTGGGCCCTATTGGTTGCCATTCTAGGACCTACTTTGGTAATCTTTCGTCGTTCCTCCATTGTACATGGCTGTATTATATCAGTTGTCTTTTGGTGATGTCATCCGTTATACTTCCCTCGATTCTCATTCTTACTTTTATGATCTCATTTCTTATATGATCTGTTCTAGATCTTCTCATTGATCTTCTTACTGCATCCATTTCGACACCCTCTATTTTTGCTTTATATTTTTCTGTTACGCGATAAGTCTCTATTCCATACAACAGGGTGCTTTTCACCATTGTTTCACAAATGTTAAACTTTACATTATTTTTTGTGATTTGCAATTAACTTACAAACGTCGATAAATATTTTACTTCCGGTTTGAAATTTTGCACGGTGCTTGTCCATAAAAAATGTTGGGAGACACTCAATCAGAATTAGTTCCCTCCTAATTTCATTACATACAGATAGACAAACAAATACAAAAATAAACGTTACAACGAAATCGTTGCTTTAGGTCAAGAAACAAATAACTACCACGTTTCTGTATTTTTTTTCTTTTTTCATCTTCTTAATCAGCGATAAGAATACTACTAGTTTGCTAATTTAACCAATCTAGTAAATCCAATAACCAGAAGTTAGCAATGGTGCAGACTTAATGAAATACTCTGTATAAAAAATCAATATTTATTTTTACTTAATAACAAAACGCAATAGGTTTAGGTAACAAAATTTATTTTTTTATTAATAATATTTTCTTTACTTAAATCATAAGTAAGCAACGGTGCAGATTTAATGAAACACCCTGTATCAAGAATTAATATTTATTTTTAGTTAATAACAAAAAGAAATGGGTATAGGTAATAAAGTTTTTTTTTAAATATAATGTTTCCTTTAATAAAATCATAAGTTAGCAATTAATGGTGAAAACTTAAAGAAACAACCTGTCTAAAGAAACAAAATTTAAACAAAATAGGAACAAAGTTGATTTTTAAAGAATAACCTATGTTTCCTTCACTTAAATAATGTTAGTCATGGTGCAGACTAAACGAAACTCCCTATATATAAAGGTTGCTATACTATATTTCTAAAAACACTTATAATATAAAGTAATAAATCTGGTCCTAACCTATAAATAAAATAAAAATATATTTGTGTTATTGTTTTAATAAAATCCCTCTAGATTATAAAAAGGACAGAATATGTGGTGGCCTTACGACGACGAAGATTTAGACCGTGCCACAGTGACGGCTGTCGACTATGTACGACACTACTCCGAAGTTGTGTTTTCCTGTAGTTAAATGTTAAAACCCTCTAAAAAGATGTAATGTATTAACAAAAAAAAAATCCTGAATAATAGAGCCAATAAAAAACAAAAATATACATACACACATACATATCGGTGTGAAAGCCGTGAAAACACTAGCACTGCACGGATGTCGCATATAATCGACTGTTCGTCCGCTGCCTGAGTGGCCAAGTATGAGATGAACGCAAAAGCTGCGACTATATGCTTCGCATCTAAACCGACAGTCGTCCAAGAGAAAATATACATGCTGTCGACTATATGCGACAGCCGTCCAGGTGGCACATTTCCCATATACGTACGTATATGACATTTCCTCGGTGTCGAATAAGGTGCGTCAGCCGTCCGGAAAGGGTCAAATAAAAATTCTAGTAAAAAAACCCTTCGCTACCGTTCACTAATCAATGAAAACAATTCTATATATATTTTTATCGGCTTCACAACGTTCTACGTCTTCCGATACCCAATCTCCACTCGTTTCTGTTTGCCCATAATATATCATCTAGGCCTCTTATTCTTATTTCACTGTTTATTCCTTCTCTCCAGCTTCTCCTTGGCCGTCCTCGTTTTCTTCGGCCAGTTGGTTTCCATTGTAGTATTTGTTTAGGTGATGATTCATATATGAGTGGGCCTTGCAGCCCTTCCACTGCGAATACTAGTGGGTCTATTGTGGCTCACTTTTGAGTGGTTTCTCACCACTGTATGCCTAATCCTCCAAAAAGGTTAGCTATCAGTTTGGGTGAGATACTGTTCAGATCTTCTGAATCAATCTGAAGTTTACCGAAAGTGTTTTGACGTAAACGTGCAATAGCCGGACATTCGCACAGTACATGTCTAACTGTTTCATTATCCTCCATACAGAGTCTACAGTCGGTCTCTTCTGTTATTCCCAATCTGTGCATGGGTACTCTTAGTCGACAGTGACCCGTAAAAAGTCCAGTCACTATACGGATCTCCTGTCTGGTAAGTCCAATGATATTTCTGGCTCTCTTCTGACAAGGTCCTTTAATGAACTCGTTAGAGTGAGCCAGTTCTGGTATATTCATCCAGTATTGTTGGAAGCTGTCCTCCATCCATCCCAATAATTATTTAAGTAGTCTTTCATCATTCATTTGTACATGTCAGTACCACACCAGTTGTTTTGTTCTTATATCATCCACTAAAGTACGTTCACCCACTGTCATAATTTCTCTTATTCTTTGATTTCAAACTCTTCCTCTTTTTGATTTCCCTGCTGCTCTTCTCCAATAGTCCATCTCCGTAGCGAAAAGCATTTGTTCTGTTCTATCCTTGATTGGGCATACTTCTGAGCCGTATGTGATAATAATTTTTATAATGGTGTTATATATAAGCTTTTTGTTATGTTTGATATACTTTGGTCCCAAATTATTCCATTTAATAAAGTTATTACTTTTCTTCCTTGTACGTTTCGATCTTTTATAGCCTTGTCTAGTATTCCGTCAGCTGTAATTTTTAGACCCAAGTATTTATACTCATCAGAGGACTGAATTCGCTGCCCGGTATTTAAGATTAGATCCTGTTTCATTCCACCGATACACATATACTCTGTCTTATTGAGATTAACCTCTAGTCCCCACTTATTGTACTCTTCTATTAGTTTTCGTGTCATATATTCAAGGTCGTCATAATCCTGAGCTACTACTATCTAATCATCGGCGAAACATAAAGTATACAAGGTGGTTTCTTCCAACGGAAAAAAAATTATTTGGGATGATTTAGTTTCGCGGGCTTGAGCAAGAGGAAGAGCTGCCGAGCGACATTTCTGAATGGATAAAGTCAATTGTGGTTTAGCATTCATCAGCGGCGCTAACCGCATCCTTGATATACATGATTTAAAATTATACACGTGTGACCTTAACTTGTAGTAGAGGCTCTACATGCGACACAGGTAGCAAGGTCACGTTTTTTAAACGTCAAAAACAGGTCATTTTTATTGACTATTGCCGTCTCTAACCTGACGTGTAAATGACCTTTAAATGACGTTCAAATGACACACCCAAAATGACGTCATTTTTCGACGTTTTAACGACGTCAGCAATATGACGTATTTGGGACCAAATCAGAACATCAGACACACACACAGACACAAACCTATTTATGACTTTTTTTAAACTCGTCTGAATATATCAAATATTCCCTGCAGTTGAGAACACTGAATGAAACTTAGAAACAGAAGATGACTCTTCTGTGACTTAGACCTGGAAGTATTGGAATAGGTACAGCGGTGTTCTGTGAGGTACAGATCAAAATAGACCTAAGCCTAGACTTACACTCTCCACCTTGAAGCGAAAGAAACCTTAAAGTTTGTCTTGATTTAATATTTAATTTATTTTACATACGTACCCCCACATTCCGTTTGAATCCGGTCAAGTACTGACTGGGGCACCTTCTATATAAGTATGAGTGTATGTCCCTTGGACAAAGTGTGCAATGTGGGTAGCGACCAATATATGACGTTTTTCAGACGTCAAAAACTACACTACGAAAAGACGTCAAATAACTGACGCCTTAAAGACAACATCATCCAAATTACCACTATTCGACGAAAAAAAGACGTCATTTGATGACCCATTGCTACCTGGGGAGATTCAAGCAATAAGCTGCGTTTAATGATAAAAGCAACATACTTGGTATGGATAGACATAAGACTCGCCCGAACATTTTACGAAAGAAAACCACCCCTCTAACCGTGGCAGTGGAGTGGTTCCCCCCCTTAAACGTGCTTTTTGATAGTTTTTCCAACTTTTCCAAAAATCTTCTTAAGATCATTTTTCAAGCGGATACAATTTCCACTTCAACAATGTACATTAGTATCCTTTGACGGCAGTGGTGCACATTCCATTAGCGTACGTAAAAAGGGCAAAATTTTTAAAATATTTTTTTTATATTTTTTTTGTAGTATATTTTATCTTTAATAATATTTTTTTCTCAAAATATTTTTGGTTAAAAGCCAATTATATACAGTTAAATATTTATTAAGCTAGACATATATTAGCTCACACATATACTATACTATAGTATTAGCTCACACATATACTATACTATAGTAGTGTGAGCTATGGTGATCCTAATTTTTTCGAGAAAAAAAAAGTTGCTCCGATTTCAAAAATTTTTATATATCTTTGCGTTTCAGATGATTTTGAAACTTTTTTGTCGCGCCGTCTGTCTGTCTGTATGTATGTCTGTCTGTCTGTCTGTAACGACCAACGCGCATAACTCAAAAACCGCTCGGCCTATTTTAATGAAATTTGGTACCTAGGCTGGGTCTTGGGTCGAGATGGTCCCATTTAAAAATGAACAAAATCCACCGAACACAAACCAAATAAAAGGGTGGGGGTAGATTTCAAAAATTAGAGTTTATGTTAAAATATGGCGTGTGTGATATCAAACGAAAGGTAATTGAGTCTGGAGTTAAACAAAATACATTTTAATTTATTTAAAAAAAAAGGGTGGGGGTAAATTTCAAAAATTAGAGTTTAAGTGAAAATCTGGGTGTATGATATCAAACGAAAGGTAATTGAGTCCGGAGTTTAACAAAATACATTTTAGTTTTTTTTTTAAGGGTGGGGGTAGATTTTAAAAATTTGAGTTTACGTCAAAACATGGCATGTGTGGTATCAAACAAAAGGTAATTTAGTCTGCAGTTGAATAAAATATATTTCAGTTTTTAGTTATATTAGCTCACACGTAAACTATAACTATAGTACCTAGTGTGAGCTTAGGGGCCCATATATTGGCAGAGTATTTTTTAAATAGCTGACTTCAAATAAAAATAAATCTTTTCGTAGAAATCCTTAAATCAAACGAAATTGTTGAACATTCCTTTTTGTCTTTTATAACTCAGTAAATAATAATAAGAGTGCGTAAAACATTATTTTTGGTAACATTAACTTAAAACTGACTTTTTCTAGTTAACCTCCTTTAAAGTGGGGTAGGAGGGTATCCCCCATCTCACCCCCCTTAGAAGTATTTTCCCAATTATTTGCAAATTTTTAACTTGGCAAAAAACAACTAAGTAACAATTAATGAGGCTGATGAAAAGTCCTCTCTAACGATGTATAACACGCCCCCTTACATCAGTGGCGCACCTTTTATATGCATTTAACTAAATGAGAGGTGTGGAAAAATCTATTTTTTTTTACTTTTCTTAAATTTTACTGTCCCATATGTCTCCTTTTAAAACATATTTTTAAAGCCAAAGAAATTTCATCCCTCAACACAGCAGTAGATCTTGCATAGACGCCCCAAAAATAGTCAAATTTAATATACCAAGTAATAAAAAATGTCGAAAAAAACATTTAGGGGGGGAACCACCTCCCACCAAGCATGGGCGGATGGTTCCATCTCGTTATATTTTCGGCGGAGTATACTGTATATTCATACCAAGTATTAGTAATGTTCCAACAATACAAGATTCAAGTGTATACCAAATTTGACCATTTTTGGTGCATCTATGCCAGATCTACCGTTGCCTTGAGGGAGAAGTCATATATATATCGTTGGACAGGAAATTTCTTCAGCTTTAGAAATTAGTTTTAAAACCAGACATGTAGTACAATAAAGTTCAAAAAAATAAAAAAAAATATTGGTTTTTCCACATCCCTCATTTATTTAAATGCATATAGCGTGTTATAAATCGTTAGAGAGGACTTTTGTCAGACTTAATAACCATTACTTAGTTATTTTTGGTTCCCTTTCGGAAAATTTTCGGGCGAGTTTTATGTCTATCCATACTAGTATGTTGCTTTTATCATTAAACGCAGTATCGGACTCCATAGGACCTAAACTATTGCCGTATACAACGACAATCAAAATTTATTGAACAATATAAACTTCTTCGCATTGAGTAAATCATTATCTACACTTTCGCAAAGGCAGCGTGAGATCGTGCAAACGCGAGTCTGAATGAAATAATAGGGACTTATTGCAATGAAGCCAGGCAGTAATAGTACCACGCAGTATTTAGACAGTTTTACATTATAAGAGCAGCAGTTTTTTTTCAAAATTAGGCCTTTGTATACAAAAACCGGAATTCATACTGGCTTCCTTTTTTAAAGCAAAACAAACGACTTCAACATGGTTATGTCAATTTTGGAGAAACAACTGTAATAAAGTGTGTCCCCGGATGGAGTTGACAAGAGGAAAAAATCCTTTATTTTTGATTTTACGAAAAAAATTCCCTTTTCATAAAAAATTCTGCCTGTTGAAGAATTAAGATTGTCATGTTAAAATCTTTGATTAGATGTACAGCGTGTTCTCAAATTAAAAATCTTTAATTCTATTTTCACGAAAAACATCACACTTTAAAAAAATTTCTGATCGTCAGAATCAGAATCATGAATTAAGAAACATAAAATAATCTAAGAGGGAGAGGACCGTATGTATTCAGTAAAGCAAAATGTTATGTAAACAAAATTGTTTCTATCATAACATAATATGAAATTACGAAATCTGGGAAAACAAAATCTATCCAGGTTTTAATTTTTAAAAGTCAAACATTTGATGAAAAAACAAGATAACATAATATGGAACAAAATATAAAACCTATTACTTTAAAATCAATATGACACTCAACAAAATAAATTTATCACATGTCACATTATAAACAATAATGTTTTTCGTGAAATGATTTTTTTTCCTCTTATTAATTATATGTACATCTAATCAAAGATTTTATTATGGTAATATTTTATTTTCACCAAGCAGAATTTTTTATAAAATGTAAGTTTTTTTCGTAAAATCTAAAATAAAGGATTTTTTCTCTTGTCAACTCCATCCGGGGATACAAAGTATATCAATACAATATATTATAATATTGATATAAAACTGCCAAAAGGTGGCATGGCTTTATAAGGGTATTTGACAAATTTTAGAAAAGTGTTTAGAATGACACATAGGTCCCTAATTTGCTACGCAAAATTATTAAAATAGTATATTTTATCATGACTATATTTAAAATCAAGTTTTCTAATTTCCGATTTGAGTTTGCCGCTAAAACGCTCATTTCTAGCATGGCCTTGCAATGACGTCACAGCGCAGTAAACTTGCGAACAGATACACGGCATTCAAGTATTTATTTGTTTTTGCTCTGTGTTTTTACTGTTTTTTATGTAAAAAAATGTCCTATAAGTGGTGTGTAGTGCCTCAGTGTTCGAATACTAGCATAAAAACACCTGAAAAACTATTTATTCATGTGCCTACAGCAGTAAAAGAACGGAAAAAGTGGCTAGAACTTGCTCGAAGAGATACACGGGCCTTATCTAATACATCTTCACTTTACATTTGTGAAGATCACTTAGATGTGAGTATAACTAAATTGTTTTTATTAATTTTTCTCACGCTGTCTATAATATATAGAACTATTTTGTAAATGATGATGAAATTTTTGAGGTTATGTTTATTACAAGGGTTGAACAACTATAATAGGCAGAAAGGTGTACAAATTTTTAGGCGGTTCTAGGCAGGACTAGGGAGTACCTCTAAATGCAGGATTAGGCAGTGCACATGCAGGCTAAATTGAGGACTGAGCAGTGCATATGCAAGACTAGCCAGTGCATAGGCAGGACTAGGCAGTACCTACGCAGGACTATGCAGTGTAACCTATGCAGTACTTCAAGTATTACTGGTCGTTGAATACTTTTTGCCTCCCTGTCCTGCAATTTTTGATTGTTTCTTAATGCTTAAAATAAAAATGATTGGGTATTTAATTGAATTTATTGTAAGTGGCATATTAAACAAAAAAGCTAAACATATAACCTAACCTCAAAATCTAAATGAGTAAAAGTAGGCGAAGAATATCTTTCAGTTATATACAAAACAACTCATTGAATACTTACATCAACATTTTAACGTTTTTAAATTCCGCAGAACAAAAATCACTGTTGTTGGCAAAGAAGCCTGCCACCATAAAGGAATGCAGCATTGGCAAGTTGGAGCTACCGGCTTTGGAGAATCCGTTTTCCATTGAAAATATTTTTTATAAGCAAAACACAAAATAAAATCTAATTTAGGACGATAATTCGCACTTTAAACCAAAGCAAACCTTACCATCCATAAGAAAATAACACAGAAAATAGGTTCGTTCGAGGCGTTTACTGTTTTGTGACGTCACTCGCAGCTGATTGGGAGACCACCTGTTTTCAGTCATGTGGCTAATTGTTTTAATTCAATAAATTTATTTAATTAAAAGAACTATGAATTTGAGAAAAAATTAAACAAAAAAGCTTGTTTTTAGCATTACCAAGACCTAAAGAGATATCTAAACATAAATATATATTTATTTTTTACTACCGTAAAACACCCTATTCCTTAATGATCAAGTGAACAATAGCTCATCGTAAAGTCAAATACAATAAACATATTCAAAATTTAATGTTTCAGGGAGGGGACTATAATAAATTACGGTCGTATTTTATTATGTACGATCAAACTAAAGGACAAGCGTATCTTGTTCAAGAAAAAAAGTAAATAAATTAAAAAAATAAGAATAAAAATCCTTTAAAAAAAGCAGGCAAACATTAAGTAATTTACGTCAAAAAAAGTCTATTATTTCACGTACTTTTCAAAGTTCTTTTAAAAAAATAATGAATCGTTGCGCTACAGCTTTGTGGTATATGTAAATAAAATTGTTCTTGATTAAAAGCTGATTTGTACATTTGCCACAAGAGAGAAAAAATTTCTATTGAATTTTCTTGAACTTTAGTAAAACTATTTAGTTCTGTAAAAATAGTATACAGGGTTATTATCAAATGTTTATACAGTTCACCAATTTTCTCTTCTTCTTCTTCTTCTTTCTTCTTTTAAACTGTTATTTAGAAATATTATAAGTTAACACAGTATGTGACAATTATAGAGGTATATCTGTGATTAGTACGCTAAGCAGAACATACGGTAAAATAATAAGAAATAAAGTGGAGAGCGAATATAAAGACATTGAGGCAGAAGAACAAGCCGGTTTCAGGGCGGGTAGATCGACTTCTGATCATCTCTTTTGTATAACCCAAGTTATTGAAAAGAAGCACGGACAAGAGGTGCATCTGCTTTACGTCGATTTGCAGAAGGCGTATGATAGTATACCACTAAATCTACTTTGGAAAGCATTGAAAAACACAAACATAAGCGTACAACTAATTAAGGCCATCAAAGAGTTATACCGCAGTAGTAAGGCAAAAGTTAAAATAAAAGCAAAACTAACAAAAAGCTTTTAAGTAAATAAAGGTCTTAAACAAGGTTGCTGTATCTCGCCTACGCTCTTCAAGATATACTTGGAACAAGTCCGTAAAGTATGGAAGAGAAAATGCCAAAACATCGGAATTCCGTTGGACGAAACCACCTTGTATACTTTATGTTTCGCCGATGATCAAATAGTAGTGGCTCAGGATTATGACGACCTCGAATATATGACACGAAAACTAATAGAAGAGTACAATAAGTGGGGACTAGAGGTTAATCTCAGTAAGACAGAGAGAATTCAGTCCTGTGATGAGTATAAATACTTAGGTCTAAAAATTACAGCTGACGGAACACTAGACAAAGCTATAGAAGATCGAAACGTACAAGGAAGAAAAGCAATAACTTTATTAAATGGAATAATTTGGGACCAAAGTATATCAAAACATAACAAAAAGCTTATATATAACGCCATTGTAAAAAGTATTATTATTACATACGGCTCAGAAGGATCAATCAATCAAGGATAGAACAGAAAAAATGCTTTCCGCTACGGAGATGGAATATTGGAGAAGAGCAGCAGAGAAATCAAAAAGAGAAAGAGTTACAAATCATAGAATAGTAAAGAGAAATTATGACAGTGGATGAACGTACTTTAGTGAATGAGATAAGAACAAAACAACTGGTGGTGTGGTACGGACATGTACAAAGAATGAATAATGATGAAAAAATTTTTAATAATAATAGAAAATTAAGCGTAAAACTTAAGAGATGACACATGTTTTAAAGATAACCAAAAATTTAGTTACTAAGAGAACAAAAGTTTAAATATTATTGCTAAATATTTTGTAATCAAAATATTTTAATAATGTCAGTGCCTAATTTCTACGAAACTTTAAAACTTCTACGAATAATAATTTAAATTACAAGAAAGTTTTCCGTAGAGCCTGACAATTTTTCCAAAAAGGGACAAAACGCAGCTCTCGTCAAGAAAAAGTACTTTTAATTACATTAGTTTTACTACCCAACATAATTTTAAAAGGAATTTAAAGGTAAAACTGAAGATTTAAAATATAGGGTAAAGGGGGGCAAAATGGGATACTTAATTTTATAGGTTTATATCACGCATCACCTTTAGGTGATCCGTGTTTATATATCCTATTAAATAATCACCATTGCGTTCGTCATTTGGAATTAAGTTGGCTAGAATGTTACCTTTATGTTTGAATTTTCAGTTTAAGCGATTTTGAACTCCATCATGCCTTTATTTTTATTTTTGTAAAAAGTTGACTTTGCCCCATTTTGCCCTGCATACGGGGTAAAATGGGGTTCCTATATGTGGCAAAACGGGCGGGACAGCTGTGTAATTAAAAATCAATATTTTTGTTAGCTAAGTTTTATTTATTAAAATACTAACCAAGACTAAAATGCTCATTTAAAAAATCAAAAGTTGTAATAAAAAAATATTTTAAAATATTTAAATTAGTATTTACAAAATTTTTAAAGAATTACAGCGACCTAGTCATCGATGTCGACTCTGCTACAAAAACTTTGCGCCCATCAAAAAAAGTACATTAATTATATTAGTTTTACTACCCAAATTAATTTTAAAAGGAAATTTAAGGTAAAACCTAAGAGTTAAAACATAGGGTAAAGAGAGGCAAAATGGCATACTTAATTATATAGGGTTATATATCCTATTAAAAAATCACCATTGCGTTCGTCATTTGAAATTAAGTTAGCTAGATTTGTTACCTAAACTTTATGTTTTAATTTTCACTTTAAGCGATTTAGAGCTCCCATCATGCTTTTATTTTTCTTTTTATCTATATGTGGCAAAACGGGTGGGACGGTTGTGTAATTTAGAATTAATATTTTTGTCAGACAAGTCTTAATTATTAAAATAATAACCAATAATAAAATGCTTATTTCAAAAATAAAAAGTTGTAATAAAAAATCAATTTATAATAATTAAATTTAGTATTTACAAGATTTATAAAGAATTACACCGACCTAGTCATCGATGTCGACTCTCCTACAAAAACTTTGCGCCCATTTCTTGCAGACAACAAAAAATACAACTTTCAGTGAAGGTACCAAAAAAATGTGGTTACCCGCTTCGCTACAATCTACCAGTTAAATTCAAACAAAATCATACACAGTAAAAGGCTCATTTTACGGGCAATGCGTTTAATTTTAAATAATTCAGAAACCCACTACCTAATTGTTCAATGTAAACAATATTTGGAAGAGTCTGTAAAAAATGTACTTACCGTCACAAAATACGCTAGCTATTTTTACAATAAACAGCGTACACCATCATATGTTGAGCAAAAACCAACTTAAGCCCAGCCGACTGGCATTAATCACATTGCAGAGAGTTGAGCCGCCAGTCATGGGGATAAGATATCTCATATTAAGAGGTTTTATTCTTGCCCAGTATAGTTAAAACTGCGGTATCCCGTTTTATCCTCGTACCCCCTTTTTATCCCCGTTTCCCCTACTTGTTGTTTTCAAGGTTACTATAAAGTTAGTTATTACGAAAACAAAAGTTTACATATTATTGCTAAATATTTTGTAGCCAAAACTTTTTAATAATATCAGTGCCTTATTCCTACGGAACTTTGAATCTTCTACTAATTATAAGGAAATTTTCCATAGAGGTCGACAAATTTTCCAAAAAGGGACGAAACGTAGGTTTCGTCAAAAAAAGTACATTAATTATATTAGTTTTACTACCCAAATTAATTTTAAAAGGAAATTTAAGGTAAAACCTAAGAGTTAACACATAGGGTAAAGAGGGGCAAAATGGCATACTTAATTATATAGGGTTATATATCCTATTAAAAAATTACCATTGCGTTCGTCATTTGGAATTAAGTTTGCTAGATTTGTTACCTAAACTTTATGTTTTAATTTTCACATTAAGCGATTTAGAACTCCATTATACTTTTATTTTTATTTTTATCTATATGTGGCAAAATAGGCGGGGCGGTTGTGTAATTTAGAATTAGTATTTTTGTCAGACAAATTTTAATTATTAAAATAATAACCAAGAATAAAATGCTTATTTCAAAAATATAAAGTTGTAATAAAAAATCAATTTATAATAATTAAATTTAGTATTTACAAGATTTATAAAGAATTACAGCGACCTAGTCATCGATGTCGACTCTCCTACAAAAACTTTGCGCCCATTTCTTGCAGAGACAACATAAAATACAACTTTCAGTGAAGGTATCAAAAAATGTGGTTACCAGGCAAAACAAAATACCCCGTTTTGCCCCTATAAAACCCCGTTTCGCCACAATCCACCAGTTATATTCAAACAAAATCATTCACAGTAAAAGGCTCATTTTACGGGCAACGCGTTTAATTATAAATAATTCAGAAACCCACTAATTGTTCAATGTAAACAATATTTGGAAGAGTCTGTAAAAAATGTACTTACCGTCACAAAATACGCAAGCTATTTTTACAATAAACAGCGTACACCATCATATGTTGAGCAAAAACCAACTTAAGCCCAGCCGACCGGCATTAATCATATTGCTTTAAAGTTAACTAGGGAGTTAGTTATTACGAGAACAAAAGTTTACATATTATTGCTAAATATTGTCAGGAATGTAAATTTCCCCTGACTAGCTACTGTACGAAACCATCTTGAAAAAACGAAAAACGCAATTATGGTTCTGTTGAGATAAGAAAGTGGTTCCTCCTCCCTCCAAAATGGTAAACAATTGGTTACCGCCTACCTACACAGCAGGTGGTTGATGGGAGAAAAACGACTAAAAAGTGAAGAGTAGGAGTTGTGGAGTTAAGCGTGGGGAAACAGCAAGTAGCGAGAGGGTTTTCCCTTCAAAGTGATTTGACATGGATAAACTGTGAGATAAGAAAATGTTGTCTATAAAATTTATTTTATCTCTGTTTTTGTTTAGGTTATCTTGTTTAGCTCATTAGCTAGAATGTAAAGTTTAGGATTATCAGCAACGCCACTGACTTGGTTCCTCCAAGCTCTTCAAAGAGGGGATAATGGATTATTTAGGTCCAACTTACCGTTTATAAAAACCCAAACTTTGAGAAGACAAGTCGGTAGTCACATTCTAAGTTTTGTTGAACTTAACTAAAACTTCTAAAGTATTTATCAGTAAAGAAACATAAGATTTTTATATTTAAAGAACATTTTGTAGTTTGTTATTTTGGTAAGTTAAAGTTTTATTTATAAGAAAAGTCTTTGTAAATTGCAACAGAGTTTTATTTTGTATTCATTAAAGTTTGTAATGTTTTTAAAACTGTTTTATATTTATTTTATACACACAAGAGATCTACTAAGGTACCCTGGTTTAAGGGTTTGATTTAAAATAAAATCGTACCCGACAATATTTTGTAGTTTAAATATTTTAATAATATCAGTCACTAATTCCTACGCAACTTTGAAACGTCTACGAATTATAATTTTAATTACAAAGAAATTTTCCGAAGAGGCCGAAAACTTTTCCAAAAAGGGACGAAACGCAGGTTTAGTCAAGAAAAAGTACTTTTAATTACATTAGTTCTACAAAGCAAAATAATTTTACTTATTAAAATTTACATACATATAATCAATGAGTATATGACCCATATAGAGTGGCAACTGGCAAGCTTTGCAACATTGAGGGGCAGATGGCGCTAAAATAAATTCGTCTAATACGCAATATTAAGAGACAATTAAAACCAGTCATAGAGAATGATCTGCGAGAGATTAAAATGTGGTGTGACACCAACAAACTATGTTTTAGTATTCAAAAAATAAACATACTGACGTTTAAATGTAATATAGCTGACGTTAAACTTGAAGATAAAATATTAGAAAACGTGTCCACCTCTAGATTCCTTGGTCTCTAGATAGTCAATTAAATTTTGAAACTCATATTGAGCAGTTAAATAAGAAATTGGCAAGCTCTTGTTACTCGCGAAACATGTAGACCATTGTTTAAACAGGAGGGAATACTGACGGTACCTAGCATATTTATTTTGGAGTCGGTATGTTTGATTTTAAAAAAATTCTTTAATTATAATCAGGACAGGATTTACAACCTACGCCAGAATAATCTACCTCTCCCTATTCCAAGGTCTGCTCTCACAAAAAATTCTATTTATGAGAGCATAAAGATCTTTAACCATCTGCCCCAGGACATACAAGAAAAAACTGAATATAAATCTTTCCGCAAATCAGTTAAAGAGTTTTTAGTCGCCAAGGCTTTCTACAGTTTAAGGGAATTTTATGAGGGTTAAATTGTTTATTTTTGAGTGTTTTAAAACTATCATTGTTTTCACATTCAGTAACTTACAATTTTATTTATTTTTGTGTTTTTGCTCTTAATGTTGTCTTTGCGTCGGTATTTTAAATTTTGACTGAGTTTTATTTTATTTTATTTGAGAACACATAGTATAATAATTATTAATTCTTAGGTTTTGTCATCTTTTTAAACTTTCATTGTTTGCACGTTTAGTAACGTAAAATTTTATTTATTTTTATGTTTTTGTCTTTAATGTTGTCTTTGCGTTCGTATTTTAAATTTTGACTGATTAAAAAAAAAAAATATACATAGTACGATTATTGATTCTTAGGTTTTTAATTATCAGTGCTTTTGTGTAGCATCTCTTGTAAAGATTTCAAATATTTATTTCTTTAATATAAATTATTTTATCCTAAGTTTGTCAATGTTAAAATTTTGAACTTAAACTTTAGCCAATTAAAATTTTAAGACTAGGTTGTGACAAATAAAGGTAGCTACTTTTAAGTACCTACATTATAGAATTTGCTTTGTCAATTAAATGTATAACCATTCAGACAATAAAGTTTATTTTGAATTAAATTGAATTGAATTGAATTGAATTGAATTGAATTGAATTGAATTGAATTGGATTGAATTGAATTGAATTGAATTGAATTGAATTGAATTGAATTGAATTGAATTGAATTGAATTGAATTGAATTGAATTGAATTGAATTGAATTGAATTGAATTGAATTGAATTGAATTGAATTGAATTGAATTGAATTGAATTGAATTGAATTGAATTGAATTGAATTGAATTGAATTGAATTGAATTGAATTGAATTGAATTGAATTGAATTGAATTGAATTGAATTGAATTGAATTGAATTGAATTGAATTGAATTGAATTGAATTGAATTGAATTGAATTGAATTGAATTGAATTGAATTGAATTGAATTGAATTGAATTGAATGGAATGGAATGGAATGGAATGGAATGGAATGGAATGGAATGGAATGGAATGGAATGGAATGGAATGGAATGGAATGGAATGGAATGGAATGGAATGGAATGGAATGGAATGGAATGGAATGGAATGGAATGGAATGGAATGGAATGGAATGGAATGGAATGGAATGGAATGGAATGGAATGGAATGGAATGGAATGGAATGGAATGGAATGGAATGGAATGGAATGGAATGGAATGGAATGGAATGGAATGGAATGGAATGGAATGGAATGGAATGGAATGGAATGGAATGGAATGGAATGGAATGGAATGGAATGGAATGGAATGGAATGGAATGGAATGGAATGGAATGGAATGGAATGGAATGGAATGGAATGGAATGGAATGGAATGGAATGGAATGGAATGGAATGGAATGGAATGGAATGGAATGGAATGGAATGGAATGGAATGGAATGGAATGGAATGGAATGGAATGGAATGGAATGGAATGGAATGGAATGGAATGGAATGGAATGGAATGGAATGGAATGGAATGGAATGGAATGGAATGGAATGGAATGGAATGGAATGGAATCGAATCGAATCGAATCGAATCGAATCGAATCGAATCGAATTGAATTGAATTGAATTGAATTGAATTGAATTAACCCTTCAATTACTACCGTCCTTTTAAAAGGCACAATCAATTGTTTCAATACAGCACTTTTTCCAGTGAACTTAAGCCGTTGATCATAGGTGGCGTTTGAGAAAGTGTTTACAATTGGCCATTTCATAGTAAATTAGTGGTGAACTAGTTCGCACGTGTTACCTTTTTAGACAGTTTTTTTGTTGTTTCCGCTGCTGAATTACAATGGATTATTGGAGGTAAGTTAGGGCTGTTTTAAATCTTAAATTTAAAAAAAAAAGTTATTTATTGTAGTATATAGTGTAGTCTTGAGAAGTATGTATTAAAATTTTTAAAAGTTTTAATATTTGTGATGCAGGGGGTGTGTAAAAGGTAGCGTCCTTTTAAAAGGACGGTAGTAATATATGGTTAGATGTTTTAAGGTATATTTTTTTTTTCGGAAAACCGTTAAAGTTGCATGAGCTGTTGGAGGAAGCGATAACATTGACCGTATTCCCAATCCTCCAAGTGGACTTTATATTTTCCCTCCAGAAGACGCAAATGCAGATGTTACAGAACGATTCCGGTGAAGAGGATTACGTCACACCAAACAGTTTACCTGGATCGCAATTGAGAGCTGAAGTTGAGGTGATAATTGGCAATCACGATGACTCGTCTGAGGAAGAGGACAACATACCACTTGGACAACGTTTTCAAGTCCCACCAAAAAAGCTCAAATCATGCTTATGGGTAGAGAATGATCCAGGCCTTGAACAATTTGTACAATGGGATGATCAGTGTAGTCCATCAAATTTGCTGAATCCTCTGGAACTTTTTGAGTGCATTTTCAATTTCGAAGTAATTGATCTTATTCTTGAATATACAAATGGTTATGCTGCACACAGAAATATGCCCGCTGATGTAACTTCAAAAGAAATTAAGTGTTTTTTGGGTGTCCTTTTGCTAAGCGGATATTTTGTGCATCCTTACCGTTACATCTATTGGGAAAATCGTAGTGATACAAATAATGAAGCAGTTAGCAGTGCTACATCAAGAGATCGTTTTTCGTACATAATGAAAGTGATTCACTTTTCTGACAACAATAACTTAGCCCAAAATGACAAGTACGCAAAGATCAGACCATTGTTTGAACTACTCAACAAAATATTTCAAGAATTGGCACCGTTTGAGGAAAACCATAAAATTGATGAAGCGATGATTCCATATTATGGTCGACATTCTTGCAAACAATTTATAAGAATGAAACCTTTGAGATGGGTTACAAGTTCTGGGTGGGTACGCTGCGACTGGGCTATATAGTTTGGTTTTCTCCATATCAAGGAGCATCAGCTGAACTTCCAAAAATATATCTTGGAACATTTGTGGTTTTGTCGTATGCCGACGTATTGGGAAACCGATGGCCAAAAACAAATTTTCATTTATTTTTTGATAATTACTTTACTTCACTGAATCTTCTCAATGAACTCAACAAACGTGGATTACGTGGAACTGACACCATCAGAGAAAATCGCCTTCTAAATTGCAATTTAACTTCTACATCTGAAATGAAAAAGTTTACCAGATGAAAATTTGTATATAAAATGGATCGCGACACTGGTATTGTGGTTTGCCGTTGGAACGACAACAGCGTTGTTACTGTTGCAACAAATTGCGGGAGAGTACAACCCACAACATCCGTTAAAAGTTTCAGCCAGAAAGATAAAAAACATATAAATGTTGAACAGCCAAATATGATCAAAACCTACAATACCAATATGGGAGGTGTAGACCGTGGAGACCAGAACATTAGTCTATACCGAGTCTCAATTCGTGGAAAAAAGTGGTATTTTCCATTATTTGCCCACTGTTTGGATATAGCTGCACAGAACGCCTGGCACCTCCACCGTCTTCAAGGAGGCAAGTTGGATCAGGTGACTTTCAGAAGAGCTATTGCCACTACACTTTTAGAGTCTAACCGGAGGGATGCGAAAAAAGGACCTTCAAAAAGAAATTCGCAATCGCAGGCTTTCTCAAAATATGATGGTATCAATCACATCATCGTTTACAGAGAGTCTCAGGCAAGATGCGGATTTTGTCATAAGAAAGTTCAATTTAAATGTGAAAAGTGTGACATACCGTTACATCCAAAATTCTGTTTTAAAAATTTCTATACTGAATAAATTTTAGTTTATGTGAAAACAATTATTTTTCGGTTAGAATGTTTTAGCTCACACATATACTATACTATAGTAGTGTGAGCTATGGTAATCCTAATTTTTTCGAGAAAAAAAAAGTTGCTCCGATTTCAAACATTTTTAGATATCTTTGCGTTTCAGATGATTTTGAAACTTTTTTGTTGCGCCGTCTGTCTGTCTGTCTGTCTGTCTGTCTGTCTGTCTGTCTGTCTGTCTGTCTGTCTGTCTGTCTGTCTGTCTGTCTGTCTGTCTGTATGTCTGTATGTCTGTCCGTAACGACCAACGCGCATAACTCAAAAATCGCTTGCCTGATTTCAATGAAATTTAGTACCTAGGCTGGGTCTTGGGTCGAGATGGTCCCATTTAAAAATGAACAAAATCCACCGAACATAAGCCAACTAAAAGGGTGAAGGTAGATTTTAAAAATTAGAGTTTATGTGAAAATATGGCGTGTGTGATATCAAACGAAAGGTAATTGAGTTTGGAGTTAAACAAAATATATTTTAGTTTTTTTTAAGGGTGGGGGTAGATTTCAAAAATTACAGTTTACGTAAAAATATGGCGTGTGTGATATCAAACGAAAGGTAATTGAGTCCGGAGTTAAACAAAATATATTTTAGTTTTTGTTTTTGTAAGGGTGGGGCGAGGGGTAAATATCTGCCCAAAATGTTGTACACCATAAACCCTTTTTGGCAATTAAATCTCTAGAAATCCTAATAAATCCCTAGAAATCCTGTTAAATCACCAATAATTTCCTATAAATCCTAATAAAAACCCATTAATCCATATAAATCCCAATAATTCCGAAGAAATCCCGATAAATCCCCATAAATCCGAATAAATCCCCGTAAATCCTATTTGGTTTTACTTATGTAGCTGGTTTTTAATTTAAACTTGGAAAATGACCTGACGGCTTTGATGCGAGTGAAGGGGCAAATAATAAGATGCATTCAAAGATTTTAATAAAAAAATTTATTAGCATAATAATACCCTTATGCGGTTAACAGGGCAAGCAATTGAGATTAACTAATAACATTTCAACAGTTCTGCTTTTTATTTTATGAGATCTTTAGCAAAAGGTGGAGTAGTCGCAATTTTGACATATGTCGTTTATCATAGTACAGAAATTTGAGTTTTCGACATTGGGAGTAGCCGGCTCCCCCCCGCCATCTTGGATTTAATGTGCACGAAAAAGTTTTTTTTTTAATTACTTGGTCCCTGTCTCGAGTTTTAAAGCACTTTAGCATCTTAGACCTTTTAGTAAATACTGGTGTAAACTCGCCCATTTTTTTAATGTCATCTTATGTTTCCTACATTTGGAGAATAGAAAGAAGCAGTGCGTTATTTGGCAACACCGCTGAAATTCTGTGCTTTTGAGAAGAGTTTAGTGAGTTTCATGTTGAGTTTAAAAAAGTGGGCGACCGTACGTTCCTACAGGGTAGCTATTCTGGGTCTTGAAAGATGTGACCATCCACATCAGACGCTTTGACCAATAGCAAACTCTCAGCGGTCGCGTGTTGTGCGAAACGACTTGTCTCGACCAATGGCATAGTCGCCCGCTCTTCAGAATTAGTGAATTTAATAGCGATTTCGGCTTTTGCTCGAAAACTGCCCTGGAGTGCTCGAAAATTGCTCTGAAACGGATGCACGCGATCGACTTAAAGAAGAGCAGTGCCCTAAAAGATTTGCGTGCTCGACTATTGCCCGCAAATCTCCGAGCGGGTGCTCTGAATTGCTCCATCTCTTTTAACGGACCAACGTTTCAGATCAAAACAAAAACATAACCACACTTTTTAGATATGATTAATTTGTTTCTACCTTTGGTATATGTGTGTTTTATAGATGTTTTCCGTGTTTTGCATTTCGAAAATTTTCATACATATACAATGCAACAAAAAAATTTTAATAAAAAAATTATAAACCAAGAATATTTTTTATTTGTTCAGGTTACAAAACCCACGAAATTTCGATCAAGTGTTTGAAAAATCATGTTCGCCCTTGCTCCGAAGGCGAGCAATCCCGCTCGATCTTAGATCAATCCCGGGGTGCTCGGAGAGAGATTCGTGACGTTACCGCTCTACCCGCGAGTGATTTCAGAGCAGTGAAGCAGAAATCGCTATTAGTTAAACTCGCAACACCGCGCGAAAAGCGTGTTTATCAAGATCCCCCAACGATTTGTTGGCACGTGGTAGACGATTGCTTTTGCGTAGAGCATGATGATTCGGTTCAGTTCAGTTTGGTTCGGTTCGGTGAACCGAACCGAACCGAACCGCCCCTATCAAGCCAATACTTTTTTAGATATTTTCCACATATTTCATGAATACAAACATAAAATAGCATAAAATACGGCCTAATTGGGTTCATTAGCCCCCCCCCCCCAAAACTGTCTTGGGCCCACCCCGAAACTTTTTTCTATATACGCCACTGATTTAAATCCTTGGTAATTCACTATACATCCTCGTAAATCCTTATAAATCCCTAGTAAATCACCGTAAATCCAAGCAAATCCTCATAAATCCCCGTAAATCCCCGTAAATCCTCCATACTGTACACCATAAATCCTCAGATATTTACCCCTCGGGGTGGGGGTAGATTTCAAAAATTTGAGTTTAAGTCAAAACATGGCTTGTGTGGTATCAAACGAAAGGTAATTTGGTCTGGGGTTGAATAAAATTTATTTTAGTTTTTAGTTATATCAGCTCACACGTACGCTATAACTATAGTAGATACCTAGTGTGAGCTTAGGGGCCCATATATTGGCAGAGTATTTTGTACGTGATCATTTCTTACTACCGTCCTTTTAAAAGGACATCTTGTATCTCCGAAACTAATAAATTTTTGATAAAAAAAATTTTCGTCGTTGGCTGTATTATTCCTCTTTTAAGATGTTTAATGAAAGAAAAATTATATTTTATTTAAAAAATAGTTTCAGTAAGCAATGGGTTAAATTGAATTGAATTAAAAAGTACTATGATCTAATGGCATTTATATGACAGACATGAACCTCGGAAATCGCACATGCAACTAAATCGCACTAGTAGTCCCTGAATATTGCGCACTAGACTAATTTATTTCAGCGCCATCTACCCCTCAATGTTGCAAAGTGTGCCAGTTGCCACTCTATATGGGTCATATACTCATTGCTTTAATACAGAACAAAATCATGTTAAACAAAAAGAAAATGGATGGAGAAACATACCGAAGGGCAAAAATATTTTTTTTAAATAATAGAAAAAATATGTTTATCCATGGGCGCACCCAGGGGGGGGGGGCCCGGGCCCCCCCAAGCCTTAGATTTTTTAATATATTTTCTACATATTTGATGATAAAACATGAAAAATACCTTAAAATTTGACATCAGGAGGCTTCGGGCCCCCCCCCCCAACCCCAAGCAGTGGCGTAGTTGCGAAAAGACATGATGACCTTTTTTTTTGTCGCATGTTTTTTGAGGGCGCGCTTTGTAGCTGTCGGGCCCCCCCACACATGATGACCTTTTTTTTTTGTTTTTTTTTTTTGGTCGCAAGTTTTTTGAGGGCGCCCTTCGTAGCTGTCGGGCCCCCCCCCCAAGACACATTCCTGGGTGCGCCACTGGTTTATCTATGTATTTTTAATAAGCTTACGATAAAATCTTTTTAAAAAAGTAAAGCAACAGCTATTCTTAGGAAAAATCTTTAAAAAAAAATCTAAATCATCGAATTATTAGGTATAAAAAGTATCTAAAAGGATCACGGCAAAGTATAAGTGGCGGAAATTTTTTCCCTGTGCTTTGAAGCTAGATGTAAATAAAATTCGTAAAAATATTTGAAAAATAAAATTATTTAAAACATTTAAATTTTGTAAAAAATTTTGGTGAATGCGTTTTTACTAGAACAAAAAAATATTAGTTTTATGTTTGGGAGGAGGAAGGGCCGGGTCCATGCCATTTTTTCTGGATCCATTACTGCAACGCATTAGATATAAGGACAACTAAGCAAACATTTTAAAAAAATAAACTTTTTCTTTTTACTTTGACCCAAAATTTTTTTTAAAATTCGCAAAATTTTAATAAAATTTTTTAATACTCCCCCGTAATCCTATTTTGGGTACGGCTCTGAAATAAGATAGGTATTATTTTTAAGCCTTTTGCACCAAAAGAACAAACCAGAAAATGTATCCTATAGTACAAATCTGTTTGTTATTTAGCCTAATTCTCAGTGCAACCATCAAATGTCGATGTTTAGGATATTTTAGATTTAGTCTAAATTATAGAGAAAATATCGCCGGCGCCGCACTTTAGTCTGAAACCTCAATATTTTGGCCAAAAATACCAAAAACTAACTTAACAATAAAACTGTTTGGTTACATATTTTTTAAATCTAAATAATGGCACCTTAAAATTCTAGCATAATTGGCTTCATTGCCAAAGCAGGTTTCGAAATATCGTTGTTTGAATTTGACATTTCCTGACAATCAGCAATTGTTTTTTTAATGTTCATTATTTTTCACTAACTTTAATGTGCTATTTTTAAGAAGTGCGAAGAGTTATAAAAAATTTTAAAAATGACTTTTTTAACCAAAGGTAAGTAGGTTATTTTTTAATAATTTTAGTCACAGGGATTTTAAACTTATTCTTTAAATACCAATGATACAAAAAATTGTGCCAGAATTGTATGATTTTTTTTTCTCGATATTTCATTGGACTAACAAAAAAGCTTTCACGACCTTTCATATTAATTTTTGTAAAAATATTTTCTCCAAATTCGTTATTAAACATGACCGTACATATTCTGATATACACAAAGTCCCTATTCTAGTGCATTTTAAATTGTGTTTCCGTGTGTCTTCTATATAGATAGTAATGAGTACCTTTAAAGAAGCAAAATGAATCATAGATATCAAAACTCCTGTCTTAGCTATGAACTTTAAAAAACAAGGGAAAAATACAAGATGGCTGCCAAAATAGATAGGAAATTAGTAGAAACTGCAAACATTTAACATCGGTTTTGGGATATTTGGAGCATTTAAATTCGAATATAGAATAATTTTTACTGGGGGAGGAAAAAAACAATTTAGAATGGTAGGGGGTTAACTAGGTTAAAAATTATTAAGGTTAACCCCCAAACTAAAATATGATGATCAATATAAATTTATCCTCAATTTAAATCATTCATCGGATTCATTCCCTTTTTTTCACCCTGTATGTGGAGGTAAAAACTTCACTTTTTAGAAACATTAAAAGGTTTTAATGCAATATTAGGTATTTGCTGAATCCAACTAGAACAAGAAACATGGGCGCACCCAGGGGGGGGCGGTGCCCGGGCCCGGGCCCCCCCAAGCCTTAGATTTTTTACATATTTTCTACATACTGCATGATAAAGCACAAACAATAGCTTAAAATTTGACATCATGAGGCTTCGGGCCCCCCCCAAGCAGCGGCGTAGTTCGTCCCCGCTAAAGATATGATGACCTTTTTTTTTTTTTTTGGCGGTCGCACGATTTTTGAGAGGCGCCCTTTTTAGCAGTCGGCCCACAAGAGGCGGCCTCGGGCCCCCAGCAAGACACATTTCTGGGTCCTGGGTGCGCCACTAAAAGAAAAACTGTTTAGGGGGAGGCGTGGGAGTGGGAGTCTATACATAAATTTTGTATGAAACTTACTGTGGGGGCTCATAGGGGCAAATTCAATAATTAAAACATTTTTTTTTGGGGAACTGGGTTTTAGTGCACCAGAATTGGGAGAATTTGGGGGGTCTACCCTCTAAGTTTTGCAACTTATAATTTTTTGTGAGGCTGTGTAATTTGCAGACCATATTAAAAATAATACACTTTTTTAAAGGGCTTTTAGGCAGTATAAATCACGAAAATGGTGGTGGTAAGAGTGGGGGGGGGGGGTAATAAAAAATATTTTTTAATTGTATATTAGCTATTCAGACTTCTTTATTGATTTGCATAGTGCGCCGTTAAAAACTTTTATTTGTTGAGGCTTACCTAGTAGTAGTGGTGGGGAGACCATTGTTGGTCTAGCGACTAGGCACATAGCACGCCCTTTTCACAAAACCCGATTTGTCCGTACACCATATACCAAACTGATGTACGTTCCCCTTAGGATGAAAGTTTTCTTTCTCTAATACCTGATTCCCACCTACGACTTTCTCGTGGGTGTCCGCTCACGCGTCACATGATCTCAATATGAAATGTTACGACAGTCATGTGACGCGTGCGCGGGCACACACGAGAAAGTCCTAGGTGGGCACCGGGCTTTACAGGACTTAATTTTGCCTAACTCCTCTTTGTCGAGGGCAGGATCTTTATACTGCGTAGGTGGTCCTGCTACATGTTGGACTTGCTACCTCACATCTGTATGGTCCAGAACTTGGTTATAGACGATAGACTTCTTTTCTTCTTCTGAGTTGACTTTAAGAGATTTTTCTAATTCCAACTTTAGCAAGCTCTTGGATTATTATTCCTGGCTCTTCGGTTGTTGGCTCCTGGACTACACCTGTTTATATTCTCGATGCACAAAGTCAAATTTATGTTTTTGTGTGCATGTGTATCGCACACCATTTCGATGTCCACTGTTGAACGCTGAAAAGGAAGTGCAGTGCGTCGTTGTTTGAGACACGAACCTGGTATCTTCTGCATGTGAAGCCGATGACCATACCACTGGCCTACCCTGCCGCACTGAGACTTGAATTAACCAGACTTACCTAACTTAACCAACTTATGTTTGCCCGCAGTAAGAAAAACGATAACTGCAAAGGACTGTTTATATTTTTATTAAACGAAATCGCGAACAAACATAATAATCATAACAAAAACATTTCATGTAAAAAAAGCCAAGTACGCGAAAATGGCATTCCGTAAAAAGAATTGAGATAAAAGTAAAGCCAAGTTCTCCAATACAAATTTCAAAATGAAAGGTTCTTTCTAGTTTCGAAATGTTTTTTTTTAAACTTTGCTATTACAGCCAAACTTCTTTATGTTCAATTTAGCACTGTGCCTAAGAGTCATTTACAGCCGTAATAGTTTTGGGGTTTTTTTATTTTTTCCTATAGTTTTATCATAGTTCCCATCAGTCTGCCAAAGCTCAACTCTCTAGCATAACTTTAAATGTATAGGGGAGGGGAGTAAATTAAAATTTTGGGTTTTATTGATTTTTTCCAGGGGTTGGGTCATAATTTCAATTAGTCTGCCAAATTTCAGCTTTGTAGCATGTCTGGAAGTACAGTAGAATATTGATGATCTATACATGAGTGAGTCAGTGAGTGCGTGGCAATTTCGACGTTTTTTGAAATTTCGTAACTACTTTACTACTTTATGGAATTCCATGAAACTTGGAGGAGAGGTTGTTAACTCCATAGAGATCTACGACTGTGCAAAGTTTGAGATTCGTAGCTCATTCCAAAGTAGAGTTTAGGTAGGTCAAATATCGGCTGAAATGTTTCAAGAAAATTAAGAGTCCATAGGAAAATCACACAACTGAAAGTCGAAAACAAGAGTACTCACCGATGTGCAGCCAGTTTCTTCACGTCTCAGGGGCCCTTGTCAGGATTTAATGATAACACCACGTAGCTGAAAGGCTGAAGATTCTAATTCTATGGTTTTTAGTTCACAAACCGAGCACTTTCAAGTATAAAAAATTGTGATAAATTGGAGAAAGTAATTAACGCGCCATTTTCTCGAGGCGTTCGTAAAAGAATTATAATATAATAATAATATAATATACTTAAGTAAGATTCATTATACCAGTAATAAAAAAGTTTTGTAATTTAGGTGGAAAAATTAATTTCAAAAATACAAACGCTTTCTAACTTTTAATTTGCATTGCGCAAAAATTGACCGAGTGAAAATAAAGTTCTGACGAAACTTAATTAGTCTGAATAATTTAATTTGCATTGTAGGTTCAATCTAAATTATACCTCATAATTGAAATAAAAGAGTTAGTTAGCCTTCTTCGATTCATCTTTGGACATCGACCTCCCCCAATATATTTCATTCATCTCGGTATGTCGCCATGTTCATCTCTCTAGTTTTCGCATGTGACTTCCAAGAGTCCGCCCATCAGATTTGGGGTCTTCCTCTACTTCTTTTGTTTTCCTTAGGTCTTCAGTTTACAATACATTTGTTCTATTGATCGTCTTTTTGTCTGATATTATGACCAACAAATTTTTATTTTTACTACCTTTCCTCTGACATGTTTTATTTCTTATCTATCTGTTGTCTTTCCATTGATCTTTGGGCTTTCGTTACCTTCTGGCCAGGCCAAGCTTACTCGTCTCTTAATTTCAACGGTTTTACTTCATAGGCCACCGGGATTCGCTGAGATAATTTTTTTCCTTTTCTAAGTAGGTTTTCCTACGGGCAGTATTTTTCTCATATTATGTATATTCCTCTATTTGCTCAATTTTTTCTCGGTTTATTCGATTTATTATGATTTTAGTTTTAGTATATTTCATACTCAAGCCTATCTTTTTAAAAATTTTCTATAAAAGACATATGACACGTGAAATTTCGTTAGCAATATCTTTCGATATACAACCCAGGATGGTTGGTTTTTTAGTAGCTACTAGTAGGCAAATTTCTAATAATTTAATAAGGATCTTTTGAGTTTTAATTAAGTTAATTTATTTACAGTGTGAAGTATTAAGGATCCTCTTTTCAACATTTTTTTTTTAATGATATACAATACTCCACCTAGAAAATTTCATGATCAGGATGGGTCTTGGCCAGTTTGAGGATCATATTTTATTCCTTTCCATTCATTACCTTTGTCCTTCAATTGTTGACTTTTACCTCGAGTCAAGTCTTTTTTGGTTCTTTTCGTATTACAGTCGTTGTTAATTAAAAAATTTTGCTTCGGGGGATCTAGAACGTTTATCCTTTCTACTTGACTAACTCCGGCGGGCAGGGTGAGTTTCTTCGGGCAACAACGATTGATGTTAAAAGTAGCTATTAAACAAATTTTTTTTATCTGAAATAGCCTCTTTTTCTTCTCTCTCTTGATACATCTCACAAATAGCTGTTCTTCAATAGTTTTGTAAGTGTATATTTACTCCCAAGTATGTACACTTTTTCACGAAATAGCCAAACTTTCAAAATTCATATTTCAAAGACTATATAGTTTATAAATAAAAGCACCGAGTTGCAGTATGGTAAAACCTCAGGGATGCGAAAAAACATTTAGCGAATTTGAGGGTAGGGAATCCCATATGACCAAAATGGCCAAATATAGAAAATTCATATTTTAAAAACTATACAGTTTATCAACAAAAGCACCGAGTAGCAGTATGGTAGGGCCATCGAGATGCGAAAAAACCACACCCTAAGCTAAGATTCGGAAAAACGTAATTTCGCGAATTTGAGGGTAGTACCTAATCCTAAACCAAAATGGCCAAACTGTGAACATTCATATTTTGAACATATTTTTAATCATACAGTTTATCAACAAATACGGACGCTCCTCCTGTGTAAAGTGATCTGCAATGATGCTTACTAAAAAGATTACTATTTTTATTACTACATAAAATTTTTACTAAAAAAAGGTGCCACTGCTTACCCCTTTACATTTTTCTTAATTTAAATATTATCTCTTCTGATTTTAATTTACCCTTCTTAAGCAAATACGACTGGAAATGAAGTGCGGTATTAGACGAGTTTAATTTTAACGCCTAATGAAAAATGTGCCTGTCAGCCTCAGAAAACTAAGTGCTTAGTTACAACGACGAGTCTGACCTTAACAACATAATAAAAGCACAAAAACTGTATTAACATATTATATAATTAACGTAGTTTGCAGAAGCACGGACCGAGGGTTTTTACAAAAAAGAGGAAGAGCTACCGAGCACTTCAGGAGCCGTATTCTTTAAAGTTTGTGAAGGGAGTGCTCCCGGGAACGATCCCGGAAAATCAAACTCACTTTTTCTCCCGGGACTGAAAATATCGTATTCTTGAACGCTCGAAGCGGTTTGTGAGTGCAGGGTAAAGAATCACGCCGTGCAACTTTAGTGCACAACGTTGCCGCGTATCTCGCAACTAACCAAAGTGCCTTTTATGCCATTTTGTTTTTGAATTCAGGAAGTTTTTTTTAAATTAGGAACTTATTGCAAATAAAACCAGGCAGTAATAGTGCCGGGCACTATTCTGAAAGTTTTCCATTGAAAACTGACAGTTGATCTTTCAAAATTGACATATCAAAGTCGAATTTATAAATCAAATAGTTTATTTTCCATTAATAATGGCGGCACTATTAATTCCGGCTGTTATAATACACAAAGGCCTAATTTTGAAAGAAGACAGCTGTTCTCTTTAATGAGAAACTGTCGAATAGTGCACAATTAGTGCCTGGCTTTATTGCAATAAGTCCTTAACTATCTAAAAAAATTTTAGCTTTAGGGAGCCTGGCTCGAGACCCTCCCCTTGGTGCGCCTATGTCTACATAAACATAACTCACACTTATTTCTGTCAGTTATTTCAGGCCAAATGGAGTTATGATTATTAATGTTTAACACTTTGTTTATAGAGGCCTATTAAAGTGCTTTTATATAAGGACACTTTAAAAATGTAGTTGTAAGAACCCTACATTATACATTATTTTAAACCGCCTTTAGGTTCAGATAAACGTTTCTCTGTAGTGTTAAATTAGCGGCTTTTCTATGTAATATAATAAGTTGTTATAGGTACTTTAATAAGGTATTAAATTAAACACTCTCACTCAATTGGGTCTGATATTGGAGATATTGCTTTTAACCTATGCACCGCAGTATAGCAATTTAGTTTCAATGCATATACATACATCTAAATAGGGCTTTACCTAAAAACTCTATTTTTACTTTCGCAAAAAAAAAATCACAAAACAAAAAAGTGAGGTTAGAAACTTTCCCGGGAACTCGTTTTCACCTCGTGAGAGGTGGTGAACTTGAATTCACGGGAGTGTGCTTGGGGAATAGAGCATTTCCTTTTTACGGTGAGGACTACTCAAATTCTCCTCAATTCAAGAATACGTATCCAGGGCGGTAAATTAAACACTCGAGCCTATAAAAGCACTAGGTCGGTGATTCTGCTAATAGATAAAAGAATTTAAACTATTTATTTAAGAGTTAAATTCTTTTAACATCAAATATTGTTGCCAGAAAAAGGTCTTACCCTACCCACCGAAAATATGGACGTTGCCAAAAAACGATGCAAATAGTTAGAGTGTAGCTCAGTTGCTCTTATTTTTGGATTGATTTTCTCTACAAAAGATCTGGCAATGTCCGGTTTATCAAGTAGAAAGGATAAGCGTTTTGGATCCTCTAAAGCAATTTTTTTATTAAACAACGACAGTAATCCGAAAAGGACCGAGAAAATCTTCAAGGTCAGAGTTGATAATTGGAGAACGAAGGCAAAGGAAAGAAATAAAATATGATAATCAAACTGGCCAAGACCCATCCTGATCATGAAGTTTTGGTACTTTACCAGGTATAACACACACTGTAAATAAATTTATTTAATAAATAAATTTTATTAAAAGACGTTCTTAGAACTTAAAAGGTTGTTATAATACAAATTAACTATGTAATAAAAATAATTGTGTTAATAAATGAACATATGATTACCAGAAATACCAACCGAGGGTATTTACAAAAAGAGCTAGAGCTGCCAAGCGCTTATCAGGGCGGTAAATCAAACGCTCGAGCTTATAAAAACCCTCGGTGCGCTTCTGCTAACCACCTTATTCACATGGTAGGGAGAGTTCTTATACTAATCTGAAATCCATCTAATTGTTGCCATCGATGTTATCAGTCAATGATACATATGATTGTTAAAGCTATCAGCGATGAGGCCAACCAAAATTAGAAGAACCCGATGCGTTTAGAATTTTATGACCTACCTCCATTCATGTCACTTAAACTATAGTTCCACTGTTTTCTCGAGATAATCCAGGATTTTTGCATGATGTTTTTGTGCACTTAAAAGAAGTTCCTCGCCCGAATCTGATGATCATCATTATCATCCTTTAATTAATTTATTGCCAATTATATATTTTTGAGAATTTAAAAACTTGAGATTATGATATAAATCCATCCATTAAGTGGCATCGACTCCACGAAAATGTAGAAGAACTTATTTCATGGCATGTGGATCGCATCAGAACTTTTCAAAAACCCGTTTGATTGTATCGATTAGTTCATCGATGAGATTAAGAACTCTCGTGTATTACCAAAAAAGCTGCTCCTCTCTGGGTTTTAGAGAATTTTCTGGTTAAAATCCGTAAACTATACGTACACACATTGCTATTGTTTTATGTATATGTGCGTATGATTTAGATCTAGTGTGCTTATTGATTTATTATGGGCGATGTTTGTCTTTACTTT
Organism: Aspidapion aeneum; assembly: GCA_963576565.1. Taxonomy (NCBI): domain Eukaryota; kingdom Metazoa; phylum Arthropoda; class Insecta; order Coleoptera; family Brentidae; genus Aspidapion; species Aspidapion aeneum. The sequence goes on from OY755048.1 coordinate 31,569,980, forward strand.
AAAATACATTATACAGCGCTAATATTGAGAGCCACAAGTTATCTAAATTATTAGAAACTGCCTTGCTTATGCAAGGGAAACAAGATTCGTGGGAGGTATGTACATATTCCACCTTGCTGGACCAATTCTACCTACGATTTATTATTAAAACCAACGCTTTGGAAAACATTATTTATATATTTTTTTGTTATTATTTTACTATTGCTTAGTTTAATTTTTTTTTATTAGTTCGGCATGCCTGTAACATTACGTATGGAATTTTCATAAAAATTCTCGCGATACATATGTATTGTTTATTTTTGTTTTTTTTTTGCATTATGCTGGAATGCTTTTAACATTGTGAAAATGTGGATTGTGTAGGTATTTGGCTCGACTGTAGCTCCCTCGCGAGATTTCTTGGTGATTGCTTTATTATATTTATATGCAATAGATATTAATAATAATTTTTTGGTATTATAAAGGCTAGGACTGGAAGTTAAGAGAGGATTACCCAGCAGCGTGGAGCACCAACATCGATTTGGTTGGTGTCTCAGATTTGTTTATTATGTTGCTGGGTAGTCCAGACCCAAGTATCTATAATTGGCTGTAGCTGTTGATACTTTAACCAATAAATAAATAAAAACAAGTGAATTTTTTGTGGACTTAATAATAAGGGCTCGCAATACGCTTTTTAGAACCGACTCCCTTACCGCACTGAGACCAGAATACTTTGTCAATAAATAAAGGAATGACTGATCGTACTTAATATATCAACGACATTGCGGATCCTTAACTATTTCCTGAACGCTGTTAATGTTACTAGTCTCATATATCCTCCTATTTAAGTTTAAGAAAAACATGATTTAGGTTTAAATATAAGTGGTGTTACCGCTGCCCTTTACTGCTACTCAGCTAATTCAATGTAGCTCATCCTAGTTTCATCAACAAATGCATGGGGCTCTATATGTACAAGCCGAATAATTTCGCCCCAGTTTTTTTTAATGTCTTGCAGCAGCAGATTATAAAAAAACAGCGTTGTCAACTGAACCACACAGAACCTGCAACCTGGTGCGCTACTTACGTTTGTCTGTTTGTAAATTCCGAATCATCTATTCCTGGATGGTTCTACAAGTTCTTTGTGCTTGTGTAGAATATTCAAAAAATATTTGAAGTATTCTTATCCTTTTGTTTCCAGTGTGGATTGAATTTTGGGAGAGCTTGTTGCTTTTAGAGCTGACAAGCGATATTAAATGCTTTTGTTACCTTTGTTTGAAAGGCCCCTGCGGGCAATCGGTCTAGCGCGTATCTCTATGAGATGCAGTTCTGCTTGAAATGTAGATATACCCACTCCATTTCTTGGTTTGGATCCCTCGGTTTAATACACGTGTTTGACTTTTATTCATCGAATTGCTCTCTCCCGATATTCCTTATTAATTAAGAACTTTATAAATTATATTTGTGTAATAATATGCAGATATTTATATTTATACCTCATAGTCAGAGCATATTATTTTAAAAGGCTTTCCGTTTTCGGTCTAGAAGCAAATCATATTACTTTTTGGCAACAGAGTATTTCCCCGCTGAATCCGAATATCTCTGTTGCCAACTCGAAAAATCGACAGGGACGGAGAAAATCCCCCCAAACTTCCAAAACCCTGTATTTTTTCAGTTTTATGCAATTTTTTCGAAAACTAATTTTTTTATCAAAAATTGCACAGAACAGTTTTTTGTGGAGAATAAAATTCCCTTTCCAACGATGTATTGGTCAGTAAGGTTAGGAAAAGCAAGTAGCTCTTTAGTGGCGTACGTAAATTGGGATTATTTAGAAAAAACATGTTTATTATAGGTTTTTCAAAATTTTCTCAAAAACTACACTTTTTAGGAAAAAATATGTGGTATACTTTATTGTAGAATATAACATTTTCTTTTAAAAACTTTATTAAAATGTCGGGTGGTTGCCATATTTAGGGCTTCATGGGCGTACTAATATAAACCTATTTTCAAAAATAAAAAGAAATAATCAGTTTCTATTGCATATTTAAATATCTTTTCTAACTAAGATTTTCAGAAAAAAATGTGCCTTTATTCTAGGAGGATAAGACAATTTCTTTTTAAATGACATATTACAAAGTGAGGTTAATGTTATGATAAATACGGCAAAAAGGTTTCTTAATTTATACCTACTAAAATAAAATATTTCCAAATTAAAATAAACTATTTTTTGATTAGATTAGATACTTTGATTTATCTAAATAAGTTCTTTAAAGCAAAAAAACACCGGTGGTTATAAGGGGAGGGGGCATAGGGGCCATGGCCTCCCCTAAGCAATATTTTTGTGCAGAAAGTAACAGTCGTAACTGTGACAGAGTTTTTAGTTATTTTTTTAAGCATATGGAACTAAAAATAAAGTGGTGAATCTTATGCAACGGTTTGGAGGGGGCATAATCATAACTAGGTACTCATAAATATACAAATTTTTGCAATTTGCGGACGTCCCTGGAGAGTTTTCTATACTATGGGTCCCATTTTGTGACACACTGTTTAAAAGGACATTTTATTATCGGGCCCGCCGCCGAAGCCATAAAAGGTCGAAAGTACAAAAGGTCGGAAAAAAATCGACAAAACAAAATATTAAAAATACAAATTTACCGTATCAAGTCGAATTGACCTGTCCAGTCGATGTGGACCCGCGGCCGTACTTTCGATCTTTTGTACTTTCGACCTTTTGAACTTTCGACCTTTTGTTTTTTGATCTTTTGTACTTTCGACCTTTTGTACTTTCGACCTTTTGTACTTTCGACCTTTTGTATTTTCGACCTTTTGTACTTTCGACCTTATTTTTTCGACCTTTTGTACTTTTGACCTTTTGTACTTTTGACCTTTTATCCGCCGCTCTTTATTATCCACCGAAAAGCTAATAAGACACAAAATTGATTAGTTTGGATTGATCTTAAATAATTTCTTTAAATTAAGAACACCACTGGAGCGGTAAATATAAAATAATTTCCACTTTGTTATACATCGTTTGAAGGGAAATTTTATTGGCTATGACGAACTAAAGAACACATTTTTTGATAAAGAACTTGGTTTTAAAAAAAATTGAATAAAACGTATGAAAAACATGTTTTTTTTAATGATTTGTTGAAATCACCCCCATTGACGGACGTCGCTGGAGAGTTTGCTATAAGTCAAACCTTACCGAGTTTTACATTTTTAAAAAGGAAATTTCCCTGTCTACAAAAAAGTGTAGAACAAGTTTTTTCATGTTAAGCTTAGTTTTTCAGAAAATTAGATAAAACCTGTAACAAAAATGGTTTATTTTCTGTTTTTTCAAAATTAATTTAATTTACGGATGCCCCTGAAGTTTTATTTATAAAATTGATTTAACCATGTTATACCTCATTTTGAACAAAATTTTATTGAGTATACCAAAATGTAATACACGGTTTTCTGTAGATATTAGTTTTTAAAAAAATTAAATAAATCTAGGAAAAAACATGGGTATTTTTTCAACTTTTCTTAATTACTTCAATTAACGGACGTCGCTGGAGAGCTGGTTATTAGTCCAACTTTATTAGGTTATACCATGTTGAAAAGGGAATTTTATTGTCTATAATAGTTTTTAAGAAAATTTGAAAAACCTCAAACTTTCAGCTTTTGGGGGGTCTGGGGGGCTTTTGCAGCCATTTAAAAAAAAATAATATGTTATTATTTTTTAATTATACAAATATATATTTTGAATGTACACCTGTGACAATTTGGGCTTTCCAGCTGCAATTTAAAATTCCGCCGCCATTTTGGCCGCCATCTTGAATATCTCAGCCCCTGTTAATATTTCGAGTTGGCAACAGGGATATTCGGATTCAGCGGGGCCAAAATAGGGGGAATTGCCCATTTGTCAAAAAGTTATATAAAATGCTTCTAGAAAGTGGATTTTCCCGAATCTTGCCTGAACTATCAGCAATTCCAGGACAGATGAACTTGGCATATCTAGGTTAATCTTGGTTTAAGCTTTTGAAAATACCAGTGCATCGCTGCATTATTTTAATGCGCTAGTGACATATATATTTGGGTGTCTTTATTTCCTCGACGAGGAGCCTGCTAAGCGTACTTTATTTATTTTATTTGTCAGAGTCCGTAAAAGCGTCTGTTTAGGCCGCATTGGAGTGGCATGCCCAGACTTCGGCCTCACTATATTAACTAATGGTTTTATTCTAGCTAGTTGGTCAGCCTCTTTACTTGCTAATTTGCTGTTCTTATATCCGATTTGATAAAAGCTATTATAGCTCTAGTCTCGTCAGTTCCCATATCAGTTTTTGATAGGATTAAATGACAAGTTGTGCTGTTTTTAAGTCCGTATTTTATTTTACTAAACTCTTTAGTTTTTCTTGTTACACATTGTTTTAATTTGTAAAGGTTGAATACCTTTACAACTTAAACATGTGTAACTAGTCACTTAGAGAACAGGGCTGAGCTCAAAGACTGTTAAAAATCAACTTGTTATTTAAAACTTATTTGACACTTAAAACATTAAAGCTTAGTTCACTTAAGATCTTACTAAAGCTGTTTTAATTAATTTTGGTCCTGACTTCCTTTTCCTTGATCTGTTACAGTCTCTTAAATCTTAAGTGAACTAAGCCTTAGATGGTATATTTGATTTGGTGAAACGAGTTTGTTTAAATAGCATCCCCGCAGGTGAGTAGTTTATTTTAATAGGCCAAATAAAAACCCCTCTGATAGTCTAGCAGAATGAGCCAATACACGCGATTTAATTTAAAAGCAAAAAAAATCACAAAATATTAAAGACAATTTTGTTTCATGAAAAGTCTTGTTAAGCTCAAAATAGAAGTCTCTAAGCTATGATATATTACTAAACTGTTTCTTTAACCCCCTCTGATAGTCTAGCAGAATTAGCCAAAGCATGTGATTTAATTTATAAACAAAATTTGTTCAAATAAAAATAAAAGTTGCAGCACAATAAATTTTTTTAATGTTTTTTGACGAACAATTATTATTTGCGAGATCATCTTTTATTTAAGAAATGCTTATTATAAGAAAAAACTAAAAAGGCCAATATAAAATCTACAAAATTAGGTTTCCTCGAGCTGCACTAATGCATACAAACATTTTAAATTATTTATTGCATCTACGTATCGACGCCGACGGTTGCCATTGTGAGTCACAAACTTTAATTTAATAAATTGGTAAAAAAAAATTTTTTAGTCACAAGCTTTTATAAAATGCACTAAAAATTAAAAAATAATTTTCTAACATTCTAATATTATCATAATAATAAAAGCGATAGCCGACTGATGGAAATCTTGACGATGTTAGCACGATAAGATATCCGTATCAATTAAATATCATATTTGCAAGAATCAATCTAGCAGAAAAATGCAGAGGTACCAAACCCACCCAACCCGACCTAAGATACCCCAGCATTTCTCTGACATAGGTATGGCAATGGCATAACATTGCGGCACATCAAACATATCTTTGATGACCTGCTATGTTGAATACTCTTTAAGTGTTTAGATCACAACTTTAGATTAACTTATGCTTTGATTTGCGGCAATCGCTTTTATTATTATGATAATATTAGAATGTTAGAAAATTATTTTTTAATTTTTAGTGCATTTTATAATTATAATAAAAAAATAATATTTTCTACTTTTTAGTCTCAGCTATCTACTCTATTAAATGAAAATATTTGTTCAATAACAGAACAGAAGAGTTTATTCTAGATTATAATGAAATCGCTGATCGTGAGTTGTTTGGAAACTCATTTTTCTATTGGGGGAAGGAGAGGGTGGGGGTAGAGGTAGAAATATATTTTTTGTTTGGGCTGTATTGCCATCGGACGTTTATGCATATACCAAATTTTATAAAAGTCATTTAAAGTGAAGTGTGCCAAAAACTAATTTTTTATGGAAGGGGGTGAAGGGTAGGGGTGGGAGGACATTTTTTCATTATTGTTGTATTGTCATCGGATCACTATATGTATACCAAATTTCATCCAAATCGGAAAACGGGATGTGTGTCAAAAACAATTTTTTCTATGGAAGGGGGTGAGGGTAGGGGTGGGAGGATATTTTTTTTTATTGTTGTATTATCGTCGGACCACTATCTGTATACCAAATTTTATTCAAATCGGATAACGGGAAGTGTGTCAAAAACACATTTTTCTATAGAAGGGGTGGGGGTAGGGGTGGGAGGACATCTTTTTCTTAATGTTGTATTGTCATGGGACCACTATGTGTGTACCAAATTTCATCCACATCGGATAATGGGAAGTGTTTCAAAAACGCTTCACAAGATTTGATAGTTAGTTAGACAGAACATCTGAAGTTAAATAAAAGCTTGTAATAAAAAGGAGCCTCTCTTAAAAGTTTTTTATGTTTAAAAACTAACAAACAACTGATAACTTTTGATAAGTATTTGCAAAATTTTACCGTAAAAATAGAACCGGGTAGTCCGGATTTTCGAGCCATGATATTGAATGACTACAAAAACTGAATCATCAGTTTGGTGGTTTGAAGTTGAGCAGTTTACAACGAAAATTCGTCGATACGGGAGTGTTAAAAAGAATGGTCGCATCATTTTCTTTCATCACGACGGCGACGGTAGCTTTGAAAAATCAAAGCACGGTTACTTCTGAATGGTATATAACCAAATGTGTTCCTGTAGTCTTCCAAGAAAAACGTCTAAAGACTGTTGTACGGGGTACTCGTCTTCGTATTTACTAACATTTCACGAACAATTTTCTTTACATGTTGTTTACTGTTTTAAAAACTTCCTTTTGTCCACTAAATTTTAATTACTTCGTTTTTTGTGTCATAATTATTAATTTTAAGTAAGGGTTTCCCTTGACACGTGCCGCTTTAATTATGTTTTTTTTAAATACGCTCTAAGCTATCAGGAATGTAATAGAAGCGAAACCAAAATAATTCTTGACTTCACTAATGAACCAAAAAACACTGGCTGTTTGATCATTAGATAAATAAGGTTAAGGGTTTTCTTACCAACAAAAAAGTGAAATATGAGAAGCAAAAAAAAATGATTTACTTATATACCCCTTTATTCGTCATTAGCTCTATTTTATGTACCCAAATTTATAGTAGCTGATTTTGATTTGAATTTGTTTTCTTTTATTTACATAATTTTGTTGTTTAATGGAATGTTTTTGGGTGTTGTTGGAAAAATAAAAGCAATTAATAATTTAGTGTGTAATTTGTTGGAATCCATTTGTGTGTGTTGAATTTGTTTTCTTTTGTTTACATAATTCACTTGTTTGATAGGATGTTTTTGTGTATTGTTGGACAATAAACGCAAATAATGACTTCAGGATCAATCGCCCAGTTTGGCAAAGTTTTAGCAGGATTATAGCATTTTTTAAACAAACACAACTTTGCGAAAGTAAGCGATTGACAAAAAAAATGACTTGTGTTTGTGTAATTTGTTGGACTCTATTTGGGCGAGAGATAGATGAGGATAAGATGGAATGTTTTATTATGAGGGGACTTACTAATAAGAGTAATAAGTTAGTCTTTCTAAAGGATCAAGCAACGAGTTGTACAAAAAATAGTTACTAACAGGGTGCTATAAATAAGTCAATTTCATTTTGCTTCACCATTCTTCAAAGCTGGGAGCAGCCGTTATAAAAAAGAGTTTAGTTATTACTAGAGTGAGAATTTTTAATAATATATAAAGAGTGTTCCGAAATTAGAACTAAATATTTTAGCCGAGATACATAAATTTTACCGTAAAAATGGAACCAGGTAGTTCCGGTTTTCGAGTCACCATTTTGTATGACTACAAAAAAAAACTAAAACCAACCGAATGTCACGAAAGTTTGGTGAGTTGTTTTGTGGTCTCTCCGCTTTCTAGGGCTACAGTGTTCAATTGGTTTGCAGAGTTGAAAGGGGCTGTGACTCCGACAACAGTAGAGGCTGTCCAAAAGATGGTAAAACAAGATTGACAAGTGCCCTACATCGAGATTGAAGCTTCTCTCTGTATTGGATCGGCAACAGTTAAAACAATTTTACATGATCACCTTTGCCTAAGGAAGCGATCTTCTAGATTGGGCCACATTGACCATTGAGCAAAAAGCAGCAAGCTATGCTTGAGAAATTTGACAATGGGTAATGCAAAAACATTTTCAACATTATAACGGGTGACGAAACATGTTTATATCATTATGATTCCGAGATTGAACAGCAATCATCAGTTTGGTGGTTTGAAGTTGGGCAGTCTCCAATAAAAATTTGTCGATTCTGGAGTGTTGGAAAAAAATGGTCTCATCATTTTCAATCACGACCCAGTGGCGTAGCGTGGGGGGGGGGTTCATCGGATCCTTTTCATTTGCCTTTCCAGCATCATTAAAAGTTTGAATAGACTAGAGCTAATAGAACTTAGTCTATTTATGCGCGGCAGGGTAGTCCAGTGGTATGGTCGTCCGATTCACATGCATAAAGCCGGGTCTACACATAACATAACGTTTTACCTGACGTTTTACTTGATCAGGTAAAACGGATCAGGCAAAACCTTTCGTGTAGACAATATAACGTACGTTTTGCCTGAACTGAACAGGACTGAAGTCGGACCTGTTGAACTGATCGGTAGAGGCTTGTTTCCGGTAAAACATCAGTTTTAGCGGCATTTCTTGTGGAAGTGCATACAATTTTAATTCCTTTCGAGTGCAAGAAGTTGGTATACGAAACGTCCGACATTAGGTAAGATAATTTTTTAGGAAATCAAACAGGTTATTGTCTTTCTCCACTAATTTTTAATTTGTTTTAAACAAATAGTCCCGACATGTTTCGTAAGCAGAATCTTCAGGAGACATTACCATAAGACTATCAAGTGTGTACACTAGTCTTTCAACCGTCATACTTGATCCTTTTGAAAAAAAAACTCACGTTGCGCTGCCGCGTACTTCCTTTTCAGCGTTCAACAGTCGACATCGAAATGGTATGCGATACACATGCACACAAAAACCTAGGTTGACCTTGTACATCGAGAATATAAGCAGGTGTAGTCCAGAAGCCGACAACAGCTGAAACCAGGACCGCGCCAGAAAAAATCTCTTAAAATCAACTTACGACGGCCGCGATTGTTGCGTTGAACAGGAAAGAAGTCTATCGTATATATCCAAGTTCTGCTGGGACGATAGCGATGTTAGGTAGATGCAAGTCTAACATGTAGCAGGACCACCTTTCGGAAGGGGTGTAAAAGCATGGGTCCACTGTGTATACTTGATACACAGTATAAAGATCTCTGCCCTCGACAAAGAGAAGTCAGGCAAAATTAAGTCCTCTTAGAGAAAGAAAACTTGCATCCTAATTGGCACGAGCATCAGTTGGGTATATGGTGTACGGCCAAATCGCAGTTTTCGAAAAGAAGTGTGACTAGTCGCTAGATCAAAAATGGTCTCCCCTCCGTTACTACTAATACTACTAGTCTATTCATTATAAAAGTTACCGCATTTACCACATTTCGGCTCTGATAATATACCAACATTTTAATTTCTGTGCATTGATATTTTTCATTTTTCTTTCAAATTAAGGAACAACATACCTACGTATTCACATCCGTAATTTAACACCCTATATTAATTATGTGCTAACAAGTCTCTATTCCATAAAACATCGTGCTTTCCACCATTGTTTCATATATGTTATATTTTACATTCTTTTCTATCTCTCTGCTCCATAAAATCATGTTAAGACATCCAAAAACCTTTTATTATTCTTTTTTCCAGTTCTTTACAGTCTGTTCCTGTCTTATCAAAAGTGACACCCAAGTATACATACTCATTTCATGGAGATATCGCTTGTCCATTGTCTAGTTCTTACTCACTGGATAAGTTTCCAATACATAATGTATTGTGTCTTGTTCACGTTCACTGTTGATTCCCACTTTTGGTACATAACTTTCTCATCATACACTCCATGTCTTCTTTATCATTAGCTACAATTACCTGGTCGTTAGCACCCCGAAGTGGGTATATGGTAAATCGGTCGCTAAGTTGTTTTTCCATGCTGTGCACTTTACGTTTCCAGTTTTTTAGAGCTACCGCGATATATATTTTAAAAAGAGTTGGAGAGATACAACATCTTTGTCTTAAGCCTTTCGTTCCCAGGAATTCTTTTAAAAGTCGATTTTCAATTTTAATTTTAGATTTTGATCCTTTGTATAGTTCTTTTATCGCTTTTATGTATGTATGATTGATATTAGTTTGCTCTAACACTGTTCATAATTTTTCTACTGGAACGGTATCATATGCTTTATGTAGGCCCACAAAGGTAACATGAGTCTCTATACTTCTGGCGCTCCTTTTCTCGATTACTTGTTTAAGACAAAAAACATTATCACTACAAGATATGCCTGTACGAAACCCACTTTGGATTACTGTCTGTCCTTGTAGAGGCTAACAGATACACGGGTCTCGTTTCCTGCAGCAATCCCTTGTAATGTTCTGTCCATTGTTCTAGTTTGATGATCGGGATGTTTACTTTTTCTTTTGTTGGGTTTTTTACTGTAGTAATGAATTTCCATACTTCAGAACTCTGCCTACCTCCTACGTATGTATCTATATCGTGGCATTTGCGCTAGAACATTTAATTTTTCCTGTGCGTATCAGATTTATTAGCTTTCTTCTGGTTTCCCTGTAGATTTCTAGGTCTCTTTACTCTTTAGACCTGGGCGAGTTCAGGTATGTGAGTTTTTTCTCTTTGACCATTTCCTGTATTTCTTCCGTCCACCACATCTTATTGTTATTTTAACACCTTATATTACATAAACTTTTTTTTTCAAAAGTATCTAAATAATGACTAAACTATCACCCCATAAATATCCGTTTAATTTCTGTATAAAAAAAATAATACAAAAACCGCAACACAATAAATTTATGCGTTAAAAAGCTACAACAGGAAATTTTTAAGGTTAATATTATAAAGTGCTTTCCATAGTAAATCACTAATAATCAATTTCTGCAAAAAAAAATTATTGCTTTACTGCATTATTCTAGTTTTTAAAACTTTTCGCGCGAAAAAGTTGGAAACTTTCTATGAAACTAAATTTAAAAAATGTATGGTTAAAAACATAATAACATACCTACCTAAGAATGTCCTTACCCAAAAAAAATGGCCCGGAAGCTCTATTTCACGGTCGTGGGACACATATCTCGGGCCGAAAAAGTACTGGAAACTCAGACACTAAAGTTACCCTTGTGCGGAAAGGCAATTCGGCAACTGACGTATTTTCGAAATTTCCCTTACAGCGGGAGTTTTACTATGAGTAAAAAAGAGCACGCAATTGCGCGTGCGTTTACTTGTTGCGCGCATTGTTGATCGATACACAGACGGTTTGTGAGGTAGTTTGAGCATTCTAACGGTTTGGCCCTATGTGAAAATACCTGCATAGTAGAATAAAAAATCTTAATATTTGAAATATAAAAAGGTATAAAAAAAACAAAACTATAATTTTCTAGAATCTTAAGAAAAGCGGTTTAGGTTCAGGAGGCGAGTCTTCTTTCGAGAACTATTTTTAAAAGTATTTCTCAAAAATTGAAACCTTAAAGCTCGACAGCTTCGATGAACGATAGACAGCGCAAAAAGAGAAGCTATTTCATACTGGATAGCTTAATCTGATGTCAAAGAGCAACTTTCAAACTGTCAATCAATTTGCAACCGCGACGGTGCTATAGCCGTTGTCGTGGAGCGTAGAGAGAGCTGATGCCATGAGATTGTACCTTAAGGAACTCTTAGGAAAGCACACACTCACGATCTCTCTATCTATTTAGCCTTCTTCGATTTATCTTTTGACATAGGCGTCCCCCAATACCTAGTTTAGGGCCTTCCCCTTCTTCTTTTATTTTCCCAAAGGCACCAGTTTACAATTAGATTTTTTCATCAATCGTCTTTCTATCTCATATATTGACTGGCAAATTTCCATTTTAATTCTGCTATTTCTGCTCTTAAATTTCTTACTTTTGTTTCATTTCTTATCCAATCATTTTTTTTCTATCTGATAGCTTTACATGTAACATATTTTTTATTTTTTAATACTTAGATTAATTTACTCTTGATTTAACTGTTTTCTTTTCTTTTTTTAGTTTAATAATTTGTCCCAGGTATACTTGTTCTATTCTTTCTTGGTTTATTCTGGTCGTGATATCTCTATCTGTGTTTGTTATGATATTAGTTTTAGTTTAGTTCATACTCAAGCCTATATTTTTAGCTGCTGTATCCAGTTGTACCATCATTTTTATCAGTTCTTCATTCTTACCTGTTATTAAGAGGATATCATCAGAATATCTTAGGCAGTTCAAGTATTGTCCGCTTACTTTGATGCCTATTTCTTCCTAATTAAAATTTTTTAAAACATCTTTTAAGGTCTGGTTAAATAGTTTAGTCTGTCACCCTGTCTAACACCTATTCTTTTGCGGATTGGCTTGGTTCCTTCGTGAATTTTGATTGATGTTGTTGCTTCGGTATATATATTGGCGATTAAGTCTGTGTATCTGTGATCTATTCGGCTACTAATTAAAGATGCTTTTACTGCCCAGTGCATAAGCGCAATATATAGGGGAATGTTGTATCCGCTGGCTCGTTCAATTAGGCTTTGCATGGTTAATAGGTGGTCAATCCTACTGAATGAAACCTTTTCTAAAGCCTGCTTGTTCTGTTGATTGATATTCGTCAAATTTTGTTCTTAGTCTATCTGTTAATATCTTCATGAAGAGCATATAAATAAATAAATGACATTGAGGAGTGTTATATGTGGATAGCTTTTATTGTCCGTCTGAAAGAAGCAATGTTTAGAAAATGAAAAAATTATATATATATATTTATCGGTTTTCACAACGTTCTACGTCTTTCGATACCCAATCTCCACTCGTTTCTGTTTACCCATAATTTATCATCTAGGCCTATTATTCTTATTTCACTGTCTATTCCTTCTCTCAAGCTTCTCCTTGGCCGTCCTCGTTTTCTTGGGCCAGTTGGTTTCCATTGTAGTATTTTTTTAGGTAGTCTTTCATCATTCATTCTTTGTACATGTCCGTACCACACCAGTTGTTTTGTTCTTATATCATCCACTAAAGTTTGTTCACCCACTGTCATAATTTCTCTTATTCTTTGATTTGTAACTCTTTCTCTTTTTGATTTCCCTGCTGCTCTTCTCCAATAGTCCATCTCCGTAGCGGAAAGCATTTTTTCTGTTCTATCCTTGATTGGCCATACTTCTGAGCCGTATGTAATAATACTTTTTACAATGGTGTTATATATAAGCTTTTTGTTATGTTTTGATATACTTTGGTCCCACATTATTCCATTTAATAACGTTATTGCTTTTCTTCCTTGCACGTTTCGATCTTTTATAGCTTTGTCTAGTGTTCTGTCAGCTGCAATTTTTAGTCCTAAATATTTATACTCATCACAGGACTGAATTCGCATGCCCGGTAGTTAAGATTAGATCCTGTTTCGTTTAACCGATACACATATACTCTGTCTTATTGAGATTAACCTCTAGTCCCCACTTATTGTACTCTTCTATTAGTTTTCGTGTCCTATATTCGAGGTCGTCATAATCCTGAGCCACTACTATCTGATCATCGGCGAAACATAAAGTATACAAGGTGGTTTCGTCCAACGGAATTCCCATGTTTTGGCATTTTCTCTTCCATACTTTAAGGACTTGTTCCAAGTATATCTTGAATAGCGTAGGCGAGATACAGCAACCTTGTTTAAGACCTTTATTTACTTGAAAGCCTTTTAGTTTTACTTTTATTTTAACTTTTGCCTTACTATTGCGGTATAACTCTTTGATGTCCTTAATTAGTTGTACGCTTATGTTTGTAGATTTAGTGATATACTATCATATACCTTCTGCAAATCGACGTAAAGCAGATGCAGCTCTTGACCGTATACCATTTTCTTTTCAATAACTTGGGTTATACAAAATAGATGATCTGAAATTGATCTACCCGCCCTGAAACCGGCTTGTTCATCTGCCTCCATGTCTTTATAATCGCTCTCCACTTTATTTCTTATTATTTTACCGTATATTCTGCTTAGCGTACTAGTCACAGATATACCTCTATAATAAAAAATCAGTTAAACAAAGCTAAAAAAAGCAGTAGTAAGATGTAGATGAAATTTACAAACAACCTAGGTTTATTTATTATCGTTACAACCCTTTCCCAAAAAAATGTTACTTGAGCTGTCCTTTCACTAAAATATTTAAGGGTAGTTCATTTGTCCCAGTAGCACTAATTTTTAAACTAAAGTCATATAGTAGCCATAATACTATTGCATGGTTAGTCAAAAAGCTGCGTTAAGACAAGTATTTTAAGTTTACTGGTGTATGCATGCCTAAGTCTTTACGTAAAATTTATTTAGTTATTTTAAATATTATTCTCTGAAGATTCCGGCTCTTTATTAATAATGTAAACTTTTTAATTTAACAACCAATTTTATTCGTTTAATATTGAAATATTTAGTAGATGAGACAGTAATATTTATCAAAGCAAATTCCTGAAAAAAAATATTGAAGCATGCAAGCAAATTAAAAATGTATTAGATACAAACTTTTTAATTTCAAAAGCGCATTGGTCTAACTTTATAGGTATGCCTTACAATGACCGAGGCTAACTTAGCTTTACAAACTTATTACACCGTTGCCATCCAAAACTTTTAACATTGTTAACATTCAAAACTTAAAACTCAATTATTTTACCAGAAGCTAATTAAAAATTGGTTTCAAAGTTTTTTAAATTTAGAGGACATAAAGGATCGATGTTTTTTATTTTAGTAAATAATATATCTATGTTTGTAGCGGATATTGATTATATTTTTAGTATGTGGCTTTTAAAAAACACAATTTTTAAATTTATTTTTTTTAAAATTATGATACCATAAAAATTAAGTCAGAAAAATTAATTGATGGAAAGCTCACATATAATAGTTGAAAAACAAAACAATTATGGATAATGGATACTTGTACGTATACTTGTACTTGTACGTACAGTTAAACCTCTATAACTCGAACTTAAAGGGACAACCAAAACAGTTCGAGTTATGGAGAGTTCGAGTTATAGAAATTCGAGTTAAAGAGGTTAAAATACATATAAAAAGTGCAGAGACCCCTTGAAAGTTTCGAGTTATAGAGAGGTTCGAGTTATAGAGGTTCGGTTAGAGAGGTTCGACTGTATTTTAAATCAAATCAATCAACCTCAAATAAACTTTATTTAAAAATGTAGAATCCATAGTGTGAACTGTATTACTTAATATCTGTGTAGGTTTTCACTCATTTAAAAGTCAACCTATTATTTTCCCGTTGTTAATTTTAGATTTATAGCAAATCGTTTGAAATTGCATTTGTATTATTATTTTTTTAATCTTTTTATTTTCTAATAGGCTTAGATCTAATGTTTTTCTTATTGTGACATATATATGTTCAACAAATTTTAAATTCCTTCCTTAAATATTATGTACCATCTACTTGCAATGCAATGAAGTCTTGGATTTAATGAATTTTCCTTCTTTCCATTTATTGATATTTTAGAAAGTCTAACTCCAAGAAAATCAATACAAATATTACAAGAATACACTGTATTGATTAAAATAAATATATACTGTGTTATTAAAGTTCATATTAAATTTTAGTCAATAGTTTTTTGTTTTCCAATGTAGTAAATGAAAATTCTAAATTCAAAAATAATCTGGGATGATTTTGTGTATATATTGTACATGGGTTTTAAAAATATTATTGTTTTAAATTTCTGAAAAATTAGGAGTTTATGAAAATAAGTATTCAAGTAAGCGCAAAAAACAAGAGTAACTCACAAATTCTTTTATTTAGATTTGGGAATTTATTAAAGCTCCATTCCGTTTGGGGTCCGGAGATAAGAATAGCGCCAAGGTAACCGCTCGGCCTGTCGTAAGAGGCGACTAAAAGAGCCTCGACCCATGAATAAATGGGTAGTCTGGTAACGGATGAGCTTTGACCAGTATGTTAACAAAAAAAAATATGGTAACCTCTGGGTTCCCACCAGATAAAATCTATGGGAAACGGGCTGGCTTAATCTGATAATTCTCTGAATGGATTCGATGGCCTGGCCATTTAGGAAATCACCACATGGGGCAGGGTATATAGAGTGCCTATTTGGAGCTAGCAACTAGTACGGCACATTGTGGCTCTCTACACCCTGTTGATTATGTCAAATGGTTCATGACACTCCAGTGGTCTAAGTCTACAACCATGGTATTATGTGGTAGGTATATCATAAAGACTAAGTTTCTGGCCTAAAATATAATTTGAAGTCTACTGTAGTATTTTTATTATTATCTGAGTCGAACACAGTAGGTACTTGGTGCACAACGGGCCCAGAAAGGCGTACCAGGTTAGATCCTTTAGGAAAACTTTTTTGTCTAATATAGTCACTCTCGTTGTAGGCCTTAATAATTTAATAAAGTTCATGAAGAGAAAGAGCGAAACAGAGTTGCATAAGCTTAAATAGATTGTCTAGTTCAAAACTAGAAAAAAAAATATTATGTAGGAACTATTTTAAAAATTTAAAAACTCACCTTTCATTATTTTTTAGATTATAGTAAGTAGCCTAAAAATTAGAAGAGTACCAAAACAAACAATAGTTTTTTCTAAGTAACCTTAGTTACAAATTAATTTTTATAACGGTATATTTGATTGAAATTAAAGTTTAAATATATCATTGTAAAAATAATTTATTAGACAGTTTTACTAAAAATCCATTTTAGAAAGCTTATGGGTAAATTTTATATATTGTTTATTTTTAAGTCGATTCCTGTGTATGAAGTAAATGTAGTATTGATGATTGATGTTTAATGCGCATTTTCTTTGTAAATCTATATCAAATAAAAGCTTATTGATTTAACCAGAGCTTTCTCTAGTTTCCGTTAGTTGGCAGCGCGAAGCGGTAAAATTAACATAGCGCTAGGGAGAGGGTCGGCTCTTTACAAATGGCTACACTGCATCAGACGTCTGCAAGCGTTTCCAAAAGATGGCGTATGTTGTCAAGGCCATTAAATATGTCTCCTTTCCTTTATGGTGCACAATAACTTTCTATACCTGTAAGTAGTCAAAGTTTAAAACCGTGTCTGTACTAAGACAAAATTTTGTAAATACTGTTTTGGATAATTGTTTTTAGGAAATAATTTAATATTCTATTCTCTTTATGAGAACTTGAAATAAGTGTTAAACTAACCGTCAAATGATCGCAAACGTTGGTTTAGGATACGTTTGCGATCAATGGACCACGGTTGGGTTATACTTAATTTATGTTAACACCGATTACGACCTCCCAAAACGAGGAGAGGAGAAATAGTTTGTAAAATCCCGCCAAATATATTTATTATTCACAGGCTATAATTTTATACTAACATGTAGATTTGGCAACAGTAAAAAGCCGATCCTCTTCACAGCCTTACATATAGATTTCCTGTACAGACCTGAATTCTATTACGAAACATCTTCACTCAAATGTTAATGACAGGACGATGGTGTAATATGACGCTTCAGGAAAATACCATATTAGTTTTAACATATGTATGCCAAATGTCATTCCAATTATGCATATATCATCCATTACCCACTAAGCATAAAATCGTAAAAAACGTTAAATAAATGTTGAAAAAAAATGTTTTTTATCTAACACAAATTTGTGTTAAAATTAAGTCAACTTTTGACATTAAAAAAAAATCTAGAAAATCCTAACGAAAATTTCATGTAAAAGCATTACCAAAAATATATTTTTTAATAACGTTAAGAAACCAGCATTAAAAAAATCATAAATTCACTAACATTAAAAATAATACCATCAATTTATGGTTATTTTTATAATGTTTTCCTAGATCTCACTTCTAACGTTGAATTCAAGATATATGAAGCTTATAAATGTTTTGTTTTTTAAACACTAAAAAATATATAATATAGAGGGCGCGATGGCAAATATGGTATAGTTAAAGAACAACAAATGTGTGTGCAGTGATCTAAATGAAGCACCACAAAATCAGGTAAGAAAAACTAAACAAAAAAAAATGGTTTTGTATGAAATATCGCATACCTAACGTTATAGGTAATCAGACAGGGAATGCGACAAGTCACCGCGGACGATTAGCCGCCGGACCTAAAGCCGCGTATTCATTTGAGGCAGAATTATATAATAATAATAAATCGTCTTTATTAATAAATAAATGTTACATAGGCGAGGTTTAGCAAACTGCTACTTCGCAAGCCTCGCAGCGGGACCAAACGAATGCTTCGTTTGCATTCATGCTAAAGTGAATACGCGCCTTGAAATTGTTTGTCTTGTATTTACTTGAGCATGAATTGTTTGGCCTCGTAGCGAGGCACTTACTACAAAATTATTGTTTACATAGAATTTTAAATTTTATTTTCAGAAGCTACGAGCCGAATTGCCTTTACTGAGTGTCGAGTTCACAAAAACCTCAACGGACTGTTGCTGCCCTGCGTTTCCAAAATAAAAGAATTTTATTTACATTATTTATGTTACTTTATCTTTAGAGATATTTGAAAAAAATATATTTTTTCATTGTTAAAAAAATATTTATTTTTTAATGTTAGAAAAACATTTCTTTTTCACTGTTAAAAATCAATATTTTTTTAACGTTCGAAAAACGCTTTAAAAAAACGTTATAAAAACATAAGATTATTTTTCTAACGTCAGAAAACGGGTTATTAAGCTTCTTTTTCACTATGAATATGACGTTAGAATTAACATCCAACCTAACGTTATGTTTTTAACTTATACATTATTTTGACGTTATTAAAATGTTTTTGTGTTTAGTGGGTACCTTACGAATTTTTTTAAATATCTTTTATGTGTTTCTGTGATTTTTTTCTTATTAGTTTTAGCAGTTTTTTTAATAATCAGCTTAAATTTAAAATTCAGATTGAGTAATAGAGTTAACGTGATGTGCTTTTATTTTGGTCATCTTGATTTACTTAAGTTATTTTTTATTTGCGATAATTATTGTGCATTACTTAGAAACAGTAAAAAAACATTTGACGACCTATGTTTACAAAAACTTTAAGTCAGTAAAAGGGTAAAGAGTGACCCCTCTTTACAAACAAAATATGCAAATGTCTGTAAATATTTTAAAAATGGGTTTAAAGGTAAATTATCTAGGCCTAAACCAATTTAAATCTAAAATCTATAGGAGTCTCGAGCACGGAAAACAAAAAGTCTTAACCCTTTTTTTATAAAATTATATCAAGATAAGATATACTTTTAGGAAAAATTACCCTCAATGTGGGGTATGATTGTACGTTAGTGACGGTTCAGACTTTTAAAAGATCTAACTTGGCACCCAGACCACCCATTCTGAGCCCGTTTTGCACGACGTCCTGCTGTGTTCAAATCGGATGATATTTTAAATATTGCCCTGTTAATATAACCCAGTAAACTTTAAATAATATTTTAGTCCAGGAACCTAGGCATCATCACATAATGACTTTGTTGTGGCAATAGACCACTGATGAGTCATAAACCATTTGACAAAATTAAGAGGCTACACAGAGTAAAAATGTGTCCGCATTGGCTACCAGCTCCAAATATGCACTCCATATACCCTGTCTCATGTGGTGATATACGAAATGGCAAGGCTACCGAATCCATTTAGAGATTCACCAGATTAAACCCATCCCTTTTACCAAAGATGTTATCTGGTGTGATCCCAAAGGTTAACAGTTTTAGGTTTTTTTTATAACATATTGATCAAAGCTCCTCCGTCACTACCAGACTCAAGGCATCTTTAGTCGCCACCTGTGACAGGCCTTACCTTATGGCTTGCTGTGTTACATTGGCTTGCTGTAAACTTTGTTACAGCAAATAATGTATTTGACAAATTTTAGAAAAGAGTTTAGAATGATACATAGATCCCTAATTTGCTACGCAAAATTATTAAAATAGTATATTTTATTATGACTACATTTTAAATCAAGTTTTTTAATTTCCGATGTGAATTTGCCGCTACAACACTCAATTCTAGCATGGCGTTGCAATGACGTCACAGCGCAGTAAACTTGCGGACAGATACACGGCATTCAAGTGTTTATTTATTTTTGGTCTGTGTTTTTACTGTTTTTTGTGTAAAAAAATGTCCTATAAGTGGTGTGTAGTGCCTCAGTGTTCTAATACTAGCATAAAAACACCTGAAAATCTATTTATGTGCCTACAGCAGTAAAAGAACGGAAAAGGTGGCTAGAACTTGCTCGGAGAGACCCAAGGGCCTTATCTAATACATCTTCACTTTACATTTGTAAAGATCACTTTGATGTGAGTATAACTAAATTGTTTTTATTAATTTTTCTCACAGTGTCTATAATATATATAACTATTTTGTAAATGACGATAAAATTTTTGAGGTTATGTTTATTACAAGAAGTGAACAACTATAATAGGCAGAAAGGTGTACAAATTTTTAGGCGGTTCTAGGCAGTTCTTAGGCAGGACTAGGGAGTACCTCTAAATACAGGATCAGGCAGTGCACATGCAGGCTAAATTTAGGACTAAGCAGTGCATATGCAAGACTAGCCAGTGCATAGGCAGGACTAGGCAGTACCTACGCAGGACTACGCAGTGTAATCTATGCAAAATATATTTAGAAAATTTTGTTTTAAAAAAGCAATTTTTGATTGTTTCTTAATGCTTAAAATAATAATGATTGAATATTTAATTGAACCTATTGTAAGTGGCATATTAAACAAAAAAAGCAAAACATATAACCTAACCTCAAAATCTAAATGAGTAAAAGTAGGCGAAGAATATCGTAAAAAACATTTCAGTTATATACAAAACAACTCATCGAATACTTACATCAACATTTTAACGTTTCTAAATTTCGCAGAACAAAAATCACTGTTGTTGGCAAAGAAGCCTGCCACCATAAAGGAATTCAGCATTGGCAAGTTGGAGCTATCGGCTTTAAAAAATCCTTTTTCCATTGAAAATGTTTTTTATAAGCAAAACACAAAATAAAATCTAATTTAGGACTATAATTCGCACTTTAAACCAAAGCAAACAATACCATTCATAAGAAAATAACACAGAAAATAGGTTCGTTCGAGGCGTTTACTGTCTTGTGTCACTCGCAGCTGATTGGTAGACCGCCTGTTTTGAATCACGTGGCTAATTGTTTTAATTCAATGATTTTATTTAATTAAAAGAACTATGAATTTGAGAAAAAATTAAACAAAAAAGTTTGTTTTTAGCATTCCCAAGACCTAAAGAAATATCTAAAAATAAATATATATTTATTTTTTACTACTGTCAAACCCTATTATTAAGTTAAAAAGATTTGCGCAAAATATTTTTTTAACTTAACCGGACAAGAGAGGGTAGAGTAGTTCTTGTTTATATGTTTTATTAATAAACGACTTATTTTTGTCAGCCTACAATATAAATCTGCAGAAATACTGCATGAAATTATTACTGCGTGACAATAAGTATCTAATATCCAATTTGCTGTTGCGCCCAAACAACATATTTTTGAGATAGAAGTTTATTATAATAACTTACTTTAATTCATCCCCTCTACACTCCTAATGGTTTGGAACAAAAATTCTGAAACATTCTGTATAATTTTATGTAACATATTGACATTGTCATATGGGACTCACCGAACAAGCAATTTGCGAATTTTACACCACGTAGTGTGTAGTAGAGTCGTGAAAAATATTACATTTTTTGCAAAAATATTTTTCATCTTTTAAGGGTACAAAATTAAGGTATTATTACAAGCAGAGCATATAATCAAAAGAACAGCAAATTAACTCGCTCAAAGGCTGAAAATATTTTTCCAACGAATCTTGAACGACAACAAAATTGAATTCTTTACGATTTTAATAATATTTATATTAAAAAAAATATATATATATATATATATATATATATATATGAACGATAAAAATATTTTTAAATTATTAAGGTATATATGCAGTTTACCAACTACATAATACTTTTATTTTAAACCATTTAAGAATACTATTGTGAATTTGTGCTCTCCTGAGAATTTGTGAGAACAGACTTTAACGGTAATGGCTCTATGTTTGATCAACGACTTCTGCTATAGCACTGTCACAATTCGTTATTTATTGGAGGTTCTTTTCATTAGTAAAAATACTAATTTTTCTGGGATTCATAAAGGATTGCTAGGATAGATCCTAGTAGCTTAAAAACAGATTAGCCAAATACAACTTTTATAAAAATACAACGATTCCTGAAAATCATATCTAAAAACAAGTATAAAAGTTTATTTATTTTTAGCCTAATCTTGAAAGAAATTAATCCTTGTGACCTACAGAAACTTGTCATTTTTGAAAGTCTGCTGGTGGGAGGAGTAAGGAGCCAAATTATTATAAGCATTAATCTTTTCACTTGATGCCGTTTTAGCAGCTAGGATGGTACTACCACACATATTGCTTGTGTTTCCCTAGAAGTTGAGAAAAGGATATTCTTCGAAAATTTAATTTTACGTTTTGGCGACATTTCATGGTCCCCGAGATCATCTGACTGGAACACTTGTGACTTTTTCTTTTGTGAAAGTATCTTATATCATGTTTATACTGTCAAGAAGCTTGCACATTGATTGACAGAACTGAAGGTGGTAACTAAGGACAAACCTTGAATACTCACGACTTGTTTTATTGCCGATTTTCTGCGAAAACTTAAAATGTGCACCTAACACTAACCTGATTTAATTTTTCTTTAAAAAAAAACATTTTTACGCCAAATACAAATGTATATTTTTCTATATATAACAAAATAAGACTCTTGTCGTATTTTAAATAGCGATGAAAATTGAGCGATTGACAAGTTTGGATTATTAACTAATCAAAATATTGTCTCAAAACTTAAGAACCACATAGAATCAGTTTAACTTTATAAATTGCTATGTTGCATTTTATCAAAACAGCAGAATTCTTAATAAGATAAAAACTTGAAACGATATTTTAGTTAACCCTTTCAGCTACAAGAAATCAAAACTCCGCAACAATGCCTGTAACGTTAAAACAAACCAAGGGTTAATCGAAACTGCAATTTATCCACCCCTTGCTTTGTTCTCCAAGAACTTAGATTATTGATCCATAATTAAAATCTAAATTAATTTGTAATCTAAAGATTAGACGACGCGATTAAATCCGATTAGTTGCAACGCAGGGTTGTCAGATGGTTTGAAAATTACAATTTTATCTGAATATGAGTAGCAGTATAATATGTTTGTTTGTAATATGTAAAATTTTCTTTATTTCAAATGTTATACTGACCCATCCAATATTAAATGAATGAACCGCGCCGCTGAATATAAGCATTATTATAATATGCCCAGTGTTTTGTTATTCAACTAGGCGTATCGTGGTGCTACATAAATAAACAATTTAACTACAGGGAACTCAATGTACGTAATGTCGGGTACTATTTTGTTTTAAATCCAGTTCTTAAGCCAGAGTATTGTAGTTCTCTTTTGTGCATTCACAAATAAAACACCCTAGAAACGTTAAAAACTTTAAGGACTTAAAAAATAAACTGTGTTTAATTTTCAAATTGTCATAAAACTATCCTAAATAGCTCAGAAGATAAACAAAACATAAGATTTAATAACAAAAACAAAAAATTCTAGTGTCGAAACCTTGTAACATTGAATGAATGTATGAATGTACGGTAGTGCCACCCTTTAAGGATCTAACCTGGTACTTCGCCAAAAACTTAGTCATCATGATATACCACACAATGCCATGGTTGTAGCCTTGGGTAGGGGACAATTCGCCGCGGCCGATTCACCGCAGCCGATTCGCCGCAGCCGATTCGCCGCGGTCGATTCGCCGCGGGGACAATTCGCCGCCGGCCGATTTGCCGCAGGGACAATTCGCCGCGAGATTTTTTGTTTTATGATATTACCATTGGCAATTGTTTAAACATTTTTATTTAGCTTGACTTCATATAATATTATATTTGTTTATTTGTTTGGTTATAACTTTTTTCAAGCTTTTTCAACTAGGTATTTGGTGATTAGTATACAATTCAACATTTTTTTTATTAAAAAAATAAATAAAATTATGATCTCTAACTTAAACTTTTATAAAATCAAAATGGCGGTTCCAAGATGGCGGATTTTGCCATTTATCAACCGATTTGCATCAAACTCGAACCTTTGAGATCTTTCAGGTCGCTGATTATTATTTTAAACTTAAATTTTTTAAAAATCAAAATGGCGGACTTTTCCATTTATGAACCAATATGCACCAAATTCCGAACTTTGGGGTGCTTCAGGTTACTCATTATAATTTCTAACTTATTTTGATTTTTTAAAAGTTTAAGTGAGAAATCATAATCAGCGACCTGAAAGATCTCAACGTTCCGAATTTGATGTATATTGGTTCATAAATGGGAAATCTGGATTTGAATCCCTCATTTTCAGGTTTTTAAATTTGAGGCAAAAATTGTATGCGCCGCGATGTTTCAAGTTTCAGGCAAATCGGTTTATAAATAAAAAAGTGCGCCATTGTGGAACAGCCATTTTCATTTTTTAAAGTTTAAGTTAGAAATCATAATTAGCGACCTGAAACGCCCTAAATTTCCAATTTCGATGCATATTGGTTCATAAATGGGAAAGTCCGCCATTTTCGATCCGCCATTTTGATTTTTATAAATTTAAGTTAAAAACAACAATCAGCGACCTGAAAGATCTTAAAGTTCCGAGTTTCCATATACCCTGCCCCATGTGGTGATTTCCTGAATGGACTGATCTCAGATAATAAAATACTCTAGTATATAGAACCCAGTAGACTTCCAATTATATTTTAGACCAGAAACTTAGTCATCATAATATACCACATAATGCCATGGTTGTGCCTTAGACCACTGGTGGGTCATAAACTTTTTGACACAATCAACAGCTCCCAATAGGCACTCTATATACCCTTTCCCATGTGATGATTTCCTGAATGGCCAGATCACCGAATCCATTCAGAGAATCACCAGATTAACCCACCTCCTTTACCATAGATGTTATCTGGTGTGATCTCAAAGGTTACGAGTTTTAATTTTTTTTTGTTAACATACCGGTCAAACCTCGACCGTTACCAATTTACCAATGGGTGTACATTTACCAATGGGTCGAGGGCCCTTTAGTCGCCTCTTACGACAGGCCTAGTGGTTACAATGGTACCATTCTTATCTCCGGATACCATACGGCCCTTATATTTTACTTATATTGCAAGACAAACATTTCGTAGCTATATTGCATGAAAGTATATTTCTTAGCTAAATAATATCACAATTATCTGTGTAAATTTATCATGCTGTAGCTGGATCATAAAACATAAAACGTAGCTTTAATTCTGGCATGTACAGTGTAATGCAGCAAAGATAAAAAACACTAGAACATTTTATGTCTGTACAAGGACGCTCATAAATTTTAGAAGAGACACAATAGGTTTTACTAAATATTCTTTTTTGTGCTCTGTGCCTGTAGGTAGAGAAGCCTATGTGTGTATTTGTTTACATCTGTGTATATTTTTTTGTATGACTTTCTGTTTATTTAATGTAAACTACAACTCATTATATAGGTTCAATACAGTGAAACCTCTCCTTGCGGACACCTCTATTATGCGGACACTCCCTTTAGGTGGACAAATTTGTTGGAACCAAGCTTTTCCCTATTTCTTTAAATGTATAATTCACTCCCATAACCGGACAATCTAATAACCAGATGCGGACAATTTTTTTTGTTAAAAAAATTCTGAAACCTCCCTTAACCGGACGCGAACCTCTGACAACGGGACGGAGCGCTGCACGACATGGGCATAAATATTATGTAGTATGTTGGCAACAACGCATCTGCAGCCGGGAAATTACCTCTTTCCGTTTTAATTCGGAGACTAAATACTTCTGTCGTATTTACAAGGTATTTTATTAGGCTGTGTTATATTTTTATTGTTTAGATGGGTAGTAATAGATCTCTTTAAAATGGCGCCTAGTAAAAAACTTGTAAGTTTACGTGAAAAAATGGAGGTTGTTAACGTTTCGGAGAAGGAACATCTATCAGCACAAATGATCGCTAAAAAATTTAATATCGCAACAACAATATATTATATTAAAATTTCGCAGTTCTCTCTCATAAGCGGACACCTGTGTCTGCTTATAGAAGATTTCACTTTATTTCCTATGATTTTCATTGTTTTCTTTTATACTGTGAGTTGAAATTTTAATTTTTGCCTAGTTTACAGGTCAATTCCTATACGCACATACGAGCGACAAGCTATCTGCTTTTAATTTCCATTTTAATGTATTTTTTTGCATAATAAAACACTAATTTATCTATGTGAATGCAAATTTGGTAATTATTGTTGCATATGTTATTCTGATTTTCAAAAATATTGGGGAATCTCGTTTTTGCTATGCTATGCATTTTGAAGCTGTTCGAAATAAATCCTGTTTTTAGAGTTTTAACATACACAGTAAAATGTAGCATTGTATAAAATATAATATACATACTATACTATAATATAATATAATATAATACAATACAATACAATAAAATATAATATAATATAATATAATATAATACAATATAATATAATATAATATAATATAATATAATATAATATAATATAATATAATATAATATAATATAATATAATATAATATAATATAATATAATATAATATAATATAATATAATATAATATAATATAATATAATATAATATAATATAATATAATATAATATAATATAATATAATATAATATAATATAATATAATATAATATAATATAATATAATATAATATAATATAATATAATATAATATAATATAATATAATATAATATAATATAATATAATATAATATAATATAATATAATATAATATAATATAATATAATATAATATAATATAATATAATATAATATAATATAATATAATATAATATAATATAATATAATATAATATAATATAATATAATATAATATAATATAATATAATATAATATAATATAATATAATATAATATAATATAATATAATATAATATAATATAATATAATATAATATAATATAATATAATATAATATAATATAATATAATATAATATAATATAATATAATATAATATAATATAATATAATATAATATAATATAATATAATATAATATAATATAATATAATATAATATAATATAATATAATATAATATAATATAATATAATATAATATAATATAATATAATATAATATAATATAATATAATATAATATAATATAATATAATATAATATAATATAATATAATATAATATAATATAATATAATATAATATAATATAATATAATATAATATAATATAATATAATATAATATAATATAATATAATATAATATAATATAATATAATATAATATAATATAATATAATATAATATAATATAATATAATATAATATAATATAATATAATATAATATAATATAATATAATATAATATAATATAATATAATATAATATAATATAATATAATATAATATAATATAATATAATATAATATAATATAATATAATATAATATAATATAATATAATATAATATAATTTAATATAATATAATATAATATAATATAATATAATATAATATAATATAATATAATATAATATAATATAATATAAAATAATACAATATAATATAATATAAATAATATAATATAATATAATATAATAATATAATATAATATAATATAATATAATATAATATAATATAATATAATATAATATAATATAATATAATATAATATAATATAATATAATATAATATAAAATAATATAATATAATATATTATAATGTAATATAATATAATATAATATAATATAATATAATATAATATAATATAATATAATATAATATAATATAATATAATATAATATAATATAATATAATATAATATAATATAATATAATATAATATAATATAATATAATATAATATAATATAATATAATATAATATAATATAATATAATATAATATAATATAATATAATATAATATAATATAATATAATATAATATAATATAATATAATATAATATAATATAATATAATATAATATAATATAATATAATATAATATAATATAATATAATATAATATAATATAATATAATATAATATAATATAATATAATATAATATAATATAATATAATATAATATAATATAATATAATATAATATAATATAATATAATATAATATAATATAATATAATATAATATAATATAATATAATATAATATAATATAATATAATATAATATATTATAATATAAATTTAAGTTTGCACATTAATGCATAATTAATCTAGGATGCAAATAATAATAATGTAAATAAACAATGTTGAATATTTGAAAGCTATTTTTAATTCTAAACATCTTTTCTTTATAACAATTTTCGATATTGTCAAAAAGAAAGGTACTTTACTCTAGAACAAAAATCACATTTTTTGACAAACCTCGTAATATGACTGAAAAAATTTAACATCTGATGGTTGCATTTTAGGTTTTGGACCATGCAGAACTTTTTATGAAGAATAACTTTTTTTCGTAAAGCTAATAATAAAAAAGTTTCCCATATGCCGCCAACTTACGTGGACACACTGTATAAAGTTTTTAATTTTAATATTTTCGTGAAGGATTGAAATTTTATAATCAGAAATAGCATATTCCATTTTAAAAAAATCAACTTCGATCAAAATTTTCTGTAAGGTTAACCTCGAAACCAACAGTATCAGAATAAGTACATCTCCCTTCCAAAGTAATTTTCCTTTTTAAACTAATCGGTCTGTACAGGTGGTCTGAAAGACCCTGTATTATAACATTATACAACATAAAATAATTGTTAAATACCAAATTGCAAATAATGCAAGGACCTAAAACTATAAACAACAAGTGAAATTAAAGAAAGAAAAATAAGAAAAAGTTTTCTGTCTTCGGCCAGGACTAGAACCCGGGATCTCTTGCTCTGTACGCAAGTGCTCTCTATATTAAGTTACCGAAGACTATACATACAGAAAACTTCCATCTATGCAGTCTGCGGCGTCTCAATACAAGAACGAGAAACTCTCAGGTATTAACCCGAGTTTTCATACCTTTGACAGTGGAAAGGACGAATTGTAGAGATCAGTTAGATGTCTTGGATATAAATTTTAGAATAATTGTTTTGTTATTATTATTGTCTGTCATTAAGATTTTATTATTATTTTAAGTTATTTAATTTAATATTGCAGTAATTTTTTCAAAACAAATTATGGTGCCCAACCTAATAAATTTTAATATATATAAAATCACTAGTAATTGCTTGATTTATTAAATTAGTTAATTAGATATCCCTTCATATAAATTAAAATGCATTTGTTTATTATTAATTAAAATTAGTATATTAACAATAACGCAAACGAGAACGAAAAAGCATAATTTTAAATAAAGATAGCTACACACCCTCGATTTTAACTAAATTTTCAGCTTTATTCGTGTGGTTGGATATGCTTTTGTTAAAGAAGCAATCGATCACAGACCTGGACACCTATAAGGTAACAAAATCCCAAAGTTCAATAGAAAGACAAATGAATGCATAGGAAATAAAACAAATGTAAGGGATGTCAGAGGAAAAGTAGCAAAATTAAAATGGAAATTTGACGGTCATATTTCTCAGACAGAAAGACGATCGATTAAACAAATATATTGTAAACTGGTGACCTGGGAGAATAAAGAAATAGGGAAATGCCTCAAATGAGATAGATGGACGATTTGAAAAAACATGTGGGAACTAGACACGGCGACAGACAGAGAAAAGAGGGAGATATTGGGGAAGACCTATGTCCAAAGATATTGATGAGAGATATACTTATGTATTAGTATCATGCATAAAAATTATGTGTGCAAGATCCTACACATTTTCTTTTAATAGGAAAGCAAAATCATCTACCTAGGAACAACTGCAGGCTTTATATATAGGGCGGCGCAACGCGACAGCCAAAATGGCCCAAAAACAAATTTAGTACTGGTCGTAATTTAACTTTTATTTATCGGAAAAGCCATTTAGAAAACTTACTGGAAAAACTCAAGTTTTAAAAGATAAAAACCAACAGATTTAGAGCCAGTGGTAATAGTAAAAGTTCTAAAAGTTTTATTAGAACATTTAAAAGATGAGCTACTAAAAATCTATAGGTCATATACAGGGAAGATAAATTTTGGCAAGGTTATTGGATGTCTTAACAGTATCTTATGGAGCAGAAAAATAAAAAAGAATATAAAATTTAACATATATGAAACAATGGTAAAAAGCACATTGTTGTATGGAATAGAGACTTGTGGCATAACAGAAAAATACAAAACAAAAAAGGAAATTGTCGAAATGGATGCAATAAGAAAATCAATGTGAATATCTAGAACAGATCATATAAGAAATGAGATCATAAAAAAAAGAATAAGAATCGAGGAAAGCATAACGAGTGGCATCACTAAAAGACAACTGATATCATAAGGTCATGTACAATGGACGAACGACGAAAGATTACTAAAGAAGGTCCTAGAATGGCAACCAATAGGACGCATAAAAAGAGAACTGGAATGGCAACAGTCAATACAAATATCAGTGAGTCATGAAAACGAGAAGATAACTGTCAGGATCGAAGGAGGTGGAGAATAGGAGTCGGACAACGTAAAAAAACGTTATAAAAGGATAAAACAAAACTTTTTTCTAGATTTCTTTTCATTAAGCAGCTCAATGAAATCGTCAATGTAAACACTGCTAGATTTTATGTTCAATTGACATAAAAGCCAGTGAAACCACACGGTCTTGAATCATGCTGGACCGCAAGTTATTTTCAATTATATTCAGTTCAATAAAACTCCGTTTCCTATGTTTGCATTTGAAACTGGAATTGTTAAAAGGATTCTTAGTGAAAAGTAGATATTTGGTTAGTTTTTAATATTTTAGGCAACATTTTACGACATTAAATGTTTGGTATTATTTAACCTGAATACAAAAATTTAATTTCATAGTTTTATGTTTGTCGCTGTCTGTTAAATAAATATGTAGGTTTGTACAATGTTTAGTAATCTAAACATTTTCTAATATTTCACAATCTCCTATATTGCCATGTGGATTCTATTAAAAACCAAAAAATTAATGTAAGTTTTTTTCTTGTTTGAGCCCTAATATTATTTATAAAAATAGCTTTCTAATAAAAATGCCGAACAAGGTTTGGTACCTCAGCTATTCCTGACTAGATAAGACTTTCTCAGCGAGTTTCAATAAATAAAAAGAAGAATTAGAATTTCCAGTGCCTCTTTCCCTAATGAGATATACTGTACAAGTTTATTAAAACTATGTTTGAAAAATATTGGCGAAAATTTTTCCCGATTTTTATTAATAATTTTTTTATACTCAATCTTTCAATCAGCTATAATATAGCTATTTATAAAATATGATTTGACCGCATTTTCCTGGCAACGTAACCTAATTTCAAGCGTGTCCAGTTACCTAAAAACCTGTCTCCGGCCAGCGTTTTCAGTTTTCAGCAGTGCTATGACCTTTCTCCAGTCCTCGTGATTCGGACAGGCAATTATACTTCCCTTCCAGGACATCCATGCCTATTTATTAAGCTCCCTTTACAGTTAATATACTCTAAATTTAAGAACCCTATTTCGGAAAAATTTATTTCAGTACAAGTCGATTTGTTTATTCTAATTTCTCGCTGACACTGGGTGAAATTAATTCAAGCTTGCGAATTAAAGTTTTTCATTTTTTCTTTTAACTGGAGGTCGATTTTTGAATAAAAAGCGTGTAAAATTACATATAAGTGTTCAGCAGTTGATCCTGAATGTTTAAGCAAGGTACATCGTACTTTACTATGTACTGTTTTCACCTTATAAACTCACAACCTACGACTTAGGGCAAAAGGGCATGAATCCTAAATTCGCTTGAAATAAGTAACACACTTAGTTTCTTTAAAGCAAATAACATAATTATGGCATTATATATCTGTCACCAAATTTCTCAAAAGTCTTTCTAAATTAAAATTTTATCTCTAAGGGTAATAATTTTATGGAAAATTTTCTTAGATAGGTTCAGAATAACGTCGAAAATAGGGTTATTTCCCATAATTCGCAGCCATAGACAAATAACAATTACCTAGGTCTACTTCTCTGGCAGCTAAACAAAGATTAAGCTTGAGAAATCCGGTGTCAGGCTTGATGCTAGTGTTTGCATACTCAGAGTATCTTTAATGTATAACGGCTACAGTACTTCACTATGTGTTTAAAAATATTTGCATAGTAAATCAAGTCTTCATTGCCGTATTTAAAGCTCTGCCACCAACCCCATGTCTTTCTAACTTAAAAAAATTTACCCTAATGGTAATACATTTTTAGAAATTTTTCTTAGATAGGTTTAGAATAGAGTCGAAAATTAGGTTCTTTCCTATAATTCGCAGACATAGACAAATAACAATTACCTAAGTCTGCTTCTCTATCAGCTAAACAAAGATTAAGCTTGAGAAATCCGGTGTCAAGCTTGATGCTAGTGTTTGCATACTCAGAGTAATGCTTGGCTTATCTTTAAAGTATAATGGCTAAAGTTATTACTTCACTATGTGTTTTAAAATATTTGCATAGTAAATCAAGATAGGTTTAGAATAAAGTCGAAAATAGGATTCTTTCCTATAATTCGCAGACATACCCAAATAACAATTACCTAGGTCTGCTTCTCTGGCAGCTAAACAAAGATTAAGCTTGAGAAATCCGGTGTCAGGCTTGATCCTAGTATTTGCATACTCAGAGTAATGCTTTGCTTATCTTTAATGTATAATGGCTAAAGTTATTACTTCAATATGTAAAAGTTTTAAAATATCTGCATAGTAAATCAAGTCTTCATTGCCATATTTAAAGCTCTGCCACCAATCTCAAAAAAATTACCCTAATGTTAATAAATGTTTAAAAACTTTTCTTAGATAGGCTTAGAATAAAGTGGAAAATTAGGTTCTTTCCTATAATTTACAGACATAGACAAATAACAATTACCTAGGTCTGCTTCTCTGTCAGCTAAACACAGATTAAGCTTGAGACATCCGGTGTCAAGCTTGATGCTAGTGTTTGCATTTTCAGAGTAATGCTTGGCTTATCTTTAAAGTATAATGGCTAAAGTTATTACTTCACTTTACTAGAAGAAGATGTGTTTAAAAATATTTGCACAGTAAATCAAGTCTTCATTGCCGTATTTTAAGCTCTGCCATCAACCTCATAACTTTCTAGCTTAAAATTTTTTTCCATAATGGTAATAAATTTTTGGAAGCTTTTCTTAGATAGGTTTAGAATAAAGTCGAAAATAGGGTTCTTTCCTATAATTCGCAGACATACCCAAATAACAATTACCTAGGTCTGCTTCTCTGTCAGCTAAACAAAGATTAAGCTTGAGAAATATGGTGTCAGCCTTGATGCTAGTGTTTGCATACTAAGAGTAATGATTTGCTAATCTTTAAAGTATAATGACTAAAGTTATTACTTCAATATGTGTTTCAAAATATTTGCATAGTAAATGAAGTATTGTCTTTCTAACTTAAAAAAATGTCCCTAATGCTAATAAATTTTAGGAAACTTTTCTTAGATAGGTTCAAATTAACGTCGAAAATAGGGTTCTTTCCTATTATTCACAGAAATAGACAACTACCAATTACCTAGGTCTGCTTCTCTGGCAGCTAAACAAAGATTAAGCTTAAGAAATCCGGTGTCAGGCTTGATGCTAGTGTTTGCATGAAAGTAATGCTTTGCTTATCTTTAAGGTATAACTGCTAAAGTTATTTGTGCATTGTAATTATTAAGTCTTCATTGCCGTACTTAAAGCTCTGCCACCAATCCCATGTCTTTCTAACTTAAAAAATTTTCCCTAACCGTAATACATTTTTGGAAACTTTTCTTAGATAGGTTCGGAGTAAAGTCGAAAATAGGGTTCTTTCCTATAACTCGCAGACATAGACAAATAACAATTACCTAGGTCTGCTTTTCAGGCAGCTAAACAAAGATTAAGCTTGAGAAATCCCGTGTCAGGCTTGATCCTAGTATTTGCATACTCAGAGTAATGCTTTGCTTATCTTTAAAATATAATGGCTAAAGTTATTACTTCAATATGTGTTTCACAATATTTGCATAGTAAATCAAGTCTTCATTGCCATATTTGAAGCTCTGCCCCCAATCTCATGTCTTTCTAACCTAAAATTTTTTCCATAATGGTAGTAAATTTTAGGAATCTTTCCTTAGATAGGTTAAGAACAAATTCGAAAACAGGGTTTTTTTCTATAATTCGCAGACACAGACAAATAACAATTACCTAGGTCTGCTTCTCTGGCAGCTGAACAAAGATTAAGCTTGAGAAATCCGGTGTAGGCTTGATGCTACTGTTTGCATACACAGAGTAATGCTTTGCTTATCTTTAAAGTATAATGGGTAAAGTTAAAACTTCACTATATGTTTCAAAATATTTGCATGAATGTACGGTAGAGGCGGTTAGCACCCTTAAAGGATCTAACCTGGTACTTAGACACGCCTTTCTGGGCCCGCTGTGCACCACATTCCTACTGTGTTCGACTCAGATAATAATTTAAATACCATCTAGTAAATAGAACCCAGTAGATTTCAAATTATGTTTTAGGCCAGAAACTTAGTCATCATGATATACCACATAATGCCATGGTTGTAGCCTTAGACCACTGGTGGGTCATAAACCTTTTGGCATAATCAACAGGGTATAGAGAGCCACAATGTGTGTGTTTTCCTGAATGGCCAGGTCACCGAATCCATTCAGAGAATCACCAGACTAACTCATTTCCTTTACCATAGATGTTATCTGGTGTGATCCCAAAGGTTACTAGGTTTATTTTTTTTGTTAACATACTGGGCAAAGCTCGTCCATTACCAGACTACCCATGGGTCGAAGTACCTCTTACGACAGGCCTGGGGTTACCTTGTTGCTATTCTTATCTTCGGATACCATACGGACCAAACAGGGGCGTTGCGTGGGGGGGCGCGTTTGTCGCCCCCCCGCCCCGAGGGTACTGGCGCCCTATGGGTGCGCGAAGCTTTATGAGGTAGCAGGGCGGCACAGCTGTCGCTAGGAAACGAAAGACATGATGACCTTTTTTTTTTTTTTTGGTCGCAAGATGCCCGTTTTATCTGTCGACCCCCCCGATCTTTTAGGCACGCTACACCGCTGGGACCAAAAAATATTTGCATAGACCACCTAGAACATTACGTATTATTAGAAATAAGAGTTTTGCACGCTTTTGAGTTTATTTTACTTCTTTGATAATCATACAAACTATTTCTTAAATGTGTTTAATTATTTTTTATTAATGTTTAATGGTTTCGTTGGGCAGAACAACACTTCTAAGAGATACAATGACACTAATATTAATTTGGTGGGTCTTAAAAAAAGCACGAATTAGCAACAATTAACTTAATACTTAAGACTAAACATTTAATATTATAAAACATGAAATAACGTTTATTTTAAAAATTAAATGCTTTGACGGTAATTTGCCCCACCTCAAAAATATTGTAAAACAACTAAATAAAAAAGTGATTATTACCCATTTTTTCATGTTATTTCGTTTGAAGTGTGTGTATTTTCAAGTACATGACTTAGTTGTCAGTTATTAGTTGTATTTATTATTAATGGCAATAGTAGTCCCTTAAGTTTCTTTGGTTTATTTACTTCTTGGCTCCATGCGGTAGATCGAAATGGACCTCTGTGCTTAACCACTAATCGGGTCAAGATGCTGATGATTTAAATCGAAATCCGTCCGTTTAATTCGACTTCCTTAGTGCAATAAATCGCGAATAGGTACAATGTAACTTAAGTAAATAGTGACTTAGCACGTCCGTAACTCGCTTTTTAACTGCCTCATATTTATTCTGACGTTGATGCGCGCTAAGTTAACGCTAAAATATGATAAACAATAACCAAACTTTGATTGTGTAAATTCAGCTTAACTTTTCCGTGACCTAGCTCTGGCAGCGTGTGCTGAGTGGAGCTCTTTCTCTAAAACTCATTCATTAACATTAGTTTTTTCTCTTTTGTCCCGACAAACCCTTTCCAAGATTTAAGAGGTTTTTACGTCCCACTGGGAGTTATCTCTTTCGAGCAATTACTTTTCCTGCATGCCCTCCTGCATTTAAGGAAAACACTGGGTAATTTCTTCTGTTTGTCATCCTTGAAAAATAAAAAGTACGATTAATAATCTAGCATAGAAAACACAAAGTCACTGATAAATTTTAACTTAAACTAAATAGTTAAAATTGGAAATCAAGAAGAGATACAAAGTGAACTAATAATAGCGGAGTTCGTCCAGGCTGCAAAGGTTTTGCACTTCTTTCTAATATTTAAGATAAAGCAGTTTTAAACGAACATTTGAATGAAGTTGTTTACAAAACAATTTGCTAAACTCTAATTAAATCTATGTTGAAACTAACAATCTACAAAATCTTGAAATAAGAAGATAGGAGATAACAAAACTACAAAATGAAGATAAATCTTAAGAAAACTAAATATATTAACATAACGAAAAATCCAAACGTTGTTGGAGATCTGAAATCGATAACACACCAATTAGTACAATGAATAGAGGAGTTTTACCCTACAAAAGGTCCGGTAGTTCTGAATTTTGGATATGTTATTAAAGTCGAAAGGGTAGTTAAAAATCTGAGTTTTCGTCGCCCCCACCCCTGTGCTTCCTCCGCCATCTTGAAAAAACCACCAAAAATTGGCACTTTTTGTAGTTTTTTGCCTGCAACTTCGTTCCAATACACTAAATCGCAAAAAGAGTTATACGGGATTTTTTAGAGGGTATAATTATCTACAATTGGGTGGTACTATCGTTGTCCTGCGAGCAGTAGTAACGCAGCTAGGTAATTTCCAAAAATGACTAAAACCACGTGCTTGGGCAAATTTTCTGATTTTAGCTCACACATATACTATACTATAGTAGTGTGAGCTATGGTGATCCTAATTTTTTCGAGAAAAAAAAAGTTGCTCCGATTTCAAAAATTTTTATATATCTTTGCGTTTCAGATGATTTTGAAACTTTTTTGTTGCGCCGTCTGTCTGTCTGTCTGTCTGTCTGTCTGTATGTCTGTCTGTCTGTCTGTCTGTCTGTCTGTCTGTCTGTCTGTCTGTCTGTGTGTCTGTATGTCTGTCTGTAACGACCAACGCGCATAACTCAAAAACCGCTTGGCCGATTTTAATAAAATTTGGTACCTGGGCTGGGTCTTGGGTCGAGATGGTCCCATTTAAAAATGAACAAAATCCACCAAACACAAACCAAATAAAAGGGTGGGGATAGATTTCAAAAATTAGAGTTTATGTGAAAATATGGCGTGTGTGATATCAAACGAAAGGTAATTGAGTCTGGAGTTAAACAAAATACATTTTAATTTATTTAAAAAAAAGGGTGGGGGTATATTTCAAAAATTAGAGTTTAAGTGAAAATCTGGCGTGTGTGATATCAAACGAAAGGTAATTAAGTCCGGAGTTCAATAAAATACATTTTAGTTTTTGTTTTTTTAAGGGTGGGGGTGGATTAAAAAAATTTGAGTTTAAGTCAAAACATGGCTTGTGTGGTATCAAACAAAAGGTAATTTAGTGTGGAGTTGAATAAAATATATTTCAGTTTTTAGTTATATTAGCTCACATAACTATAGTACCTAGTGTGAGCTTAGGGGCCCATATATTGGCAGAGTATTTTCTACTTTAGACGGCATAAGCTCCGAAATACTTTGTTCTAAGGTAAAAGTTCTAAGAACATATCTTGTAGGGAATTTTATCAGCTACAAAATCCATTTTTTAAATGTATTTTTAAATATTGTAATGGAGTGGGAGTAACTTTTAACTTAAAGTAAGTAAGTTAGAAAATAATAATTTTTTAAAATTTAGTGCTTTAAACGGCACGTTTTTTATTTATTTTATTTTTTTTGTGTAAATTTAGTGACGTACAAAAAGGTAAGAGAGCTTAGTGGTCAAACACCTCCGTAAACTAACCATCTCTTCAAACCCCCCCCCCCCAGGCCCCCCAAAATCTAACATATTTAGGTTTTCTCAAATGTTCTCAAAAAATACGCTTCTAAGAGAAAAATGTGGAGTATACTTTATTGTAGACAATGAAATTTCCTTTTGAAAAAGGTACAACTCGATGGGGCTCAACTATTTATAAACTCTTCAGCGGCGTCCGTTAATTGAAGTAATTTAAAAAAGTCAAAAAATATCCATCTTCTTTCCATGATTTATTCGATTTTTTTTAAATCAAGGTTTATAGAACAAAATGTGTTATACGTTATTATAGTAAATAAAATTTCCTTTAAAATGCTGTACAAGAAAGTCGGATTGGTTTCATGGTTATAAATTCAGAGGCGCCCGTATATTTAACCAATTTTAAAAAATCGCAAATTAAAATATTTTTGTTACAAGTTTTATCTAATTTTTTCAAAAACTAAGCCCAAATTAAAAAAATGCTACGATGCACTTAATTAACAGTAAAATTCTCTTTTCAACGGTGTATAACTCGATGGGGTTTGACTTACAACGAACCCGCCAGCGACGTCCGTAAATGGGGGCCATTTAACTAATTTTTTTAAAAATTATGTTTTGCACATGTTTTATTTGATTTTCTGAAAACCATGCCCTTTATCAAAAAAATTGTTTTTTACTTTATTGTAGATAATAAAATTTCCTTTTAATCGCTGTGTAACGTGGTAAAAAATATTTCATATTTACCGCTCCAGTGGTGTGCTTAATTTAAAACAATTTTTTTTAAATCACAAATTTTTTAAAACTTACTTACTTTAAGTTAAAAGTTACTTTCACTCCATTACAATATTTCAAAATACATTTAAAGAATGGATTTTGTAGCTGATAAAATTCTCTACAAGATATGTTTCTAGAACTTTTACCATTGAACAAAATATTTCGGAGCTTATGCCGTCTAAATTAGAAAAAATCTGAAAATTTGCCCAAGCACGTGATTTTAGTCATTTTTGGAAATTACCTAGCTCCGTTACTACTGCTCGCAGAACAACCATGGTACCATCCAATTGTAGATAATTATATCCTCTAAAAAATTTCATATAACTCTTTTTGCGATTTAGTGTACTGGAACGAAATTAAAGGCAAAAAACTAAAAAAAGTGCCAATTTTTGATGGTTTTTTCAAGATGACGGAGGGAGCACAGGGGTGTAGGTGACAAAAACTCAGATTTTTAACTACCCTCCTGAGCTTAACAACATATCCAAAATTCAGAACTACCGGACCTTTTGTAGGGTAACCCCCCTATTTTGGACTCTATTCATTGAAATAAATAGAAAAAATGTCACATAAAGAATATCTAGGCATGTGGATAAACGAAAAAGTAGTAAGTAGTAATGTTATGATATACAAGTAATAAATGAGCAAATGCAAAGACTACTACACCCAGTTGGGTGTTTTTTTTATTAATTTTTTTTTTATTTCCATCTTTTAGGTTTAATTCTTATTCAGCCTTATAGAAAACCCGGAAAATAGGTATAGATTTCCTACGGATGCAAACAGTGTTACCTTACATTGAGTGAAGGTGGGGGAGAACTGAGGAGAGAGGGAGGAGAGAACTAGTTACAAAAAATCTTAGAGCGTTTGCAGGAAGAAGTTTTAAAATCGCTCTATATTTGTTAAAGTTATTGCTACAACTATTACTAATAAGGAGGGGAGTAGTGAGGGAGAGCGAGGGGGACGTTGGAAAGAAGTTTTAAAACGCGTGCAGAAAGAATTTTTGAAACCGCCCTATATTAGATAAAATTATGCGAATAGGGTTTTTAAGAGGGTTGGGGAGGAATGACAGGATTGGAAATTGTTGGGAGCAGGGAGGACTACAAAGTAATTACAGCAAATTAGAGGGCACTTGCATTGAGTTATCAAAGGCATTTCAATAAAAACCGATATTATGCCATAAAAAACCTTTTTGACTACCGTTTAAAAAAATATAGGCACCTTCTGGATCAGTAGCAATTCAATGACACCTTTTTCGTTAAAATCGGTTCAGCCGTTTAGCCTTTAGCGCGACACAAACATATATATTTACATACATACATATTCCAAGCGAAAAACATTACTCTTTTTTTCCCCGTGCTGCAGTTGTGTAAAAAGAATTATAGTAATATGCTTGGCTAATTTTTGAAATTATCTAAAAAATTACCAATACATCTATTTTGTTATTTATAAACAAACACAGATTACATTTCAATAAAATTATAAACTTTTATTTATTTTTTCAAAATTATTCTTTATTCTAAAAAACTTTAACCTTTTTTCCGCATTTCAAAACAAACCCTATTTTCTTCGCATTTACTTTTAATGGGAAAAAACTGAAAATTGAATTTGGGTTAATTTTCCATCTTTTGGGCCTGTCCCTTGGGCAATAACTTTCAAACCTTATAGAACGGGAAAGGCTCGAAATTTGACGAGTGAACACTTCGACAAAAGTCGACTGGGGTTTCCAAAATTATTCCTTCCTTAGTAAATATATTATCAAATATACAGTAGAGTCATATATTGTTTTATATATCCTATCAAGCGAGCTATCAAGCTGATCAATGACCCCGCACTTACCCGTAGCTTGGATAGTCTCGAACATCGAAGAACTGTGGGCGATCTATCTCTCTTCTACAGGTATTATCACGGAAAATGCTCTGAAGAGTTAGCAGGTATGATGCCCACGGGAGTAGCAACTACTAGGCGAACACGTCAAACAGACGGTAACCATCAATTTACTGTCAAAATAGAAGCACCAAGAACTTCATTATATCGTAATTCATATCTCTGGAGAACAGCATCGCTGTGGAATAAACTCCCTGCGACAGTTTTCCCTCCAGGTTACAACCTGAATCGTTTCAAATACAACATACACCGACATTTTCGCGCACTTGCTGCTTCTCGAGCGTGATAGGAATCTCCTTGCGAGTGCGCATAAACGTAAAAAAAAATGCTATACTATTCACGTGCCGATAAGGTTGTCAATATTTCGAACGTTCAAAGGTGGAAAAATAATGTTTTTTTTGTACTTTTAAACCTACAGTATTTTCCTTTATTTAGTATAGCTCCCAAGTTAAATATAACAAGCCCATACTGGTCTTACTGTTCCTCTATAAGGCAATAATTTATTAAAATTTATTGGGCAATTCGTCTTTTTTTTTTGTTAACATTTGCTCAATTTAATATAATGTGATTTTGCTTGATTTGAGTATGTTATGTGAATGTTGTTAATTATGATTTCTATTTGATTTACTTGTTTGTTTCAAAATCAATATAAATTGATTTAGTTTTAGTTTATTTCTGATTTTTTGATCCAATTATAAACTTTGACAACATTGTACAGTTTCTATTATGTTTTATTACATTTTTCTTCCATTAATAACAAATGTTGCCAAATAACAGTTTTTAGGTTTTAAGATATCGAAAGTAGATAGTACCTAATTATAAATTCAACTAGTACCCTTCCTTTAATCGTGCC
This sequence comes from Aspidapion aeneum, assembly GCA_963576565.1. NCBI lineage: Eukaryota > Metazoa > Arthropoda > Insecta > Coleoptera > Brentidae > Aspidapion > Aspidapion aeneum. Next base: position 31,611,569 of record OY755048.1, read on the forward strand.
TCTTTTCATTCAACACACCGAGACTTAATATTAACAAATTTTCACCCTTACATAGCATCTACAACAATTGTAATAAACTTGTGAATAACTTAGACATATTTAATTGTAATGTATCGCAAATCAAGGAACTTACTTTGTTGTTAACTGTTAAGTAGGTATATATGTATGTTTGCTTTAATTTTGATTTTTAATTTTAGGCATTTGAATATTATTTGATACTTTTGTATAACCTACTCTTTTCCCATTCTGTAATTGGCTTTGCTGTAGAATGGTGTAAAATAAATCAATAAAAAACATAAACAAACTTAGGTTTAAGTATGAATGTTTTTGTTTTACTCTAAAATATTTATTTGATTGTGTTATAATTGTATTTCTCTCGCAGAGTGCTTGTCTAAAAATTCAAATTGATCTGGTCAAATAATTTCCTTTTCTATTTTGATTGACTTCCATTGTCTTTATTTATTTTAAAACACGACGTTTCGGTTAGTAGGTATCTCTAACCGTTATCCAGTGTAAACTAAACAATCTAGTCTCTAGGCTACTACTTATACTACTTGGTGTGCAGTCAGGTGTGACGGCCCGCCCCCTTTTTAATCCTAAGACGCCTATTTGCCTTAAGGAGTGATTTCCATATGTTTGATATGTCCGTGCTTGGTTGACTGAAAACTTCCTTATTCTGCATTATAAACGCAGCATCAATAAACTTTCGTTTTCGCCAATGCGACTCCTTATGTAAAACTTTAGCTTCTGACCACTGAATCCTGTGATCATTTGACCATGCATGATCTGCTAAACCGGATTTTTCAATATCCCCTAATTGGGTACTTTTTAGACGTTCATTTACTCTAACCTGAAGAGGGCGTTTCGTTTCACCTACATATGATTTACCACACTCACACGGGATTTGGTAAATACATTCCTTATTATTTGAGGGATTGTCTGGTTTTGTTTTAGTTACAAAGGAAATACTGTTTTTATATTATAGTGTTTAGCTATTCGTCTTATGCTTTCTGAAATCCCTTGAACATATGGAATGTTAATAACACCTAACGGATTATTATTTTGAGAATTTGGTACATTTAGTTTGTTATTAATTTTAAATATCGTTGAGTTTATTAATTTCTTGGAATAACCATTCTGTTGTAAGTCCTTTTAATGTCGTTAATTTCTGTGGTTAATTCTTCATTCATTATTACTACCTACTATGAACATCTAAAAAGTACCCAATTAGGGGATATTGAAAAATCCGGTTTAGCAGATGCATGGTCAAATGATCACAGGATTCAGTGGTCAGAAGCTAAAGTTTTATATAAGGAGTCGCATTGGCGAAAACGAAAGTTTATTGAAGCTGCGTTTTTAATGCAGAATAAAGAAGTTTTCAGTCAACCAAGCACGGACATACCAAACATATGGAAACCACTCCTTAAGGAAAACAGGCGTCTTAGGATTAAAAAGGGGGCGGGCCGTCACACCTGACTGCACACCAAGTAGTATAAGTAGTAGCCTAGAGACTAGATTGTTTAGTTTACACTTGATAACGGTTAGAGATACTAACCGAAACGTCGTGTTTTAAAATAAATAAAGACAATGGAAGTCCGAAATTTTATTTCTACACAATCATTGTCTACGAGTTTTATACAATAAGAATTTAATTGGGTATAAAAAAGAATCAATAATTTTGTGACATTTGAAAGGGATAAAATAAGTATCTACTAAAATAACAATAAAATAAAATAAGAAAACCAACCTTACTGGATTTTATATAAAACTTTTGCGGGTATATATACCACGAGTCCCTTGGACCCTCGTTTAAAATTATACAAACTAATTTAAATGTGACAAAATTCATCGACCTTTCACACACTACGACAATCTAGAATATCATTTAGAAAAAGAAGGGAAATAAAAACTATAATAGTAAAAATATACATTTATATGTTGGCATTTCTATAAAATTGTGTATTGTAGCTAATGATAAAGAAGACATGGAGTATATGATGCGAAAGTTATTGGAAGAATACCAAAAGTGGGGATTAACAGTGAACGTGGACAAGACACAGTACTTATGTATTGGAAACGAATTCAGTGAGTTAGAACTAGACAATGGACAAGTACGTATACTTGGGTGTCACATTTGATAAAACAGGAACAGGCTGTAAAGAACTGGAAAAAAGAATAGTAAAAGCACACAAGGTTGTGTTGTCTTAACAGTATTTTATGGAGCAGCAGGAGATAAAAAAGAATGTAAAATTTAACATATATGAAACAATGGTGAAAAGCACGCTGTTGTATGGAATAGAGACTTGTCGCGTAACAGAAAAATACAAAACAAGGAGATCAATGAGAATACCTAGAACAGATCACATAAGAAATGAGACCATAAAAGAAATAATGGGAATCGAGGGAAGTATAACGGTTGACAGTACTAAAAGGCAACTGATATTGTACGGCCACGTATAACGGATGAACGACGAAAGATTACCAAAGCAGGTCCTAGAATGGCAACCAATAGGGCGCAGAAAAAGAGGGCGTCCTAAACTAGAATGGCAACAATCAATCCAAAGATCAATGAGTCAAAAAAATCTGACAAAAGATGACTGTCTTCAAAGAAGGTGGAGAATAGGCCTTGGACAACGTAGAAAAACGTTCTAAACCGACATAATAGTATAGTATTCCTATAATATAAAGATTACTGCAACTTAACTTTAGATAAAAAATATACTTTTAAAAATAATTACATATCGATAAAACAAAAATCAAAAAACAGAAAGCAGAATTAGTGCTTGTTAAAACTAATAGGACACAATTAATCTGCACACTGTTAGTTCAGCTCAGTGTAGTGTAACAATTCCTCTCGTTTATTTTTAAAACTCGAGTTTTAATTAGCACAGCTCTTACGAAGCCTGATATCAGTAGTATGAAAAAAATTGCAAAAACTGGAAGAAGTGACAAACAAGTGCTTCTAAAACCAACTTAGTGGAAATTTTGACTGATACGCACTAATGATGAAGTTTGCAACGCTGCGAAAGGGAGTTGTTATTTAATTAATTTGCCTTAAAAAAATAATGAGAGATTCGTTTTTACTTTACTGGTTACATACATTAACACATACAATATTTTAATTCGTCCCTCAAACATATTTTTGTTTTATTTATTTTTACACTAATTAGTATTTTTTAGTCTGGACTTATAGACAATCAGTACAAAAAATATCAGAAAATTCTACTTAGTCAGTGAAAAACTTAAAGAAATTTAAAATAAAAATCATCAACCTTAGGTTTCACAATCCGCTATTTAAAAAATGGATCAACAACAGAAATGGAGAATTATAGACCGATATTGCTGATTTCCAATATTTCAAAAGTTATAGAAAAGATAACCAAAATTCGAATTGTATGCACAAACATAAAATAATGTCAGCAAAGCAATATAGTTTCAGAACGGGCCAATCTACAGAAGAAGCTATCATAAATATGGCTTCAGAAATCCAACTTTATGTATATTCGTTGACTTTACACAGGCATTTGATACGATGTACTATGGGCTACTTATAAAAAAAACTCGCACAAGCTGCGATAGGAGGATGTTCTCTATATATATATATATATATATATATATATATATATATATATATATATATATATATATATATATATATATATTTATCGGTTTCACAACGTTCTACGTCTTCCGATACCCAATCTCCCATCGTTTCTGTTTGCCCATAATTCATCATCTAGGCCTCTTATTCTTATTTCACTGTCTATTCCTTCTCTCCAGCTTCTCCTCGGCCTTCCTCGTTTTCTTCGGCCAGTTGGTTTCCATTGTAATATTTGCTTAGGTAGTCTTCCATCATCCATTCTTTGTACATGTCCGTACCACACCAGTTGTTTTGTTCTTATATCATCCACTAAAGTACGTTCACCCACTGTCATAATTTCTCTTATTCTTTGATTTGTAACTCTTTCTCTTTTTGATTTCCCTGCTGCTTTTCTTCAATAGTCCATCTCCGTAGCGGAAAGCATTTTTTCTGTTCTATCTTTGATTGGCCATACTTCTGAGTATGTAATAATCCTTTTTAGAATGGTGTTATATATAAGCTTTTGTTATGTTTTGATATACTTTGGTCAAAAATTATTCCATTTAATAAAGTTATTGCTTTTCTTCCTTATACGTTTCTATCTTTTATAGCTTTGTCTAGTGTTCCGTCAGCTGTAATTTTTAGACCTAAGTATTTATACTCATCACAGGACTGAATTCGCTGCCCAGTATTTAAGATTAAATCTTGTTTCGTTCCACCAATACACATATACTCTGTCTTATTGATATTAACCTCTAGTCCCACTTATTGTACTCTTCTATTAGTGTTCGTGTCATATATTCGAGGTCGTCATAATCCTGAGCCACCACTATCTGTTCATCGGCGAAACATAAAGTATACAAGGTGGTTTCATCCAGCGAAATTCCCATGTTTTGGCATTTTCTCTTCCACACTTTAAGGACCTGATCCAAATATATCTTGGAAGTTCTCTAAATTTGCTGAAAAGCCAAATTGAAGATAGACAACAGTTTGTAAAAATGGATGATGTAAGGAATGAGCTTGGCGTTCCTCAAGGGACTGTGTTGGTCTTCGGATCTTTATTTAATTTTCTCGTTGTGTTAACAACCAAAACTTTATTATTTTTTTGTTTTATTAGTCGTTTTTACGTCTAATTTGCTTTGACTAAAAAGGTTTCTATCAAATTCAAATACTGTAAAAATATATTTTTTAGCGGTCATTTCATCTTATGTCATTCTTTGTTGGTATCGTTTTGTAAACAACCAAAAAATCAAAAAGGTTTTGATTGAAGTTTGTGTCAAGCTTCTCATGAAAATCTTCTACTGGATTGTCAAGTCTCTAACTACAAAAGTAATGCAGAACTAAACGCTAATCCTTCAGTGTCTCTGGGGAACCATCTTGAAGACTCTGTTTTTCACGTTTCCATTGCTTTAAAACTTGGTCTGCCTATGTGTGAGCAGCATGTCTGTATTTGTAGTGAATTAATTAAATCATCATGAAATTCCAGCTATGCTAGATCCAACTGGAATTTCTAGAAACGACGAGAAGCGGGTTGACGGAGTTTCTTTGATTCCTTGCAAGGCAGGATCACTATATTTTTCTTCGTTTTAGTGTGGTCCTTGGGGTGAAAAGGCCAAAAAGTTTTTGGATGAATTAAGTTTAAGAGTTAAATCTAGAAACTTTAAAGCCTTCTTCATTGTAAAGGATCAGTTTGGCAATCCAGAGAGGATATGCCATTTCTGTGTTGGAACCCGCAGATATTGGTCTGGAAGCGATTGTCGCTTTTTAGTTTGGCTTGATTGATTGTTTATTTATATTTATCTATTTCTGTTTTTTTACTTTTTATTTCTGGTATTTAATTTTTATACAATGGTATTAATTTATTTTATTGTTATATTTGTTTATAATATTATGTTATATTTATTTTTAATTTTTTTATTCGTTGGCGCTTTAGTAAATTATAGTTAAAATAATTTTTTTTGAAGACAGTCGGAAAATATGAAAATCTCTAAACAAAACAAAAAATTTGTTTTGAACTTCAGCTTCGGTAATAAATTATTTAGGGACCTATGTTTGTATTCACCCACAGAATTGTATTTTTTAGTCTGATTTTTTTCTTTTTGATCAAATCCTTTACTATTAATATTATTATTATCAAACAGAATATTCTTTCTCAACAATTATGTGACAATTATACTTTTTGTCGAATGTAAAGCTGTAACCTTAAAAAGGTAAAGAACGCCTAAGCTTTTAGTTCAGTTGGTAAATGTTTACATTTACTTTGAGTTTTAGAAAAAGGTAATATTTACTAAAATGCGACAATCGATCGGAATCAGTTTAAACTTTCTTATATACTGTGTGAATTTCCACCATATGAAAGAAAAAAATATACAGAAAGAAGTAAACAAACAACAAAATGTTTCAATCGTATATGAGGTAGCATTATATAAATTTTGTTCAAGAGTAAAATAGCCTTATTTTTAAAAATTATTTATTATTATCCAATCGATACAATGGTTAAACTTTAACAGCTGGATGTTAAAACTAAACATAACAGCTTGGAAAAAATTGGTTAAAAACAAAGATAAATGCTTTAGGTAGAAAGAATTTTCGCATCCTAAATTTAAATTAAAAAAAAAAACTAAAAAAGTCACTTATAAATCAGTAGTTCGGTTAGGTACCAAAAAGCAAACACAATATCAGTAATGAAGACCATAATTAGAAAACAGGTTGAGACATGAGTATTTTTCGGTTAAAAGTAATGGCGTCATATATGACGTTACACGTTTTACCATAAACGCTTTTATAGATTTGGCAGTTACCAATTGAAAACGTTTAATATTAATAAAAGTTGGTTAGTTAAAAACTCCGCTTGAATATACTTTGTTCATTTTTTATACTTTTTAAAAGGTATTTTAACTAAAATGTTTTTAGTGATAATGTAACAAAAAACCTGTAGCGTACGTAGTACTAGTGGTGTGGGGTAGGCTCTAAACCTGGCGACTAGGCACATAAAGCGCCCTTTTCTTCATCTCAAAGGATTCCTCTTCAAATACCTCTCTTCTTGCCTCCATGTATTCACATGATGAGAGAAAATGCGCCGAGGTCTCGTCCTTAGCCGAACATCGCTTGCACTTCGCGTTCTCCTTCACTCTCATCTTCGCCATGTGTCCTTTACTCGCGGCTACAGACTAAAATGCACTCTGGCTCCTTCGATTGCGCGGGTTAATTTGAACGTATATTTTTAAAATTCGTAGTAGTTCGAGGCTTAAGAGGGAAATTTTGGGGTTTGTCTGCATTTTTCCGTACCGTAATAAAATTTGGCACAGAGGTAGTAGACACCTAGAGATGCCATTTTAGAAGAGGTGCTCCGATGGAACCCAGGGCCCAGATACAGGGGCGTACTTGAGGTGGGTAAGAAAAAATTTATAAATTAAATATGAAACTCATTTCGCGTACAGTTTTTTGTTTGTTTCACCTTATAGCTTGTAAATCCAAAAAATTTACAAAAAGTAAAGTTTTGAAAACGGTTTTTTTCAGGGGAGGGAGCAAAAGGAACGAGGACAGATATAAATTAAGTCAAAACGTCAAACTGTTCACATGATATATCAAAAACTGACACCTGAAATGTACCTGTTCTGAGATCTACGTGAGAAAATATTAAAAACACCTAATCAAACCTAACTTAATAAAATTTGATAAATTAAGTAAAAATGAAGTTTCTGGAATTTTTGAATTATAATGTACAGGGTGTTAAGAGTTAAGTCGCCACTATTACTTACTTCGTTAATATTAGAGCTACAGGGTCGGTTAAATAGACAAAGTTGTGGTTTTATTGTTCTCCGATTACGATAGTGATTCGAACGAAAAGAAAATCAAATGACGAGTAGGTGAGTTTTGTTAAAAAAAAACACATTTTTTTAAATGGGACACCCGGTATTCAGTTCAGCCAATAAAATAATACTACAGTGTTGTACTATATTCGTACCAAGTATCATTACGGTACCCAAAAATGCAGACAAAAGTGGCTTAGGCTCCGAACTATAGGAATGCAGGCTAAATCTTTTTGAGGTTTAGGATTTATGAAAAATTTGGTACTATATAATTACATCACATTTATAATGAAGATTCGATATAAAACAAAAATAAACAAAATATGAAATGTTTAAGCTATTAGCTGAACTTAAAAACAGATTTTGGGAAACACAAAAATAACAAGTGGGCAGATGCAAAAATAAATTATTCTTCCAGGTATTTACTCTATTAGGTTTTTATTATTTTTAGGAATCAAGAATGTAACAATTGATTTGCTATTACAATTGTCTCTTCTGGCTTAGGCTCAACTCCAGACTAAATTAGCTTTCGTTTGATACCACACAAGCCATGTTTTAAATTAAAATCTATTTTTTGAAATCTACCCCCCACCCTTTTTTTGCCTAAAATTTATTTTGTACAACTCCAGACTCAATTACCTTTCGTTTGATATCACACATGCCATATTTTCACTTAAACTCTAATTTTTGAAGTCTACCCCCACCCTTTTATTTGACTTGTGTTTGGTGGATTTTGTTCATTTTCAAATGGGACCATCTCGACCCAAGACCCAGCCTAGGTACCAAATATCATTGAAATCGGGCAAGCAGTTTTTGAGTTATGTGCGTTGGTCCTTACAGACAGACGGCGCAACAAAAAAGTTTCAAAATCATCTGAAACGCAAAGATATATAAAAAATTTTGACATCGGAGCAACTTTTTTTTTCTCGAAAAAGTTAGGATCACCATAGCTCACACTACTATAGTATGGTGTATGTGTGATAATAATAAATAATAAAAAGCATCAGGGTTAAAAATTTACCTGGATGAAATTTTTTTAAATGAGCTCTTAAATTAGACTTGGAAGAAAAACTGATATCTTGAGTGCACTCGGTACATTCCATATTTTTAGGTCGATGTATTTTTATATGAATTGAAACAATAACACAAAATAAGTTTGACCGAACTAACTACACGACAAATATAAAACACGGACTAATTTTTAAAACTGGAAGGGACTTCAAACTTTAAACAGTCCCAGGCTATTTGAACAAAAACAAAACAATTAAAACATAACCTCGAAATCGAAGGAGCCAGAGTGCATTTTAGTCTGTAGCCGCGAGTGTGTCCTTTTAGGACGCAGTGTCCGGTTAGGACTGCCACTATGGCTTCCACCTCTCTTCGTGTTTTACAGGGCAGCCAGTCCCTACGGGACTTGTTGTTCTCATCTTCGCCAAGTGTCCTTGTAGGACGCAGTGTCTGGTTAGGACTCCCACTATGGCTTCCACATACTCCTTCGCGTCTGGCGTTTCCTGTGTTAATACATGTCTTTTGTATCTCGTTCTGGGTCCACTCTGTTAGGGCCGACTTCATTTGCCCTCTTGTGAGCTCCAGGAAAGGCTTTGTCCCGAAGAATTTCTGCCGGGATCCTCCCCTGGCGAGTTCGTCCGCTTTCTCTGCAGCAACTATTCTCAGCTTTACAGAAGGCTTAATCAATTGTAGCTGATACATAGGCACTCAAATTAGGCGAGACTCATGCTTAGCCAACAAACTCAAGGTAATGAGATACGTCACCAGAGAATGCCGATGGCAGGATCAGTCCTACTATTTTTATTTTGTAACACCAACTCGTATATTTTAAAACCGAATGTATACACAGTGTTGCATTTCACACACACTGCGACATTTCATAAAGCAATAAATTATCAGTCAGTGCAAACTAAATGTCATCCAAATTTTATTTATGACACTCCACAGGTATTATATTAAGGCTTGTCATTTGTTGCCCCCTGGGCGGCAATATAAAAAGTTTCTATAGTCTTTTAGGGAACTCCAACGTACATTGTAAACAATGTAAAAATTCAAGTGGGAATATATTCCAGGCTTTATTTTTATTTAGTGGCGAGAAGAGTGTCTCTCACTTTTACACATTAAAGGTTAAATGATACACTTTTATTCATATAAAGGATTAAGTATACAAATGTACAGGGTATTTTAAAATTGTTATAAGTCGAAACCAGAAGACAGCTAAGAAATTTGATACGCACAGAAAAAAATTAAATGTTCGAGCGCAAGTGCCACGACATAAACACACACGTAGGAGGTAGGCAGAGAGAGAGAGTTTCTGAAGTATGGAAATTCATTCAAAAACCAGAACAATGGACAGAACACTACAAGGGACTGCTGCAGGAGACGAGACCCGAATATCTGGCAGCCTCTCCGAGAAGAGACATAGGAGTACATGGAGAGGAAGTAATCATCGAAAAAGAAATAATAAAGAATAATATTAAAAAACTTAAATCCGGAAAAGCTAGCGGATCTGGGGGAATACATGCTGAAATGCTCAAATATGGATCAGAGAAACTACTCGAAAATCTCACATATATTATTAATCAATGCATAAACGGACATCCAGTACCTAATGATTGGAGAATTGCATTCATATCCTCAATACATAAAAAAGGAAACAAGCTGGATTGCAACAATTACAGAGGAATTTCAGTAACCAGTACTCTAAGTAGATTGTACGGTAGGATTCTTAGAGATCTAATAGAGAATGATTTTCATGAACAAGAAGAAGAAGAGCAAAGTGGGTTTCGCGCAGGCAGATCTTGTAGTGATAATGTTTTTTTGTCTTAAACAAGTAATTGAGAAAAGGAGCGCCAGAAATATAGAGACTCATGTTACCTTTGTGGACCTACAAAAAGCATATGATACCGTTCCAGTAGAAAAATTATGGACAGTTTTAGAGCAAACTAATATCAATCATACATACATAAAAGCGATAAAAGAACTATACAATGGGTCAAAATCTAAAACTAAAATTGGAAATCGACTTTCAAAAGAATTCCTGGTAACAAAATGCTTAAGGCAGGGATGTTGTATCTCTCCAACTCTTTTTAACATATATATCGCAGTAGCTCTAAAAAACTGGAAACGTAAAGTGGACGGCATGGGAATACAACTTAACGACCGATTTACCATATGCACACTCCAGTTTGCTGACGACCAAGTAATTGTGGCTAATGATAAAGAAGACATGGAGTATATGATGAGAAAGTTAACAGAAGAATACCAAAAGTGGGGATTAACAGTGAACGTGGACAAGACACAGTACTTATGTATTGGAAACGAATCCAGTGAGTTAGTACTAGAAAATGGTTAAACAATATCTCCATGCAATGAGTATGTATACTTGGGTGTCACATTTGATAAGACAGGAACAGACTGTAAAGAATTGGAAAAAAGAATAGTAAAAGCAAAAAAAGTTATTGGATGTCTTAACAGTATTTTATGGAGCAGAGAGATAAAAAGAATATAAAATTTAACATATATGAAACAATGGTCAAAAGCACGCTGTTGTATGGAATAGAGACTTGTCGCGTAACAGAAATATACAAAACAAAAATGGAAAGTGTCGAAATGGATGCAATAAGAACATCAATGAGAATATCTAGAATAGGTCACACATGAAATGAGATCATAAAAGAAAGAATGGGAATCGAGGGAAGCATAACGGATGACATCACTAAAAGGCAACTGATATGGTACGGCCATGTACAACGGATGAACGACGAAAGATTACCAAAGCAGGTCCTAGAATGGCAACCAATAGGGCGCAGAAAAAGAGGGCGTCCTAAACTAGAATGGCAACAGTCAATCCAAAGATCAATGAGTCAAAAGAATCTGACAGAGGATGATTTTCAGGATCGAAGGAGGTGGAGAATAGGCGTCGGACAACGTAGAAAAACGTTCTAAACCGACATAGTAGTAGTATAAGTCGAACCAAATATAATTATAAAGGACATCAAAATAATGGTGAAAAGCACGCTGTTGTATGGAATAGAGAGTTAAAATTAAAGAAAGACAAATTATAAAAAGTCTCTCTTTGGCCGGGACTCCAACCCGGAATCTCTTACGCTGTACGCAAACGCTCTTACATCAGGCCACCAAAGACCATACAAAAATTTTCGGAAAACTTCTACTCATGCATGTGCTTGGTGTCTCAATACAAGAACGAGAAATTCTCTGAGTATTAACTCGACCACTGTCAAAGGTATGAAGTATGAGTCGCGGCTGAAGACAGACTTTTTATAATTTTTCTATCTTTAATTTTACTTGTTGTTTATAGTTTTAGGTCCTTGCATTATTTGCAATTTGGTATTAGAATAGAGACTTGTCGCATAACAGAAAAATACAAAACATAAATGGAAAGTGTCGAAATGGATGCAATAACAAGATCAATGAGAACAGGGGCGGCTGTGCATAAGGGCTGCAGAGCTGCAGAACCCCAAAATTTTCACATTATTTGACTATTTTTCAGCCGCTGCTATTTTTCTAATATAATTATTTTATTTCTAAAATTATTGGAATAGCAATATATTTCGGTCCGGTGTTGGTATAGTAGGCCTTCAAATCGCGTAAGTGTGTTGAGTATGACGCCGCGCGCCGTCGTCGAAGGCCGCATTTCACAGTCGGTCAAATGAAGTTACTGGCATTGTTGCGCTGCTAAGTTGCAACACAAAGTAGCTGGGCGGCTAACGTGATCTGTGCTCGGCTAGGAACCCCTTCCTTCGCCCCGCACCGCACTTGCTCATGGGTTTAGATAGCGAAATCTAGGCAAAAATAGAGCTGCAAAACTTGCAGTTCCACTACAATTCCGGGCGGGCGGGCTCAGCGTTGCGTGTTTGCGAGCGCATTTCGATTTTCGAGACGTCTTCAAACATCAAAACCGCTTCTTGATAAATCTTGTAGTTTTTTAGCTACAAGGGGGATTTGAAAAGTCTGCATTTATGGAGTTGGCCTATAACTTTTTTATTTATGAAAATTTCATTTGTTGTAAGATGCTTTTTCACAGGTTTTTTTTATAAATAATCCATGCGTTAAACTAATTTCTATCTGTCACTTTTAGTTTTTGAGATATTAAAAAAAGTTTAAATTTTCTTATGGAATGACTCATTTTTTGTTTTTGTTTTGAAATCTACGTCAAATTTTCTGTTTAACGATATGTCATAAATGACAATTCGTTACACAGTTTTCAAGATATTTATAACATATCGTTAAACAGAAAATTTGACGTAAATTTCGAAACAAAAACAAAAAATGAGTCATTCCGTAAGAAAATTTAAACTTTTTTTAATATCTCAAAAACTAACAGTGACGCATAAAATTTAGTCTGACAGTTGGGTTCTCCATAAAAAAACCTGCAAAAAAGCATCTTACACCAAATTGAAATTTTCATAAATAAAAAAGTGCAAATGCATACTTTTCAAAATCCTCTTGTAGCTAAAAAACTACGAGGTTTATCAAGAAACGGTTTTGATATTTGAAGGCATCTCGAAAATCGAGCCCAGGACATGTCCACTCGTTTTTGTGTATCTCGGCTAGAAATACCTAAAACCAGAAAAAAACATCGAATTTGGCCCACCCTGTACAGCGGATGAATGACGAAAGATTACCAAAGTAGGTTATAGAATGGTGACCAATAGGGCGCAGAAAAAGAGGGCGTCCTAAACTAAAATGGCAACAGTCAATCCAAAGATCAATGAGTCAAAAAAACCTGACAGAAGATGATTGTCAGGATCGAAGGAGGTAAAGAATAGGCGTCGGACAACGTAGAAAAACGTTCTAAACCGACATAGTAGTAGTATCAAAATAAGTGAATTTACCTTAGAAATTCCTGTACAGAATTGTGCTGTTTGGCCACAACAACAAATTAAAAAAGCGTCAGTTCAGCGTTGCCTTCTCTACCGATTTTTCGGTAGATCTACCGATTTAGCCTTTTACTTTACGATATGGCGAATTTCCATAGTGTTCTACCGATTTTTTTTCGATATAAACTTGTTTTTTTTTATACGCCTCGTAATCGCGATGAAAAAAAAACCATCAATAAAATATTCCTTTTATAAAAGATCCTTTGTAGAATAAAAACTTTATTTCAAGCCATTGTTTTTAAAAGTGTATTTATGGCGCCATCTCTTGGATTTTGCGATATACTCAGCCGGCAGCGGCAAGCGGCATTAAAGATCACGCTATTATAAACCCTGAGGTTTTTTTTATAATATTATCTTCCTAATAGGGACCTATTGCAATAAAGCCAGGCACAAATTGTGCCGGGCACTATATTGACAGTTTCACATTATAAGAACAGCTGTCTTCTTTCAAAATAAAGTCATTGTGTATTATAAGAGCCGGAATTAATAGTGACGCCACAATTAATGGAAAATAAACGACTGGATTTCTAAATTCGACTTTGGTATGTCAATTTTAAAAGATCAACTGTCAGTTTTTAATGCGAAACTGTCAATATAGCGCCCGGCACAATTTGTTTTTGGCTTTATTGCAATAGGTCCCTAGTATGTACCTAATTTACCTACTAAATCAATTCAAACTATCGATTGTTCCCCAGCACTGCTTGCTGAGATGATTAAAAAATCTACCGATTTTTCTCGAAGCCTTCTACCGAAGACCTCAGGGTCGAGGGTGGCAACACTGCGTCAGTTGTCCATTCCTAGATGATCAGATAGGAACTTGTTGTTTGGCACAACATATCGTCACCCTAATTCTGAAACGTGGTAGGTTTAAAGGTTAGTAATGATGCATAGCTATATCCTTGCAACCAAAAAAAAAAAATATATAAAACGGTCAGTAATCCGAAACTTCTCTTATTCCTGTAAAATTTTGTTGAGTTGGGTTACGACGTTTTAGAATTAGGCTGCCGATATTTAAAATACAGTGTGGGCTTAAAAAATTTGGTGAAATTATTTTTTCAAGAATTAATTGATAGCGCAATGTGGTCTAACTAGTATGGAAACAAGATTTAAAAAATAATAAAAAACCAATGCAAATATAAATTAATATTCTAGGGGATAAGACAATTAAATCTCTTTTACATACAAAAATAACATTTAATGGTACACAATTAAAATTGGATATCCAAATTTTTACCCTCTTACTTCGACGTAGCAGTTCTATCGATTCTTTCAACTGAAAAAGCAACGTTGAAGACCCTCCAATGTTATCTTGTTTAGAAATCGGGTCACGGTTCTTTACATCTCAATATTTTCAAAATATATTCAAATAATTGTATTTTATATTTACTGTATTTGTTGCCTGTTTCCAAAAATCTTAACTTCTTGTAACAGAATATTTGGATTATTTTTACATGGTTTTATTTTTTATGGAATTTAAAAATATATCCAAATTCTGTTCCCAGACCAGACATATTTTTTATCACATTTATTTTCTAAATAGGGCTTTCTTCAAAAATATATTGCCAACAGATTTAAACATACTTGAAATTTTTAGAATCATAAATATCGTTTACAAGTGTTTATTTGTCAACCTTAATCTGTAGGGCCATTTATGTTTATTGCCTTTTGGGTTAAGTTCAACATGTGTTTAGTGACGCCTATTCATCCCTCATTAAATTAAAATTATTATATTTTCCAGACATTTTCATAAAAGTTAGTAATTTTCCAAAGAGAGTTATTTTATCAAATAGCTCTTAATTTTCTGATCAAAGTGATATATCATAGCATATACTTGAAATTAAGTTCTGCATTAAGTTAACTTTGATTTTTACATATACAAACAGGTATATTGTACTAATTTCGTTCTATTTAACATTTCTCATAAAGCCTTTATTATGTCTGTTGCTTTATTAGGGGTAATTTTCTATATCGCGACCAGCTGTGGTCAGTTTTATACCCGTCTTCGAAAAAGGTCATTATATTATTCGTAGATGACAATTATTATGTTAAATGCGGAGTCAAACATTTATTAAAATTTATGGTTTACTCTAGTTTTATACTATAACCAGTGGTCAATATCCTGATTACGTTTTTCAGTTTCACACTACGGTATTCCCTTTAGTTGTTTTCTAAATTGGGATCATTTTAATATCATTTGATTTTTCGTCTTTGTTTCATGTCAACCTTTTTAGTTTTTTTAGTAGGAGGGAAACTGAACAACTCAAAACATTAATGTATCGGTGACGTTTAGTCTTTTGTCCTTTTCTATTTCCATGTTACATTATTTTATCTCTCTGTTTGAGCCAAAGGCAAGCGCGCACAGACACATTATATGGCCACACCCAAATGGGACCTAAAACGAAGGGATGAAAAACTTAAAATCCCGGGGGAAGTCAGTTCCGAATAAATCGTCAAAGAAGTGTTTTCGTGTAACGGGTTTTCGGGATTTTATCTTCGTTTTTTTCCTCCCTTCTAAATTGACCTGACCTGGATATTGATTTTTTTCTTAGGTTTGACCATTTCATAGTGTTTGCTTTTCCTTCATTTTTCCTTAATTTAATCAAATTCAGTCTTTCACTAAACAAAGTAATTTCAAAAAAAAACCATGCAGTGGTCAAAACTTTTGTTTTTAACACTTATCTTTATAACTAATTTTTTTAAACGTAAGTTTTTCATTTTGATTAGATTTAGTTCTTTTATATTTTTATTCAAGATCATTTATTTTTTCATTTCTTTATTTTTTTAAAATATATCATTTTCACCAAAAAATTAATTTTGGTTTTGCTTTTATCACTAGAATTAACCAATTAAAAAGTTTGAGGTCAATGAAATATATGCAAAGCAATCTTACCTTGAAACATGGTATGGATTGTCAGTTTCTGTATCTTTTGTGTGGTAGTTCCTTAATTCTTCAAATTTTTCTATAGTCTAACATGGTTTAGGTAAGAGATGTTTATGCATTATTTTGACTAGCGGGGTAGGGAAAACGAAGAAGGTTTCTATAGATGCCGCACAATCATGTCTACCATAGTTAAGGATAGGGTAAGTGAATATCAATTAATTTAACATAGTCTACCACGCGAATCCATCCCGAGTGCTGCTTCACACTACCAGATTAACATCGTTGGCTCTAAAGAAGATCACTAGATAATAACTTCGCCTGAGTTATTCTAGTGCTGTGTATCATTTTGTGGGGTAGTAGCCTTGGAGAAAAATGACCGCTCGCATTTCCAATAGCCAACCAAAATCCCGTTACATTCTGTATGGTTCGGAAACAAATGACGATTGTTGCTTCTTGTCGCCTACTACTACCGAGTAGTATACCTGAAAGGAAAAGGCAACATGATGATATAGAAATAAAGTTGATATATGTTGCCATTACTTATAATTGTTTCTATATACTTATTTCAGGTTTAAGGCAACAAGAAGGAAGAAATCGTACAAATTTTTTTTCAGTATTGCTTGAGTAACAGAATTATAAGGAAAGTTTTAATTGGTTCAATGGAAACCAAAAGTTTATTATTTTTTCTTAATGTTAACGTCAACCAGAAAGAAGAAACTAATCGTAACCAAAAGTTATATGCAAACAAGACTTTTGTACTTCGTGCAAAATTTATTGAAATATTCTTGGCAAAGCGCTTTCGGTCTATACGACCATCATCAGTGCCTTAAAGCTAGTTAAAATCTTAAAATCTGGTTCTTCATCGGACATCACAGGACAGCACAATTTTAAAACCTTAGAAACTACTTAAAATATTTAAAAAATTGTCAGGTACATTTTACAGTTATAGTACTATTCTTTATTTAAAATTGACAGTCTGAAAATTTTAGATTAAGTTCTAAAACTTATAATTACTAGTAATTCTAGTAATTCTAAGTTTTAGAACTTAATCTAAAATTTTCAGACTGTCAATTTTAAATAAAGAATAGTACTATAACTGTAAAATGTACCTGACAATTTTTTTAATATTTTAAGTAGTTTCTAAGTTTTTAAAATTGTGCTGTCCTGTGATGTCCGATGAAGAACCAGATTTTAAGATTTTAACTAGCTTTAAGGCACTGATGATGGTCGTATAGACCGAAAGCGCTTTGCCAAGAATATTACAATAAATTTTGCACGAAGTACAAAAGCCTTGTTTGCATTTAAAGTCACGTGCACGCAACCACCCCCCTCACTTTTGCAAAAGTTAGATAATATTGTTTCGGTAAAAACGTTGATTAACACTTTATAAATTGTGGTCAAATCTATTATATACTTAACCCGTAACCGGTGACGTCCCATTTTAGGGACATAACCGGTGACGTGGAGTCTCACAGACTCCTCTTATCTATATCACTTTTTTGGTTAATCCGTAGAATTTTGTTACATAATTGATATCAAAGATTTTTTTCTATGTATTTTATAAGATATTTTATCAATTGTGTAGTGATATTTCATATATATCATATTTTATTAGGAAATGTACAAAACAATGGAAAACATTAGAAAAAAAATTAAAGTGATCTAAAATGTTTAATCGAAAAAAAAAAATTTCAAAAAAAACTTAAGCCCAAGATAAAAAAACTCAAAAGAGAAAAGTAAACAAGAAATCAAACAAATTTCGTAAGAAATAAAAAAACTGCACAATGCAAACTAATGCAACAAAAATCATCATTATTCCCTCCACATTACATTCCTTGTATGCATATTTTGTTGCTGCAGCTCAGACAGATGGGTTTTTTACAGGATGTGCATTTATATTCTAGCCGTTCTTGCTCAGTACTAGAAAGTTTTTTAATATGAAGGATATGCCTTACAGTTTCTCTCAATTCTAGCCGGATTTTGACATTTTCAACCCTTCTTAGCATATGTGACCAGGTCAATGATTTTTCTAATTGTTTTATAAAATCTTTTCTTTGCAGTGGCACATTTTCTTAGATCGGATTCTTGCTTACCCTCAGAAAGACTTATTTCTCTTGAATCAGAATGGCTGTCGAACTGCGCAGAACTTGAATTGTGGTCGCTATGTATCTTAAAATCGGACATTAATATTATCTGAATCCAAAGATTTGTACCAAACCGAAACAGTGGACTCAAAGTTTTTGTCTATCGCTCAAACACCCCGCGATGTACTTGGTTGGTTCGCCATTGAAATAGTTCGTCAATACGACAAAAAGTAAAAATCTGCAATACGAAAAATAGGAGCACTAACGGTGACGTGGAGTCTGGCAGACTCCGACATGCACAGTACTCACGAACGGCTAACGACTGACTGAAGCCCCTAGGGGAGTTTACTCCTTTACCACTTCTAGGAAGGTACCTAGAAGGGGAGGTATCAGTTGCACTTGGCTTAAAAGTTATCCGTCCACGTTACATCGGAGGAGTCTGACAGACTCCTGTACACCGGTTACGGGTTAACCAAACCGTCCCACCATATGAGTAAGGTGGCAACTTACCTACAATTGGTGATATCTCGTAAATCAAAGAAATAATTTCTGATTTATAATAATCAAAGGAAAATAGATAGTGTCAGGTCAAGATAAATTTTTGTTAGTTAAAATATAACTTAAAAACTAATTCACAAACTTGACAAAATTTTCATCTTATTTTTTTTTCGAGCAAACGCGCATATAGAAAAACAACAGGTTAATAAGTTTTACTAAGGTTGAAACTCAGAGTAAATAAACTATTTATACATAAATATGAGTTTTGTATGTGATGTTTCAATGCGAAGAATTATTTAAAAACAAAATAGTCATTGAGTATTCAAACCGAGTTCACTTTTTGTTTCTTTTATATTTTTTTGCTCACAATGATTGATGATGTCTGTAATATAGTATAGAAATCGAAAAAATGATATTTTTGAAAATGTTATAAATGATTTCTGATAATAACACCATTTCCCGTGGATAGCTATCTGAAATCTGTCGCGATTCATTTGCAGAAAAAAAAGGGCAAAAAATCAAAGAAAAAGATATATTGGAACAGCGCGGAAATATCGAGCTAAGGATTTTTAGAGAAATGTCGGGGACAATAGTTTTAAGACAATTTCCACTTTTTTTAAATTAAACTTGATGATGATATCCTTTTTTTATCACCAGTTATGACAATTTTTAAATAAATTTAAAAGGACCAGACTTTAAATGAGATTTTTTTAAATCTGGAATTTCGTTGCTGTAGATCTTCATCTCTTGATGAAAAGCTCTTATAGGCCAACATAAATTTTATTATTGCTATCCGAGATACAGGGGCGAGTTTAAAAAAATTTAATTGGGTCTACCAGGTAAGATTCTAGAAAAAATAGTTGGTGCTAGTAAAGGAACTTATAAACGATGATTTTTTTTTAAGTATTTAAAACAAGTTCAGTATTGTTTGGAAAATAGTAAAGCAGTGTTTATTTAGCAAATTAAAAAAAATATATATATTGTTTTAGTAAACATAATATCTACGACACTAAATAAGCACCATGCCTTTAGCTAAAAAGTTTTAAAATATTAGAGGAACTTTTATGTCTCTACTAACCCAAGTAACATTATTACCACTCAAGGTTTTATTAATTTGGTTCCGAGGTTATTTAGAGGGTGCCGTCACGGCTTTTAGGATCAATTTGGCTACATAAAGGTAATTTATATTGCCAATTACCTAAAGAGGTGTTATACAACCAAAAAGTGATTTATAAAGGGAGTATAATAAAACTGATATTCCTTCTGTTCCTTTTAGATACTTTTGGTTTTATTGATTTCTGATTTATAAAGATGGTCTTATAAAACCCTTTTACCTAAAGTTTTTAAAAAGAAATGAATATAAACTTTCGTCATTTAGTTTTTTTTTCATTACTTTAGGTCATAACAAAAGTGTTTTATAATAGGGCTAAAAGGTTACCTTATATCCTTTTGTTTTTATAGTTACCAGTAGTTTAATAGTAAATATGATTATTGCCATATAGAACCTAGTTTCCTTAAGAATTTTAAGAGTGGTAACTATAAACTTTAGACCTTTAGTTTTTGCCATTACTTTTAGGCATTTTAAAAAGGTTTTATAGGAAGGTTTAAAGGTAAACTAAATTCTTTTGTATTTATAGTTACCTATAGGTGCAGATTAAATATTATTTAAATAGGCGGCCATATAAAACCTTGTTTCCTTAAGGGTTCTAACAGAAGTAAATAAATACTTTAATGTTTTAGTTTATTTACGTACTTCTAGTAAAAATAATAGATATACCTAGGTACCAGTGGCGTATATACGGGGGGGGGGGGCCTGCGGGCCCCCACCCGAAGCTAATGTTTTTTGGATATTTTCCACATATTTCATGAGTACAAACATAAAATAGCATAAAAGACGGACTCATGGGGTCTCGGCTCCCCCCCCCGTAACTAGTCAGGCCCCCCCGAAATATTTTTCTATATACGCCACTGCTAGGTATAGATTGGTACCTACCTATTGCAAGATTGATTATTTAAAGCACAATAATTCATAATTGTTGAGTTTCCGTCCTCCAGGCTTAGATAAGGCCTGTTTAGAAGGCCAATATAAGAGGTTTCCCTCCAACCTGCAGGCACCACGGATATCATTGCACTGGCTCTCTTGATTGTGTAAAAATTGCACGATAAAAAACATTTAAAAGTGTAGAATTATACGCTTTTAACACTTTAAAAAACAAATACAAAAAAATTAAGTGAGGTTATGTTGACTATGTTTACCTTCTCTTTTTTATTGGTTTCATAAGGGCACTCAAAAATCATTGTTGCGATAGAGTAACAAATAAAACCAAGTGACCACTATAAAACGATAATGGCGTATATAAAATTATTTCAAAAATATTGTAAACAGAAAATATTTATTTAGTCGTTTTAGCAGCGTTTTTTAACAATAATTTTACTTTAATTTTGATTTATGTAAACCAAACAGACTTTTTTAATGGTGAATAGTGTAAATTAATTTTTTTTATTTTAAATATTTGTTATTTTGTTATCAAAAAACGATTAAAAAGCATTTTTGAGACGGCGCGCTTGTTTTGAGAGCTTTTCAGATACGATTTTATCAGAAAAATAAGTCTGGCAGGCAATTTAATGATCAACAAAACAACAAACTTCTCATATATAGGTATATTTTAATGTGATAAAATAATTTTGGGACTCTGACATTTTTGGCAATTTTATGACCTAAATTAATTTATATAGCCATTGTGAATCAAATTGTTTTTCTTACCAATTCCGAACGAGTCTCGCCATTCTGACGGAATATCCGTATTTTAAAGCAGAAATCTTTTTTTATCAATGTGTAGCATATCGTTAGAAAGGTTTTCAACTAGAGAAGTTTTTAAAAGAAAATGAAGTTCTCAAGTTTCGATACTTTTTTTAATTTTTATTTTTGAAATTGATTTTCTTTCACAAAATCACTAATGCTCTTCAATAAAAAACCTCGTATGTCCCTTTTGTACATAAATTTTAACAAATCTATTAATTAGTTAAAGTAGCATAAGATTACAGAATTATAAAAAAAATGGTGCTTTTCCAGACATTAATAAAAAGCTTACGAGGGTTTAAAGGTGGGATTTTGGATGATTTAAGATAAAAAAATTCAAAATTCATATCTCTTTAGCCGTGACCCTTAGGACCCAAGTTCCAAGGTTGAAAAGGTAGCAAATGACCCCAACAATATCCCAAAAAATGTTGACGTTTCATGTGCCGAACACCCTGTATATATCATAATTATCATCACCTATGTTAAACGAGATCATTGTTATATTGCAAAATATAAATTTTTGTAGAAATAAAATTTCCAGGTATATAAATTTTGTTTCAATATTATTTCACTAAAATTATTGTGTTGTTTTGGCATCGTCAAGCAGTAAATTAATCCAATTGATAAATATCAGCAAAATTCGTTACTCTGCTAAATTAAAAAATACCGAAAGCGATTTTTGTCGATAAAATTGCTTCAGTGGCAGCATTATTGTTTCATGGAATTTTTAACAGTGAGGCCAGGGAGCCATCCACCATTCAAAACTTGAAAACCTAAGAGTTACTTTAGTAGTTCCATAACCGTCACCATCATGTAAACGTTTACATTTTGGACAATCACTTGAAATAAACTTGAAGAAAACGCTCTGGAACATCTCTAACCGTTATCAAGTGTAAACAACTCAGTTTACACTTGATAACGGTTAGAGATACTTACTAACCGAAACGTCGTGTTTTAAAATAAATAAGGACAATGGAAGTCCGAAATTTTATTTCTACACAATCATTGTCTACGAGTTTTAAACAAAGAGTACTTGATTTTCCCCAAGTACTGTACTTGAAGTACAATAAAAGTACTTGAAGTACAATAGAAGTACTTCAAGTACTTAAGTCCTTCAAGTACTTTAGATATGTCAAAAAATGAGAAAAATGTCAAAAGTATCAAAAAAAATTCAAAAATGTTAAAAATCGTCTAAATATGTCAAAAAATTACAAAAAGTTTCAAAAAAATGTAAAAAACCATCAAAACTTAAAAAAAAATCAAAAATGTTTACAAAATTTTCTACCTGAAAGGTTTTATGTTTTGGAATATTATTGTATGTAAATATGTATTACTTATATAACTACATTGCATTTATTTATTTTTTCTGAACTCATCATTATACATACAAATGCCATAGAAAGGTAATGAAAAAGATAATTTTATTAATCATAAAGCTGCAAAATTGACCCAGTCCCAACAAAAGATTTTTAACGTTTTTTTTGCAATAGGGGTGTCACAGTTACCCCGAACTGTGTAAATGGGACCTACCCCAAAAGACAAAAATTTTAAAATATATTAAGTTTTTCAGTCTCAAATTGCTTACGGTTGTTTCAAATAGATCACCTTTGTGAAAATCCAAATATATTTGAAACCGTGATGATCGTACACACTTCGGGCATTGTTCTTACCGTCAATAATTTCTAGGTCACTCATAGAAAGAACTTTTTTATAATAGCCCACAAAACTGCTTTGTTAACTAACTTGTTTAAATCACACTAAATAAATGATCATAACAAACCTAAATATCAACGGAATTTTTTTAGATGTGCCTAGTCAGACTAAATAAATTTTAGAGTTCTTTAAACCAACCTCTATCAAATGTAGAAATTACGTCTGCGACTAGGTGAGTAGGTGGATCCCCAAAAATCAAGCTGCAAGTGCAATATCCCTGCATTACCGTACTACCGACACCCCTCAATAGATGGCATGACTGTGCTGGAGTAGTTTCTCAGACTGAATTTGAATTTCACGTTCCACGAAATAATGAAGGTGCGTGATTATAATTAAGCTCATTGGCATTATTCTTTGGATAAGTGTATACCTAATATTTCGATTTTTTGGGCGATTAATTAAGACACACCTATCAAGGTTGCTAAAATACCGGACTTCTCTGTCAGGTTGATAAAAAAACCGGACAGGTGGGAACCCTGAGGTTACCCGTTGTCTTCGGCGCAATAATATTTTATTGTACTTGAAGTACTTTTAATGTACTTGAAGTACTTTTAATATACTTGAAGTACTTTTAATGTACTTGAAGTACTTCGAATGTACTTTAAGTACTTTGAATGTACTTGAAATACTGTATTTGACAATATCAAGTACAATTTCAAGTACATTGTTAAAAGTACTTCAATTACCAAGTACAATTACCGTATTGTAGATGTCCTTCAAGTACAGTACTTGAAGTACAGTACTTGAAGTTCAGTACTGGAAGTACAGAACTTGTAAGTACTTGAAGTACATTTTCAAGTACTGTACTTGAAGTACCTGACAACTCTGAGTGTAATTCATGAAACCAAAACACACCCTCATCTCCCTTTCATCAATAAAGCACACGACGCCCTGCTCTCCTTCAGTTGCTTTTTTTTTATGGAATTTTATTATCAAATTATATTTTTTATTTTAGAAATAAAAGACCCTAATCATGACAGCTATTAAATATTAAAGGGTTTTACTAATGTATACCAAAATTAATTTAACCGATATTATCAGACTAAACAAGTATCATTAGATTGTTTTATAAAATACAGAATTTATGTCAATTACCATGCTGCAAGATTTTATCGTTATATATTTTTTATTGGTAAATATAGTATATATGAAAAATCAAACAAGTTTCGTGGCTGATCGGGTAAAAAGGAGTTTTTGTTTCTCTCATATTTTCATCATACATTGTCAATGTGACACTTTTGCGAAGTTAATTAGATAGTTTTGTCTAGAGTCCTATGTAAATAGTGAGAAAACTCTCGCAAGAAGCGCCATCTACCGAGATACGAGAGAAACAAGTACAAGAGCAGGCGAAAATAAACTGCTATACATATCGATCAAGGAAAGGTCGAAAAAAAAAAGAAACAAACTAATCCGTGACCTACGACAGCTCTTCTGCCTTTCAGGCCAGACCAACTCAGTCAATGGAATTTTGTAAGCCAAATATTACTAACAAACTTTCACGTTTGACAGTATATAAAAATAATTTATTTTATCTACAAAATTAACAATAGACTTATTCTTCATGGGTATCTTGTTTAAGATTCTTATAGTCTTTGACATATCTTATAAAATGTACATTAATTAAAACCATAAGGTTTTCTTCATCTTCAATGTCAATCACAAGGATTTGTGATTGGAGGTAAAGAGTCCTTTTATTTTTGAGGGCCGCATTTACTTGTTTGAACCGTCATGAAGAACGAACTTTTTTTTGTGAACCACTTTTGCAAATTATTTGTAAACAACCCCTTGTACGAAAAAAAAATTAATGAAGATTTTTTGATGTAACTGTAATTTAAATGTAAAAACAGTTCAGTGTGACTAAATGGAACCGAGTAATCTAAGATTAAGTGCTGTCTCCACTAACATGTTCAAAAATATTACGACTGATCTTTGCGCGCCACCCCGGTATATATTGCGCCCATTTAGTTATAATAAGCGAACTGATAATGAATGCTAGGCTCCTCATGGGCCACTCATCGCTGTCTAGAGTCAAACAATTTGTCCAATCACATTCTTTTCATAAAACAACTCCCCAGAAAAGCTATCGTAAAACTATGCAACCTAATTAATGAGTCCTTTAGGCTTAGGTATGTACCTAAACTGTGGAAAGTTGCAGAAGTTATCATGATCCCAAAACCGGGAAAACCACTCCATGACGTGTCATCTTACAGGCCAATATCTTTGCTGCCAATTATATCCAAGCTCTATGAAAAATTATTGCTTAAAAGAATAAAACCCTGCATCGAAAGACAAGAAATTATTCCATCTCATCAATTTGGTTTTCGAGACAAGCATTCCACGATAGATCAAGTACATAGAATTACTAATATAATAGAAAAAGCACTAGAAGAGGGAAATGTTTGTTCTGCAGTTTTTCTAGATGTAGCACAAGCATTTGACAAAGTGTGGCATGAAGGCCTTACTTTTAAACTAAAACGGTTTCTGCCAAAACAATATTCGGATATTTTGGAATCATACATATCTGATAGACATTTTAGAGTAACACAGGAAGAATCATACTCAAATTTAAGAGAAATTCAAGCAGGCGTGCCCCAGGGTAGCGTACTAGGCCCTTATCTATACTTATTATTCACTTGCGATATCCCAAAGCTAGAAAATTGTCACTTAGCAACATTTGCAGATGATACTGGTTTATTGACGGTAGAAAAATCTATTGAAAAATGCATAGAAAAACTTCAGGATGCAGTCACCAAAGTTCACAGTTGGACCACAAAGTGGCGAATAAAATTAAATGAAACCAAATCAATTCATGTTGATTTTACAAACAAAAATATAAACCACATACAAATAACAATTAACAACATTCCCGTACCATATTCAAATCAGGCAAAATATCTCTGTATAACACTTGATGCCAAATTGCGCTGGAAAGCACATGTTAAGAAAAAAAAAAGAAGAACTTGAGATAAGGTATAGAAAAATGAACTGGCTAATTGGAAGGAAGTCCAATTTAACAATTCATAATAAGTTACTGCTTTATAGACAAATACTGAAACCAGTATGGACATATGGTATTCAACTATGGGGTTGTGCTAGAGAGAGTAACATTCTAGTTTGACAGAGATTTCAAAATAAAGTATTAAGAAACATTGTGAATGCAACTTGGTACGTTCGAAATAGTGACCTTCATCGAGATCTAAAAATCGAAACTGTAGCAGAGACTATAAAAAAGTACGCAAAAAGCCATGAAGATAGACTTCATCGGCATGTGAATGTGGAAGCAATTCAGCTTCTAGACAACACTATGCTAGTTCGAAGACTAAAAAGAGTGAAGCCGTTTGAGCTAGTAAACTAAGTAAATTATATAAAACAAAATAATGCTACAAACACAATACAATTGTGAGTTACAGACTAAACAAAGCGGGGAGAACTGTTGAGTGAACCCTAAAATTAAATCTGACTTTTCTGGTAAATTAAGTTAAAATAAATTTGCTAATTAGTCTTACTGACTAGATTGTAATAAAATAAACAGAGTGTGTTTGACAAATAAAAAAAAAATAAAAAAAATAACATGCTTTTTATCCATGCATTTATTGCATCATTGACGCCAACCAAAAACAAAACGAAATGCCTTCACAACCCAAAGATAAACAAAATAGAGTTTAATGTGGATTAGGCCTACAGGGGAGACTACGGTAAAAGAAACGCGCCTTATACTCTACCTCTTAGGTGGTGCACAAAAGAGATTCCATTCATTAACCGCGACGAGGGCGCGGCGTGCCAATATTTACTTGTGGATTGCTCGGTTCTGCTCATAGTTCAGGCCCTACGGGGTGATACTGCGATATGATAGAAGCAACACACTTGATATGGATAGACATAAGACTCTCCCGAAAAAAAGGAAAACGCCCACCCAACCCCTGCAGAGGAGTGGTCGCCCCCTTAAACGTGCTTTTTGACGTTTTTTTGCTAATAATTCGAAAACGGTCAACTTTTCAAAAAATATTCTTAAGATCCTATTGAAAACCGATAAAATTTCCTTTTTAACCACGTTTCATAAACCTACGAAAACAGGGGAAATATTTTAAATATGTTTTTTTATTTTTCTTGTGGCATTTTGTATCTTTAACACATTGTTTTTCAAAAAAGTATTATTGTTCAAAAACCCATTGTATACAGTTAAATATCTAATAAGTTAGACATAACTTTTTAAAGTAGCCACCTTGAAATAAAAATAAATGTGTTCGTAGAAATCCGCAAATCAAACAAAAATTTTGAACATGCATTTTTGTAACTTCTAATACTCAAGGTAAGTAAAAAAATATTTTTGATTAGTATTAACTTAAAACTTACTTTTTCGAGTTGAAATCATTTAAATTGGGGGTGAGGGCATCCCCCCTCTCGCTTCCCTTAAAGTGATCTTTTACAGTATTTCTCTAATTATTTGCAAACTTTTAACTTGGCCAAAAACAACTAAGTAATAGTTAATGAGGCTGACCAAAAGTTCTCTCTAGCGATGTACAGTCGGGGACTTTTTAAATTGCCGCCCTGGAAAATTAAAAAAATTCCTATTTGACGTTCGGAAAAGTAGTTTGAACCAAAACAAACAAATTGTGAACCGTACCTCTGTCTGTATACATATATATTTAAAAATTATTTTTTTTTGATTTCTTTATTGATTAATTTTGGCAGAAAAAAAATAAAACGGCAATTTAAAAAGTCCCCGACTGTACAACACGCCCCCTTACATCAGTGACGCACCTTTTATATAAATTTAAATAAATGAACGGTGTGAAAAAATACAATTTTTTTTTAATTTTCTTGAATTTAAATGTTCTACATGTCTGGTTTTAAAACTTACTTTTACAGCTGAAGAAATTTCGTTTCCAACGATGTATATCACTTCCCCCTCAAGGCAGTGGTAGACCTAACATGAACGCACCAAAAATTGTCAAATTTGGTATACACTAGAATCTTCATTTAATACAACCATGCTCGAACAATACTAATACACACACTGCGTTCAATGAGAGAAGCAACACATACTTAATATATTAATGTACATTGTTGGAAAGATAATTTGTTCGGCTTTAAAAACAAGTGTTAAAAATCAGACATGAGGGACAGTAAATTTAAGAAAATGTAAAAAAAATAGCTTTTGCCACACCTTTTATTTATTAAAATTGCTATAAAAGGTGCTCCACTGATTTAAGGTGGGCGTGTTATGCATCGTTAGAGAGTACATTTCATCAACCTTAATAATTGTTACTTAATTTTTTTTGCCAATTTAAAAGTTTTAGGTCAACTAGAAAAATCAGTTTTAAGTTAAAATTAACCAAAAATAATGTTCAAAATTTTTGTTATATTTAAGGATTTCTACAAACACATTTATTTTTATTTCAAAGCGACTATTAAAAAAAAATATATGTCTAGCTTAATAAATGTTTAACTGTATACAATAAGAATTTATCCAAAAATATTTTTTTGAGAAAAAAATAGTGTTAAGGATAAAAATTACTACAAGAAAAATATAAAAAAAAATATTTTAAAAATTTTTCCCTTGTTTCGTACGCTAATGCAACGTGCATCACTGCCGTCAGAGAGCACTAAGGTACATCGTTGAAAAGGAAATTGTATCCACTTGAAAAACGATATCTAGAAGATTTTTGGAAAAGTTGACTTTTTTCGAGTTATTAGCAAAAAACTATCAAAAAGCACGTTTAAGTGGGCGGAATCACCCTCCTGCCAGGGCTGGGGGGGGTGACTCCCTTTCGCAAAATGTTCGGGCGAGTCTTATATTTATCCATACCAAGTTGTTGCTTCTATCATTAAACGCAGCATTTCGTTTGCATCTCGGATGTAGGGCCTGAACTATTACTCGCACCGAGCTCGTTTTACCCTTCACTTGTAGGGCATTGTAAGGGCTGCAGAATAAATCCAGATTTTTTTTCGTAAAAGGGGTTATTTACGAATAATTTGCAAAAATTGATTTATGAAAAATAACATTTAAGTTTAACACAGTGTATCTTTTTATTTATTGACTAAGCAAAAAACTTTTAAACAAAATTAATAGAGAATTTAATGGCCAACATTCTTGTTTTTGACAATTTGTTCTCCGATTAAATGAATTATACCGATGGTTATATCTTGGTAATATTTATCTATTACACATCAGCCATATTTCTAATTTTGTTGATGAATTACTGTTAGAGAAAGCAGTCTTGACATTGACCTTATTTTAAAATCGACCCTATGGTGACAGATTTACATATAAAAAGCAGCTGCTTTCCTTCAAAATTCGGCCTTTGTGTATTTAAAAGCCGGATTTATTAGTGTCGGTATTTATTAAATGAAAGTTAGCGACTTTATTATTAAACTTGGCTTTGGTATGTCAATTTTAAGAGGTCAGCTGTTAGTTTTCTGTGTAAATGTGTCAGAATAAAGTCGACTCTAAAATAAAGTCAAGTTTTATTCCAATAAGTCCCTAATAAGTGTTTGATTAGCCTCCCTATTAAACATATAAAAATTATTTAAAAAAATTGATTAAGGTCCATAAAAAAAAACTTTGGGGTTCTTTGACTTAACCCGTAATGTAAGATGCTATGAAGTGAATAACTTTAAACCGACTCTAAAGTTTGCTTTTGAAAATCTTTTATAGTGGAGTGTAAATCTTGGACGGGCATTCTTGCCTGCGATATTACCATAATGCCAGACCCGTGAGACTTTCAACAATAAGAAATTCTTATGCATTCGGAAGTCTTTCTCTCTGGAATGGGATTTCAACAAATAAATAGCTTTGACCTGAGTAAACAAATAAACAGGACTTTTTATTGACCTTCAGTAATTTTATAAATAATTTAAGGAAGTTTTTGTTTCTCTCATATTTTTCCGTGGGTAGATAGATAGATAGTTTATTCACCATATTAAATATACAATTTCAAACTATATATATATGGTATGTCTAATAATTTCTAATTTCTTTAAAATACTCATCTATTAGTGAGCACAAAAATCACTTATCATAAATAAAATTATCATTATTATTATCTTCATGAAGTTAAAGCTGCTTATTTATAATTAGATAGGTTCTCAATTTAAAAAGAAATGCTTAAATACTAAAAAATAAAAACACACACAAAGACAGAGAAAAAGATCTAACAATAACACAATAAAAAGTTTAAATAAATGAAATCAAAATACTAAAATTATTAAAATAGTTCATTTCCCTTTTAAAGATACGTCGAATAAAATGTTTTGTTTACTTCACAAAATAAAATAACAAGTAGGTATACAACCAAAATAATAAAAAAAGATACCTGTGTAAATGTAATACACGAGAGAGACCCATGATAACTATATAAGTATTTTAAAAATAGAAATGCTAGGTTCTTAAAAATTATTCAATTGAATAAGGCTCAAGTTTGCATATTAAATTGAAACAGGCTTTTTTAAACGTTTTCAAACTGTCAATTTCCTGAATTTGCTGTGGAAGTTTATTAAAAAATGTAATTGATGTATATTTCGGGCCTTTTTCAGTGGAAGTTAATCTATGATTAGGATAGTTTAGAAAATTTCTCTTTTTCTTTGTTCTAGTGTCATGATTGTGGTTTGGTTTTAAGTGAATAAATTTTTGCATGTTTCTTTTTAAGTACAAGACACTAGTAGTAGCTTGTAGGTAGCTTGCAAGCTTAAACTCACGGGGGTCCAAAATCTAATGGACACCAAATAAGTGTTGAAAATTAACTGTTTCGTCCTTATGGGACTCCTCAGAACACTGTTTGGTCAATGTGACACCCAGTGAGAAAACCCTCGCAAGATCTACCGAGATCCGAAAGAAACTAGAACAAGAACAGGCGAGAATAGACGCCTATATATATCGATCGATAAAAAGATCGATTGCAAAGAAAAAGAAATCATCCGTGACCTACGACAGCTCTTCTGTCTTTCAGGCCAGAGCAACGCTGATTAGCGTTTTAACCCACCATCAAACGTGAGCGTCGATCAGCGGAATTTTTCAGCCAAATTATACTAACAAATTTTTAAGGCAAATAATACTAAGAAACGTTTATATGGTGAACTAAAACTGTCTTTTAAAAAATGTTTTTTTTTTACAATCAATAAGAAGTTAACTACACTGGACAAGACTGGACTAGTATACAAAACCGGCCAAACACATTTTGAAGTTTCTTGATTCGGGTTGAGTTCGATACATGTCACACTGGCAAGTGATGATGATGTTGCAGTGGTTTTAGTAATGTTCATATTAAACTGAACTAATCTTAACTGGCTCACACTACTACTATACTACTAGTGTGTGAGCTATGTATGGTGATCCTAATTTTTTGGAGAAAAACAAAGGTGCTCCGATTTCAAATTTTTTTTATATATTTTTGCGTTTCAGATGATTTTGAAACTATTTTGTCGCGCCGTCTGTCTGTCTGTATGTCTGTCTGTATGTCCGTCTGTATGTCTGTCTGTATGTCTGTCTGTAACGACCAACGTGCATAACTCAAAAACTTCTTGCCCGATTTTATTGAAATTTGGTACCTAGGCTGGGTCTTGGGTCGAGATGGTCCCATTTAAAAATGAACAAAATTCACGGAACGCAAGTCAAATAAAAGGGTGAGGGTAGATTTAAAAAAATAGATTTTATGTGAAAAGGTAATTGAGTCTGGAGTTGAATAAAATATATTTCAGTTTTTAGTTATATTAGCTCACACGTACACTATATTATAGTACATAGTGTGAGCTGAGGTGCCCAAATATTGGCAGAGTTTTTTTTAATTGTCTAGGGAATTTTTATTTAACCGAACTGTCATCAGCCATATCCTAAAACTATCCGGAAATCCCACAAAAAAGTTTCTAATATTTATTCAATCCAGTATAGGAAAGTTGATCCTGGTGCCTGTTTAGTGGATAATTTTGATAAATTTATGCAGCTTAAATAAATATGACAGTTTGTAAATGAGCCGTTACGGTCGCATGGTATTAAAAGTGGTCAAAAATAACGGGAAAAATTATGGCTGTCATCTCACTAAATCACCGTCGTTATATTTTTTAACGCGTATGTTTTTATTACTGGCTCAGGGCCGGTTCAAAGAAGAGGGAAAAATTAACCCTTTTCAAATTTTTGTTTAGATTTTAAGTGGAACCGAGTTTTTATTTTTAAAATTTCTAAGCGTCCCTTGTCCAACAATTCCGCGAATTTTTTGTTCCCAGAATGATTTTTAATTGTTCATGCTAGCTTTAGAGGTATAAAAAATACCGTAAACCGGGGTAACTTTGGTACAGTTTTTCATGTTTTTCTTATATAAAATTTGATTTTGCAAATATAACTGGGTTTTGACAACTGAGTGGCAATGTACCAACACTTTCAAGTGTGAGATAGTACAGAAACATTTATATTTATTTTGTAAGTCGATATATTCGGTCTCAAATATGTCCCAATGTTACCCCACTATTTGGGGTAACTTTGGTACACTAGCGTTTTATATGAATATCTTAAAGTTATGGACCTATGGCCCCAAGATAGAAGTTGCATTTTAAAATGTAAATTAAAAAGCATGTAGAAAACATATGTTTGTCATATTAGCTCACACATTTACTATACTATAGTAGTGTGAGCTATAGTGATCCTAATTTTTCGAGAAAAAAAAAGTTGCTCCGATTTCAAAAATTTTTATATATCTTTGCGTTTCAGATGATTTTGAAACTTTTTTGTCGCGCCGTCTGTCTGTCTGTCTGTCTGTCTGTCTGTCTCTCTGTCTGTCTGTCTGTCTGTCTGTCTGTCTGTCTGTCTGTCTGTCTGTCTGTCTGTCTGTCTGTCTGTCTGTCTGTCTGTCTGTCTGTCTGTCTGTCTGTCTGTCTGTCTGTCTGTCTGTCTGTCTGTCTGTCTGTCTGTCTGTCTGTCTGTCTGTCTGTCTGTCTGTCTGTCTGTCTGTCTGTCTGTCTGTCTGTCTGTCTGTCTGTCTGTCTGTCTGTCTGTCTGTCTGTCTGTCTGTCTGTCTGTCTGTCTGTCTGTCTGTCTGTCTGTCTGTCTGTCTGTCTGTCTGTCTGTCTGTCTGTCTGTCTGTCTGTCTGTCTGTCTGTCTGTCTGTCTGTCTGTCTGTCTGTCTGTCTGTCTGTCTGTCTGTCTGTCTGTCTGTCTGTCTGTCTGTCTGTCTGTCTGTCTGTCTGTCTGTCTGTCTGTCTGTCTGTCTGTCTGTCTGTCTGTCTGTCTGTCTGTCTGTCTGTCTGTCTGTCTGTCTGTCTGTCTGTCTGTCTGTCTGTCTGTCTGTCTGTCTGTCTGTCTGTCTGTCTGTCTGTCTGTCTGTCTGTCTGTCTGTCTGTCTGTCTGTCTGTCTGTCTGTCTGTCTGTCTGTCTGTCTGTCTGTCTGTCTGTCTGTCTGTCTGTCTGTCTGTCTGTCTGTCTGTCTGTCTGTCTGTCTGTCTGTCTGTCTGTCTGTCTGTCTGTCTGTCTGTCTGTCTGTCTGTCTGTCTGTCTGTCTGTCTGTCTGTCTGTCTGTCTGTCTGTCTGTCTGTCTGTCTGTCTGTCTGTCTGTCTGTCTGTCTGTCTGTCTGTCTGTCTGTCTGTCTGTCTGTCTGTCTGTCTGTCTGTCTGTCTGTCTGTCTGTCTGTCTGTCTGTCTGTCTGTCTGTCTGTCTGTCTGTCTGTCTGTCTGTCTGTCTGTCTGTCTGTCTGTCTGTCTGTCTGTCTGTCTGTCTGTCTGTCTGTCTGTCTGTCTGTCTGTCTGTCTGTCTGTCTGTCTGTATGTATGTATGTATGTATGTATGTATGTCTGTCTGTCTGTCTGTCTGTCTGTCTGTCTGTAACGACCAACGCGCATAACTCAAAAACCGCTTGCCCGATTTCAATGAAATTTGGTACCTAGGCTGGGTCTTGGGTCGAGATGGTCCCATTTAAAAATGAACAAAATCCACCGAACACAAGCCAAATACAAGGGTGGGGGTAGACTTCAAAAATTAGAGTTTACGTAAAAATATGGCGTGTGTGATATCCAACGAAAGGTAATTGAGTTCCGAGTTAGACAAAAACATTTTAACTTTTGTTTTTTTTAAGGGTGGGGGTAGATTTCAAAAATTTGAGTTTAAGTAAAAACATGGCTTGTGTGGTATCAAACGAAAGGTAATTTAGTCTGGAGTAGAATAAAATATATTTCAGTTTTTAGATATATTAGCTCACACGTACAATATAACTATAGTACCTAGTGTGAGCTTAGGGGCCCATATATTGGCAGAGTATTTTATATATAACAGAGGCAAAAAGAACACGAACAAGACCGGCCAAGTGCTAAAATTCATATTTGTGAGAAATCAAAAAAAACCTTCTGAATTTGAAAACAAATTTGCAACTGTCCCAAATGTTGGTTCTAATATAGATATTATTGGTATTTGTTATAATATGGCCCAGTATAAAATTGAGATTTTGTAAAAATCACACCAAAAATTATTTTTGAGTTGTCTGAAGCCAAAAGTGGACTTGGCTTTTATTGCTAAATAACAAGATAAATAAACAAAAATTTCTTGAAATTGGTATTTTAAATTCATATGGAAACTTAAAGGATATAACACTCTAAACAAAGTCCAAATATAACCCAGTAGACGCTGTTGCTTGCGGGGCATTCTCGCTTCTACAAGAGAAAGAAAATGTCAACCAGTGTAACTTTGGTACACCACGTTTTTTAAATCAGGTTACACGGCGAACGTTTGCAGTCTAACTTTGTGACATATACCAAAGTTACCTCAGCATATTACAATTTTTTATGTAAACAAATTAACAAATATTTTTTGTAGGTGTATATAATTTTTTTCTTGTAGTATCAAAACATAGCCAAAATATAACTACATAAGACGTACTTACCTGAATTAAAGTACCTATGACCGGTTTAACTGTACAATAGAAAGTTTGCAGAGCTTTCAAAAATGCGCAAAAACAGCTGTTGCGTTTAAAAAATTACTATAGTTGTCAGAAGTAAGGTAATTTTGCCAAACTTAACTTTTTTCTTTGTTATTATCGTATGAACAAGACTGCGTACTAAAATTGTCATATTTACTGCGTGAATATTTGTTCAAGGTGCAAATGTTGAAAAAATACAATATGTCCCAAAGTAATACCCAAGTCACAAAGTTAACCTGGTTTACGGTAGCTCTGAACGAAATACACTGAAGAATAAAAATAAAACATTATTTTTACCTTCTTATCAGAGGGTACGGCAGTGCCCGACCAGGTTCGCGGCGTAAACTGTTGTACAATCGGGGACTTTTTAAATTGGCGGTGTATTTTTTTCTGTCAAAATTTATAATATAAAGATAACAGAAAAAATATATTTTTATAATATGTATGTATAAAGAGAGAGGTAAGGTTTACTATTTTTTTGGTTTGGTTCAAACTGGGTTTTTTTATTTCAAATAGGATTCATTTTTATTTCCGAGCGCGGCCAATTAAAAAGTCCCCTACTGTACCATCTTCCCACATAGCACAAAAATCACATCAACGTTAAATTAACGTGAACAAAAATAACAAAGTTTTTTTTACTTGAAAACAACCTCATACCATGTAATATTTATTTTGTTATATCTACATGCTTAAAGATAACTTAAAAACAAGGAGAAATCAAGCTATAAAAATGTACTTTTTGTTGAAGTTTCTGGTGCTGTGTATATAACGTGTTTTTTACCCTCATTATTTTCATGTACCAAATTCACACTTAAAAATTCCTACACAATATGTTCTAAAACGCCACTAGATTAAGACTTCTCAAACCTACTAACTTTCTGCGTCTTTTTGGTCACGTTTTTTTAATTACATTTTTTTAACTTAAAAGAGACGCCAAAGGAAGTTATAAAAGTTCACTAGTTTAAAACTACAACACTTCAAGTCAATTTTAAAGATGGCGCTCAAGGCAAGACAAAATATCTATATATCTATCTATATAGATACATTATGTTTTTTTTAAAAGCTAAACAAGATTTTTTTACAATAAACACTTTCACAGAATATTAATTATTATTATTAATATTAATGTGTTTTTATCAGGGTAATGACAGATGCGTCGTGATCGTGGATCAGGGATCAGTTCCTTAACAGGTTTTTGGAGTTTAGAGGCCAAAGCACTGTCTGATAGATTTCGTCCAAGTAAAAAATCCCGACAATAGGTGGCGCTGCTGCAAGTAAAATCTCAAAAATATTCGGTAGAAAAGCCATGCAAGTCGCGTTTCAAAATTCGTGTAGAAAAGGCGTGAATCTAATGTGATTTTAACGTTTATAAAAATCACTTGAAACTAACGTAAAAACATTGCTGTTTTAATTTGATAATGGCGTTATTAAAACGCAGTTTTTAGCAACGTTATTTTTTATAACGTTAATGAATGACCTATTAAACTTGTTTTCATATATGAAACAAACGTTTTTTTCTAGCAGCTTTTAAAATCAACGTTTTTTTTCTCACGCCTTTTTTACGTGTTAAAGACGTGATTGTGCTATGTGGGTTTTCTTGAAAAATTTTAGCCTATATTTGACCTCTAAAACTCTACTTCGGAATGAGCAACCCCTCCAAATTTCATGGACTTCCATAAAGTAGTAAACTAGGTAAAAAATTTCAAAAAACCTTCAAAGTCCTACTCACTCACTCACTCAGGTATAGATCATCAAAATACTACTGTACATCCAGACATGCTACAAAGCTGAAATTTGGCAGACTGATAGAAATTATGACCAAACCTTTAAAAAATCAAAAAACCTCAAAATTGTAATTTACTGTCCTCCCTGTACATGTAAAGTTATGTAAAAATAACATTGCCCAATTCCAGAAGCGCTAAAGAGCATTACAAAAGTTTTGAACAATATTCCGCATATTTTATTAATTTAAAACTTAAATATTATTTAAATCCTTTAAAAAGGGGTGAAATCATAACAAAAACATTTCATGTAAAAAAAGTGCGCGAAAATGGTCGTCCGTAAAAAGGATTGAGATAAAAGTAAAGCCAAGTTCTCTGATATAAATTTCAAAATGAATGGTTCTTACTAGTTTGAAAATGTTTTTCTAAAGTTGGCTATTACGGCTGCGAATGACTCTTAGGCACAGTGCTAAATTGAAAATAAAGAAGTTTACTAGTAAAGGAAACTAAGTAACAATATATAACGTACTATAAATTTATACAAGGTGAAATACTAACCTTTAAACTTTATATAAAAAAATATAAAACCGCAAAATAATCTGCCAAATATTATTGTACGATACCAATAGAAATATTGTTAATCATTTTTATGTAACTAATTAAACACAAAATCTGGCCGCATAAAAGAGGCTTAGTGAAAATCAATGCTGAAATAAATTTGAAAGTGTTGGATATAGATTTTCTAACACAAATTTGACATACGTAGGAAATGTAGTGTAGCGTAGGCAACGGGCTATCCTTTACCTGTACTTTTAAATTGTGTACCTTATTTCTAAGACTTGGGAGTTAACGACGAAAGAATTACAGTGGGACACAGAGTATATAAGTACCAAACTAATTTTAAGAACAAGAAACTAGAGGTGTAAAAAAAGTAACTATTCGTTACTAGAGTACTCGACAAATATCGGAGTAACGACTACCGATCCAAAAATTAAATGATTACTTTTGTTACTTTGATTACTTTGTTTCCTTTGATTATTTTAGTATTCAGTAATCACTCGAAAGTCGGTAATCCAAAATCAGGGAGTAACTATGATAACTTAAGTAACTAACGCATTTAAATTGTATTTGTGAAAGGTAACAATAATCCTTTTTTGCATTACAACCAAGATTTATAAATTATTTTAAAATATGTTTTTTAAATATGTAGTATCTACAATCTACATATTATACAGAATATATTTTTTTATCTTTGTTGTTTTTGTCCAAACTTTTTGTATATTTTTTGAGTTCTCGTCTAAGATTAATATTTTTTTCTCTATTTTTATTTACTTTTAGATTTTAAGTATGTTTTTCTTTGTATGTAAGGCTTTAGATTTTTAAAACAATGTTGTACACAGAACAGTTCCTACGTAATTCCTACCTTTATTTTTTAAATTTTAGCCCGCATTTTAAAAATTTCAATTGAATATTTCCATACTATCAACAACAAAAATATTCCTACAAGTAAATAATCTTCAAATTAACGACCGTCCGAGAATTTTGCAGTTATTGTATTATTGCATTGAATACAGTTACAGTAATCAAAGTAGCGATAGTAACGAATATATAAAATGATTACTTATTAGTCGAGTAACGATTAGTGAGGAGTATTCCAAAGTAACAAAAATCAACACCTCTAGTATACTCCATTTTGTAACAAAGCAAATTGTTTTCATATAAGTAATATTTTGCTTCCAGAGAAAACGGTGCCTTAGATTAATTCAGTTGCAATTTATAATAAAACAATTTCTGTTTCACATTAAAATAAAAGGCAAGACATTTTTTGTGCTATATCAAGAAAATA
This sequence comes from Aspidapion aeneum, assembly GCA_963576565.1. Lineage (NCBI taxonomy): Eukaryota > Metazoa > Arthropoda > Insecta > Coleoptera > Brentidae > Aspidapion > Aspidapion aeneum. The sequence continues at coordinate 31,650,311 of OY755048.1, forward strand.
TTCTCTTTGTGAATAGGAAAGCAGAAATTATTTTACTTCAAAGCAATTTGCTTTGATTTAATTTTTTTACCCTGTAGATACGCCGCTGACGTATAAAATAAAATAAGTGAGCGGTAAACAGGCTCTCATAAAATTTCCTTTTAACTATTTAATACAAAATGAGCAATAATGCATAATGCCAAATAATATTATTCTAAATTTGTCAAATATATATAAATTTTGCGAAATTATTAGGGAGTTATTGCAATTAGAATGCGAAAATGAAAATATAGATGAAATAAATGATACGCTGACAAGAGCTATGACCAAAGTAGGAAAAGACATCGCACAAAAAGATAAAAAAAGAAAAAATTGTATATCAGAAGAAATAAAGAGACTGATGGAAAAAAGGCGGACCCTCGAGAAACAAGGAAAAAGAACATCTATAGAATACACAGAAATAAATAAAACTATAAGAAAAATGATAAAGGAAAATAAAGAGCCAAGAAATTAAAATTGAGAGAGTTGTAGAAAATAACAGAAATATGAAATGTCTATGGTTGACTCTAGGTAGATATGAAATAATTAAAATAGAGGATATTAACGGCATATAAACTAACGTTAAAGATGATATCATAAATATTACACAACTATTCTATACAGAATTATACCATAACGAAACTCCAAACAAAACTAAAGAACATAAATTCAGAGCTTCAACCTGAAATAAGCAAAGCGGAAATAAAGAGAGCATTAAAGAAAATTAAAAATAACAAATCACCTGGAAAAGACGGAGTAATGGCCGAAATGCTCAAGTACGGTGATAAAGCTGTAGTTAATACCCTCCATATTCCCCTGAATAAAATACTAAAATAAAAAATAATTCCAAACAACTGGAAAAAATCCATAACCATTATTCTACACAAGAAAGGCGATAGAGCAGACCTAAAAAACTAGGCACTATTATTTCCTGGCTTTATTGCAATAAGTCCCTATTTATAATTCGGAATATTATAACTGACCTTATTAACGTGAAATAGGTAGACTATTAATTTAAAATAAATAAAGTATTATTAGTACGTAAATAAACCGAGTTGGTCTAAATTCCCAGGCGATTCGTATCTATTTATGACCTCTCCAGGCTTAATGGTCTTATAAAAGCGGACGAAAATTACCTTTGAATTGTGCTCCGGACAGGTTAAAATCGTTTTTTTAAAACCGACCAAAAAAGCTTATAGTTTTATCAAATAAACTGCATTGATTTTTATAAATAATGAAAGTCACGCCAGAACTGCCTAAAAAAAGTCCAATTTTACAAAAAGCAATAAAGTAAAACCTCTCCTTACGGACACCCGTATTAAGCGGACACTCCCTTTAGTCGGAATATATTTTTTTTTGGTTAAAAAATTCTGAAACCTCCCTTAACCGAACGCGAACCTCTGGGAAAGATGCAGAGCGCTGCATGACATGGGCATAAATATTATATAGTATGTTGGCAAGAACACACTCTGCAGCTGGGGAATTACCTCTTTTCATTTTAATGCGGAGACTAAATACTTTTGTCGTATTTACAACATATTTTATTCGGCGGGACTGCTGTGTTTTATTTTTGTTGTTCAGTTTGGTAGTAATAAATCTCTTTGAAATGACGCCTAATAAAAAACTTGTTAGTTTACCTGAAAAAATTGAAAATGTTAACGTTTCGGAGAAAGAACATCTATCACCACAAAAGATCGCTGAAAAATTTAATATCGGAAAAACTCAAGCATCGGTTCTCTCTCATAAGCGGACACCTCCAATAAGCGGACAAAATTGATGAAACCCTGAGTGTCCGCTTATAGGAGGTTTCACTGTACTTTATTAGGAATAAAATATTATTTGTCCGCAACAAGATGAAAAAACCAGCTTTCTCTTTATCAAGGAAATACTTGTTGTAAGGATTGTTTTTTATTATATTCTCTCCCCATAATCATTCTACAAATTTTCATAAGTATGTTGCGCTTAAATTTTTTTTAAAGTTGTTTGTTCATCTCTCCCATAATCTACCTTTTTAAGTTAAAGAAAAGAATAAAACTAGTATTTTAAGGGTCTATAGTCCTAGATTGTAAAATTTTAAATAAAAATGTTCAGATTTTGGTTGAAGTCATGTTTTCCCTTGGATGCAATAGTTTTTAATATCCAAATCTTTTTTCCTTGTAGAAATGACATTATATTTATACAAAACTTAAAAATAAATAAAAAAATATATGATATTTTGATTTAAAAAGGGTGAATAAAAACAGAGTAAAGGCCGCTATATTTTATAATATATATACATATATATATATATATATATATATATATATATATATATATATATATATATATATATATATATATATATATATATATATAATAAACCGGTTGGTAGAGGGTTACTGAAAAAGGATTCTAATTTATCTTGCGCTTTTTGCAATATATAAATATACTACTACTATGTCGGTTTAGAACGTTTTTCTACGTTGTCCGACGCCTATTCTCCACCTCCTTCGATCCTGACAATCATACTCTGTCAGATTCTTTTGACTCATTGATCTTTGGATTGACTGTTGCCAATCTAGTTTAGGACGCCCTCTTTTTGTGCGCCTTATTGGTTGCCATTCTAGGACCTGCTTTGGTAATCTTTCGTCGTTCATCCGTTGTACATGGCCGTACCATATCAGTTGCCTTTTAGTGATGTCATCCGTTATGCTTCCCTCGATACCCATTATTTCTTTTATGATCTCATTTCTTATGTAATCTATTCTAGATATTCTCATTGATCTTCTTATTGCATCCATTTAGACACTTTCCATTTTTGTTTTGTATTTTTCTGTTACGCGACAAGTCTCTATTCCATACAACAGCGTGCTTTTGACCATTGTTTCATATATGTTAAATTTTACATTCTTTTTTATCTCTCTGCTCCATAAAATACTGTTAAGACATCCAATAACTTTTTTTGCTCTTACTATTCTTTTTTCTAATTCTTTACAGTCTGTTCTTGTCTTATCAAATGTGACACCCAAGTATACATACTCATTGCATGGAGATATTGTTTGTCCATTTTCTAGTACTGGATTCGTTTCCAATACATAAGTACTGTGTCTTGTCTACGTTCACTGTTAGTCCCCACTTTTGGTATTCTTCTGTTAATTTTCTCATCATATACTCCATGCCTTCTTTATCATTAGTCACAATTACTTGGTCGTCAGCAAACTGTAGTGTGTATATGGTAAATCGGTCGTTAAGTTGTATTCCCATGCCGTGCACTTTACGTTTCCAGTTTTTTAGAGCTACTGCGATATATATTTTAAAAAGAGTTGGAGAGATACAACATCCCTGTCTTAAGCCTTTTGTTACCAGGAATTCTTCTGAAAGTCGATTTCCAATTTTAATTTTAGATTTTAACCCTTTGTATAGTTCTTTTATAGAATAGAATAGAATAGAATAGATTTTTATTTGCATAAATTTTTACAGTATAATTGAGCAAATAACGTCATATCAATGAAAGAAGAGAAAATTTATCTTCATTGTACTTAAACTAGTAACAAAGAGAAATATTGACTGTTCAGTTTTGTTATGTATAAAAGCTCATAATCACACACATAAGCTTATAAAATAAGTAATTAATAAATACATAAAATTATACAAAATATATGGTATAAACAATAGTTTAAAACAAAAACAAAATTGGTAGGAAAAAAATCCATACACAAAGGTTAAAAATCTTCAGAAATAAAAAAGACAATAATAATAATAAATAAGTTTATGTTAAAATACATCAATGAAAATAAAAAAATTCCCACCTACTTGAATCTAGAGAACTTGAGGAGGCAAGTATTCCAGATATTCTGCCACAGTGTATGGCTCTATATTAACAAGGTATTTAAATAACTCCCTTTTAAATTTGTTTAAATGGTTCTCTTGTTTTAATGGCAGAGGAAGTTTATTATACAACCTGACACACGCATAGAAAGGACTCCTTTCTGTTAATGTGTGTCTATGGATTGGAAGCATCAAATTTAAAGTTCTGGTATTATGTTCATGGTTAGGAATGAGTTGATTAAATAATGAAAAGTTTTTAAAGAGGAACATAATGCAATCATAAATATAAATTGCTGGAAAAGTAAGGATGTTCAGGCTTTTAAATTTTCCCCTACATGAGTCTCTTGTTTTCATTCCAAGTATAACCCGGACTACTTTTTTTTGTATAATTAATACTTCAGATGATCCCACAGCATTTCCCCAAAATATGATACCATAATGAAGCCTGGAGTAAAAATTGGCATAGTAAACAGTAAGAAGGGTGTCTTGTTGCACATAATCTTTAAGTACTACTTATCGCTTTTATGTATGTATGATTGATATTAGTTTGCTCTAAAACTGTCCATAATTATTCTACTGGAACGGTATCATATGCTTTTTGTAGGTCCACAAAGGTAACATGCGTCTCTATATTTCTGGCGCTCCTTTTCTCAATTACTTGTTTAAGACAAAAAATATTATCACTACAAGATCTGTCTGCGCGAAACCCACTTTGCTCTTCTTCTTCTTGTTCATGAAAATCATTCTCTATTAGATCTCTAAGAATCCTACCGTACAATCTACTTAGAGTACCGGTTACTGAAATTCCTTTGTAATTGTTGCAATCCAGCTTGTTTCCTTTTTTATGTATTGAGGATATGAATGCAATTTTCCAATCATTAGGTACTGGATGTCCGTTTATGCATTGATTAATATTATGTGAGATTTTCGAGTAGTTTCTCTGATCCATATTTGAGCATTTCAGCATATATTCCCCCAGGTCCGCTAGCTTTTCCGGATTTAAGTTTTTTAATATGTATTTTTCTTTATCATTTCTTTTTCGATGATTACTCCCTCTCCATGTAATATGTCTCTTCTCGGAGAAGCTGCCAGATATTCGGGTCTCGTCTCCTGCAGCCGTCCCATGTAGTGTTCTGTCCATTGTTTTGGTTTGATTATTTGGATGTTTACTTTTTCTTTTGTTGGGTTTTTTACTGTAGATATGAATTTCCATACTTCAGAACTCTGCCTACCTCCTACGTGTGTATTGATATCGTGGCATTTGCGCTCGAACAGTTTATTTTTTTCTGTGCGTATCAAATTTCTCAGCTGTCTTTTGGTTTCCCTGTAGATTTCTAGGTCTCTTTGTTCTTTAGTACTGAGCCATTTCAAGTATGTGCGTTTTTTCTCTTTGACCATTTCCTGTATTTTCTCCGTCCACCGCATCTTCCTGTTATTTCTATTATCTTGGTATCCAACAGCTTCGTTGCGTGCTTCCTTCAAGCTTTTTATTATGTTTGTATATATCTCTTCAAATGAGTGATTTGTGTTTATTATAATATATAAATATTAATACCTATTTAACACGGTAATGCATCTACAGGTACAGTTTTAAGTTTTGTATTATTGAAAACATGACATATCATTGCAAACATTTTATTGGATTTTTCTTTATTTTTTAAGGTTAATTTGAATTGTTGTAAGTTCAGACTCACTGAGAATAGTTTAATAGGCAATTGCGCGTTAGCGTAAGTCAAACTTTGTAGTTATTTGACCTGTAAGTATTAAAAAATACACTTAAACCGGTCGGGGTCAAGTCTATGTACTTAGTACTTAGACCATGGTTTAATTTAATTTTTTCTTTTTCAGATCGCACATTTTTATCTTTGCCTTTTTGCTGCTTTTTAACAAAAGTAAATAAAGTAAAACATTTTATTTTATTAAAAAGCACGGGAAACTTTTTTTTTTCTATGGAAGGATGGAAGAACCACTTTCATATATAAAAACAATTAAATATTTATAAACGAAATGAAAGACACACAAATTTTCTTCAGTAAATACACATTTTTATTTAATATAAAAATTATACAATAGAATTTTTCTCATTTAAAATTGCCATTATTTGTAGGTATAAACTTATCCCATATACGTTTCTATGGATGAAAACATCCCTAGAAATTCTCAGAATTTCGGATATATATATAATTCGTTTTACGTTATATGGTCTCCACATCACATAATGTTACAAACTTATATTGAACTCGTGTCACCTACAAACTGCTATTAAATTGGTACGCGCCACCGCGCAACATTTTAGTATTTTAAACAGCCCACAAGACTAGGTATGTCCTTAAGTAATAGTATCGAACGAACCTAATCTGGCGATACGTGCCTACCACCTTCTTATAAGGATTAACCGAAGCTATCGATAGGTACTACTTAAACCCTTTACCAATGGGTTTCACAATTCAAATATTATGAATGACCTTTTTTAGCTGGTAAAAATTTTAAGAATCTCTATGAAAATAAAAGCCGAATATCTAAACACGACTGGAGACAATCATTAAAAACCAAATTCTTACAAAGAAAGTTAAAATTAAAAAAAGTAATCTAGAGAGATATTCTATCTATCTATTTAGCCTTCTTCAATCCATCTTCGGACATAGGCCTCCCCCAATATCTTCCAGTCTTCTCTGTCTGTCGCCGTGTTCATCCATCTAGTTCCCGCGTGTTTCTTCAAATCGTCCGCCCATTTCATTTGGGGTCTTCCCCTACTTCTTTTATTTTCCCAAGGTCTCCAGTTTACAATACATTTGTTCCATCGAGCGTCTTTCTTTCTGATATTATTATGATCGGCAAATTTCCATTTTAATTTTGCTACTTTTCCTTTGACATTCCTTACATTTGTTTTATTTCTTATCCATTCATTCTTTTTTTATCTGGCAGCTTTACATGTAACATTTTGTTACCTTATCCATGTTTGATTTTGTAAGTGTCCAGATCTGGGATCCGTAGGTTGTAACGTGTCATTTTTACGTTTAAGGCAACGTTACATATTTGTTTATTTAGGTAAATAATCAAGGCTCTTTGATTCGTCTTTCTGTACACAAATCAAGGGTATTTTATAGAGCTAGGTTTGGAGGTTATATAGTGTCCAAAAAGTTACCTTATAAAGGAGACATTCCATCGAATTACTGTGGACACTACGCACATCGCATTATCCGGACATCGTAATTGGAATTTAGGATCACAGGTTTCGGGAAAATCACATAAAAACTTTTGACTGTTTTGTTTATCTGAAATTTCATAGTTTTCGTTGACTGTCATGACAATGAACAGCGATTCTGCTGGGGAAGGGCGGCGTTGCCGCATCACAAATGGTTTCAGTAACAGGAAGGAAACATTTAGATGAACATTTCATTCCCGTACGTTTATTTTCGAGGATATTTTGACAATCCGAACCTCATATCCTTCACGGATTAACTAGTTTTGATAGTACGAAAACATATTTGGGTTGACCAGTAACAACCGAGGCCCCGCCCCTTTGATATCTTTATTAATTTGATGAGGAGAAGATAAAATAAATACGAGTTATGCACTTTTGTAAATGGGAGATAAACGAGGGATAAAAACCAAGACTAAAAGAATAAAGGAAATCGTGTAACTTAACATCTGAACACTCTTGTGCCTTTAAGCAGTGGTTCAGTGTGTATTTTTGGGTTCAAGTTCAGAGACAACTTTGTTACTGTGGAGGTGTTTTACAAAAATGGCGTTAGACCGTGTGAATGTTGGAGAGGACATTTATGGAGAGCGAAGGAGGCTTTTGACTGGGACTGTAACTGGAGTGCAACTGGATTCTGCGCTCAGTGTAGCTTTACTCATGTGGGAATTGGTTGAGGGTTCGAATATTCCTGGGTTTGGTGCATGCCCTGGTCTTCAGTAATTGATTTTACAGTTGATGGTTTCAATGCTGAGCTTCTTACAGTCCGGTAGGCAAATGTTCGGTCTATGTATGGAGGGTGTCTCGATGTCCTTGTTATAAAAATTTCAACCGTGGAAATAGATCCGACAACACCTCAATGTGCGTTTTACCTAATGTCAATGTCCCCTTGGTCGGTGCTGGCCCCTATATACCGGTATGGAACTATTGCTGTATTTCCTCATTGGTTAGTTTGAAAACCGCGGGTTTTTCTGGTTGGTTGGTATTGCGTTTTACTGTCCCCACTCCCCACCAAATTTACAAAACGGTTTCCGGCCACTTCATTTTTTTTGTGTTCTGCCTGGTCTCTTTTCAAAAGAATTGGCTGGGTCGGCAACAGGTCTCTGGGATCGCCATTGTTTTTGTGTAGTGGCACTGCAAGAACTGCAGGTTCTGTCCCAGAGACTGTAAAAAGTGAGTCCGTCGTGAGGCGTATCTCGTGGACGGCTCATATCCTCTACATAGAGGGATTTAAGGCGGCCTACGCCCTTTCTACGGAAATAAGAGCATTGGTAAGTTCGATTTTATTTTTTTCATTTTTTTTTATTATTTGAGGACTCTTCAAGATAATATTCGCCTCCCAAATTGTAATTATTTTTCGTGTGAAATGTACTTTTTTTTTGACAAAAGACGTGGGGAATTTTTGGCGTTTTTATATTTTTCTTTTAACCACGTGTTGAATAAAAACTATATATTGTTTTTGTCCTTTGTCTACAGCCCTGTCCATTCCATCGACAGCGGTGCTGGACGCTGGTGGGAAGCCGGACGAGCCAGTTGTAACCCTGGGAAAAGTACGTAGGGTTATTTTAGTTCATCTGTTTAAATCTGCTGTATTTTATTGAGTCGACATGGGGTTCTCCAGGAAACTGAAACATTTCATTTTCCACAGGGTTTTTACGCTCGGGCAAGAATCCCACAACCTTTTAAGACCAAAGTGCTGGCCTAACATCATGTGCTAAGCGAGCACGAGGGAAGGCGCGAGCAGAGCAGGAGACCCGGGAGCAGTGGTGAGACAACTGGACAACAGAATTCCAGGTTTACAAAATAAAACACACATAAAGTCATCAAGGACCAAGGTAGGAGCAAGCTTCAGATACAGTCCTTCACATAAATCTTCAATATAATTTAGACATAATCTTTTCATATAAATTTTTAATATAATTTAGACGTAATCTTTTCATATATAATTTTTCACAGTATAATTCCAACATTGCTTGTAAACGCAAGGTAACGGTATGACGTCATAACCACAATTTTGCGGCGTATTTACTAAATTGACTTGTTTTCCTTCATTTCATTTATTTAAGACAATTTCTCCTGTGAAATTTGGAGCGCCTTGCTATTTTGGCCCTAACTTATTTGGTTTTTTTTTTTCAGATCTAATTATACAAGATGAACTAAATCTTTGTGTTATTTGTACAACCCAATGACCAACTTTGCGGAGACAACAGAGAGATGAGATTATATGTTTTAGCGGTTTCTTTACACTGTTTTACCTCATGGGGTGGATCTCGGACTGGGTTGCTGTCTGTCTCATTCTACCGTAGAATGATGACAACAGATATTTGGTCCAGATCCCCCTATAATGGAACGATTTTGGAAGTGTATTTTTTTTAACAATCATTTATATAACCGAGTCTCACACTACTGACTCAGATGTAGGTACACTATGACCTGTTAAAGGAGTCCATCTACCTGTAAAGTGCTTCTAGTTTTGTCATTTTGATTCATTTGGGAATCTTTTAAATTTTATTTTGTTTACTAGTCAATTTTTTTTTGGTTTTTTTTATTACACAAATACTCTGGAAGCCTCGGAAGTAAGTAGAATTTCATTGTTTGGCTGCAACGTTTGGGTTGAACTGTATTTTATTTAAGATCTTCTTTGTAAAACATTGGTATTAAATAACGTGGCGCACTTAAAATTTTCTTATTTCTGAACCCCCCCTTCTCCACTGTATAAAAGTTACCGGGCATATCAATGTTTTACCTAGCTGGAAAATACAGTTCTGCAAAATGGCGGCAACGTCTTTAAGCTGCCACAAATGTCACACAACGCATTTTAATAAGGCCACAAGGTAAGTACAGGAAGGATATATTGGAAATTCACTTTCGTTTTGAGGTACTGAGGATATTTTATCTTTCTTAATATGTAGCTTAATTTACCGAATACTGCCCAGGCCAATCTTACTCGTCTCTTGAATTCAGTTGTTTTTCTTTTTTCAGTTTAATAATTTGTCCCAGGTATATATCTTCCTCTATTTGTTGTATTTATATCAGCAGTAAGTGCATCTAGAGAAATTGTCATATTGGGAGATTTAAATAGTAGAACCGGTAACAGAGTTAATGATCTGACAGTTGGCCAATATGGAGAAAATCTTGTTAATGACAATGGGAACCGGCTAATTACAGTATGTGAGCAATTAAACCTAAAAATCCAAAACGGTTTTTTTCAACATAAGGAAATACACAAATATACCTGGACCAAACCCTCACAAAACCTGAAATCCGTCATTGATTATCTTATCACTAAACAAAAGACAAAACTAAAAATTCAAGATGTCAGAACAAAGCGTGGATCAACATGCGGAAGTGATCACTATTTTCTGGAGTCCAAAATTCTCTTTCCTTATCAAGGCCGAAGCCTGCATCAACAACATCTTGATGATACAGTGATTGAAGAAATTGATCACTGTAAATATAATCTACTAAGCCTAGAACATGACAGCGTAAAAAACTTATACAAAAAGAGACTGAACGAAAAACTTAATACAAGTTCAGGTGAAACCCCAGATGAGGAATACGAATGTATTACATTAAGCATCCACCAAGCTGCAAAAGAAATACTAGGATTAGTGGAAGAAACTTCTAAAAGAAGAAAACCATACTGGTGGGATGCTGAGATTGAGAGAGAAATAGAGGAAAGAAGGAAATTATATCACACCTACTTATCCCAAAAGACAGATAGAAGCAGACAAGAATACAAAATCGCGCAATCAAAGGCGAGAAGAATGATCAGTGATAAGAAAAATCATTCGTGGACGCAAAAGTGTCAGAAAATAGATTCTTACTTAAGAGGTAGGAGAAGTACCGAAAGCTAGAAAACTATAAGATCGATTAAAAAAGAAACATGCAGAGATATCATTTCACCAATACCAGACAAAGAATGGGATGAGCATTTTAAAAAACTTTTAACTGAAGATAGAGCAGAATTCAAGGAAGACGCAAGAGACAATATAATTAGAACGATGGGATCTCCAGTACCCCTCACAATCTCTGAGGTCAAAAACGTGTGCACAACCGTAAAAAGCGGTAAATCTGCCGGACCCGGAAATATCCCAGCCGAACTTATTAAATATGGCACTGAAGAACTGTTTTGGAGATTACGGAATCTTTTCCAAAAATATTTAAATGGAACTGTAGTCCCAACTGAGTGGAAAACGTCATATATATCCACAATACACAAAAAAGGAAGGAAAGATATATGTGACAATTATAGAGGTATATCTGTGACTAGTACGCTAAGCAGAATATACGGTAAAATAATAAGAAATAAAGTAGAGAGCGAATATAAAGACATGTAGGCAGAAGAACAAGCTGGTTTCAGGGCGGGTAGATCGACTTCAGATCATCTCTTTTGTATAACCCAAGTTATTGAAAAGAAAATGGCATACGGTCAAGAGCTGCATCTGCTTTACGTGGATTTGCAGAAGGCATATGATAGTATACCACTAAATCTACTTTGGAAAGCCTTGGAAAACACAAACATAAGCGTACAACTAATTAAGGCCATCTAAGAGTTATACCGCAATAGTAAGGCAAAAGTTAAAATAAAAGCAAAACTAACCAAAGGCTTTCAAGTAAATAAAGGTCTTAAACAAGGTTGCTGTATCTCGCCTACGCTCTTCAAGATATACTTGGAACAAGTCCTTAAAGTATGGAAGAGAAAATGCCAAAACATGGGAATTCCGTTCGACGAAACCACCTTGTATACTTTATGTTTCGCCGATGATCAGATAGTAGTGGCTCAGGATTATGACGACCTCGAATATATGACACGAAAACTAATAGAAGAGTACAATAAGTGGGGACTAGAGGTTAATCTCAATAAGACAGAGTATATGTGTATCGGTGGAATGAAACAGGATCTAATCTTAAATACCGGGCAGCGAATTCACTCCTGTGATGAGTATAAATACTTAGGTCTAAAAATTACAGCTGACGGAACACTAGACAAAGCTATAAAAGATCGAAACGTACAAGGAAGAAAAGCAATAACTTTATTAAATGGAATAATTTGGGACCAAAGTATATCAAAACATAACAAAAAGCTTATATATAACACCATTATAAAAAGTATTATTACATATGGCTCAGAAGTATGGCCAATCAAGGATAGAACAGAAAAAATGCTTTCCGCTACGGAGATGGACTATTGGAGAAGAGCAGCAGGGAAATCAAAAAGAGAAAGAGTTACAAATCAAAGAATAAGAGAAATTATGACAGTAGGTGAACGTACTTTACTGGATGATATAAGAACAAAACAACTGGTGTGGTACGGACATGTACAAAGAATGAATGACGAAAGACTACCTAAACAAATACTACAATGGAAACCAACTGGCCGAAGAAAACGAGGACGGCCAAGGAGAAGCTGGAGAGAAGGAATAGACAGTGAAATAAGAATAAGAGGCCTAGATGATGAATTACGGGCAAACAGAAACGAGTGGAGATTGGGTATCGGAAGACGTAGAACGTTGTGAAACCGATAAATATATATATATATATATATATATATATATATATATATATATATATATTTGTTGTATTTTATTTTGGTTTATTCTGACCGTAATATCTTCATCTGTGTTTGTTATGATTTTAGTTTTAGTGTAGTTCATACTTAAGCCTATATTTTTAGCTGCTGTATCCAGTTCTTCCAGCATTTTTATCAGGCCTTTTTTCTTGTCAGATATTAAGGCGATATCATCAGCATATCTAAGTGGTTCAAGAATTGTCCGTGTACTTTGATGCCTATTTCTTCCAATCTAAGCTTTTAAAAACATCTTATAGGGCCTGGTTAAATAATTTAGGGGATATTGTCTGACTCTGTCTGACACTTTTTTTTATGCGGATTGGCTTGGTTCGTTCGTGGATTTTGATTGATGTTGGCTCGTTCTATTTTTTCATGGTTAATAAGTGGTCAACTCTACTGAAACCTTTTCTAAATCCTGCTTGTTCCTTTAATTGATATCCGCCAAATTTTGTTGTTGGTCTATCTGTTAATATTTTCATGAAAATCTTATAAATTACATTGAGGAGTATTATAGGACGAAAGTTTTTTAGGTGTGCTCTATCGCCTTTTTTTGTGTAGAATAATGGTTAAGGATTATTTCTTGTTGTTTGATATTATTTTTTCTTTTAGTATTTTATTCAGGAGAATATGAGGGTATTAACTACAACTTTACCACCGTACTTGAGCATTTCTGCCGTTACTCCGCCTTTATTTCCGCTTTGCTTATTTCAGGTTGTAGCTCTGAGTTTATGTTCTTTACTTTTGTTTGGAGTTTCTTCATGGTCTGTCGTGATGGTTCCCTTTTTGTTTGGTATAATTCTGTATAGAATAGTTGTGTGATATTTTTGATATACTCTTTAACGTTAGTTTCTATGCCGTTAATAACATTTTTTTAATTATTTTATATCTGCCTAGTCGGCTTTAGACATTTCATATTTCTGTTATTTTCTATAACTCTCTCAACTTTAATTTCTTGGCTCTTTCTTTTATTTTCTTTTATCATTTTTCTTATACTTTTATTTATTTCTGTGTATTCTATAGATGTTCTTTTTCCTTCTCTCTCGATGGTGCGCCTTTTTTCCATCAGTCTCCTTATTTCTTCTAATATACAATTTTCCTTTTTTTTTATCTTTTTGTGCGATGTATTTTCCTACTTTGGTCATAGCTCTTGTCAGCGTATCATTTATTTCATCTATATTTATAATATTATATAATAGTTTTATTTAAAAAAAATTACATTGAGCAGAAACATAAAAAATAAAAAAATATATTTTAGAAAAAACAATTCAGTGCATGTGTTTTTAGGTATAATATATTTTAAAGACTTTTTTATTCATTATCAAGTAAGCCTCAAAAAGCCGCTTCCACTCAAGTTACAAATACCTATTAAACTTCGAAGTTTCAAAGGGCTGACAAAATTTTATGAACCATTTTCCTTCCTAAAACTTTAAACAAGCGAAATCGAATAGCCCGGATCTATTGGCTTAAATCAAACATCTTCGACCCATGTTTCGCTTTAGCCAAATACAGTCGAACTTCTCTAACTCGAACCTCTCTAACTCGAACCTCTATAACTCGAACCTCCCTATAACTTGAACATTTTTTGTTGTTCCTGCACTTTTTATATGTATTTTAATCTCTTTAACTCGAATTTCTATAACTCGTACTCTCCATAAATCGAACTGTTTTGAATGTCCCTTTAAGTTCGACTGTATTAACTAAAAGAGAGTTATTTGGGTAAGAAAGGACCAGGAGTAGTTATGCCTAGGAAACTCAATGCAATTTGACAGGTCGTTAGATTAAAGTTCTCACTACGCTGAAAAGAGGCGCTGCGGTCGCACTTGGATTTTGCGTCCCTCTTTTATTCAAGTAGAAAAACTTCTTCCTCCGAATTTTATTTCCGGTTCAGTCTTCTTTTTGGCTTATGTAGGTAATCTTTGCTGCTGACGCTGACAATTTGTAACTTTTGCAATTTTTAAATATAAAACAATGAGAAGAATTTCTAGTTGCTTTCATGGTTGAAGTGTCTAAAGTTCAGACAAGTATAAGATGCATAGTTTTCCGAGAAATTTTAAGGTAAGTTTTCGTATTTTCTGATTTGAGGTTAGATTGGCATTTGATAAAATTTATACTGGTAGTGTCTTTGTACCTTCTTATCGCTACTATACGGAACTCTAAATACAGGTTTCCAATCCCTGGTAAATCCCAATTAAGCACAAATTCAGTGTTAATTTTATGTCTATCTCTTTGTTTTGATATAAAGTTAACAGGAGACACATACAAAATTAACACTACATTTGTGCTTAATTGATGAGTAAACGAGACATTAACCTGCAGGGTAATGTACTTTGAATAAATATATTCCTTAATTTTACTATTACTTTTAAATCACATCAGATTCTCGTCAAGCTGTTAAAAAGGAGACATTTAAAAATGATTCTCTTCACGAACAACTTTTTTATTATTTATTCACACACCACTCACCAGAAATGTTAAAAGCAAATTTAAATATACCAGATAGTGTTTGGTTTTTCATTATATTTTATTTTACCAATCAATTAGATAGACTATGTATTATTTTATCTATAGTTAGTCGTTAATTTAGTTTTATTTGTAGCTTTTTTATATCTATCAATAAAAACTCACTTAAAAATGTTTTATTTATTGCAAAAACTTTAAAAATAAAAAAAAATTATTATAAAAAGCGATTCAAATTTCCCGCCTCAACTTTGAGTTCGTCACTAGGCTCAGTAGTGGGCGCCACAGAGTTAACGATCTATCAAACAGCCGGAGTTGCCTATCTAATAAAAACTGACTGAACCGAATCAAAAATCCTTTATCTATAGTAGTAGTAGTAGTGCTAAGATCCTAGGAAGATCATTTTCTAAACATATTATATATTTTTGATAGCAGAAAAAGGAGCCCAATAGATTAAAAAATTAAATACAGGATGTTTAGTGTAAAAAATGAACCATATGTCGAAAATTTGACAAGTGTTTGAATCGGATTCTGATGATTTATGAAAAATCGTTCAACTTTGCTAATTTAAACGTTACTGTCAGATCATTATTAACGAGATGTCTTGTTTACCTGGTTTTTTTCATTAAACTCCGAAAAAAAAACAAAAATGCTTTTTTTTGTACATTATAATTTAAAACTAGCTTAGAGTAACAAAAAATAATTTTTTTACCAAAAAAATTTACCAGTCCGAAAAAATCTAATTGTTTTTATATTTCGGACGCCGCCATCTTGGATTATATTAGACATTTGTTATGAAATTTTTAAAATCAGCGACCCTTATTTAGCATAAATTATTATACTACACGGCAACACTGTCAACAAGAATTAAAAAATTACTTTTTTATCTAAACCTCGGGCGCTATCTTGAATGTTAAATGTCAAATTGTAAATTTTATAAACAATTATAAAAGTTGGGATAGTCTTTTTGGAAAAAATTAATTTGCTCTATTAGTTATGAGGGTATCTTCTATTTTTGACATATGAAACGCCATCTTTGAGTGGACTAGGGACACTAGTTTCTTTTTCAGTAAGTATAATCAGCAGCACAGAAATTAAAGGAAATATCGAAAAATCTAATTTTTCAAAATGTAGCCGCCATTTCGTTTTGAAGTGACAGGTGTCAAATTTTTTTATAGTTTTAAAAGTAAGTAATCCTTTAAAACTAATTTTATTTCTCTGAAAACTGGAAATTTTATTTTTTTCCTAACTTTAGCAGCCGCCATCTTGGATTCTAAAGCCCGAAAATCGGAGATCCTCCACAGTGGCGTAGCCTGGAGGGGGCCCGGGGGGTTTGTCGCCCCCCGCCCCGAGGGTACTGGCGCCCCATGGGTGCCCGAAGCGCCCTAAGCTTTATTAAGTAGCAGGGCCGGCAACGGCAGGTTGAGAGGGCGGCAAAGGAAACTAAAGACATGACCTTTTCTTTGTTTGTTTTTTTGGTCGCAAGATTTTTGATTGGGGCCCTGTTTAGCTGTCGGCCCCCACCGCCTCTTCAGGCACGCCGCTGCTCTATGGTCCCACAATACTGCAACTCGGTGCTTTTGTTGATAAACTGTATAATTTTTGAAATATGAATTTTCAAAGTTTGGTCATTTTGGTCTTATGGGATTCCCTACTTTAAATTTCGCTAAATGACGTTTTTCCGAATCTTAACTCAGGGTGTCGTTTTTTCGTATCTCTATAGTCCCACAATACTGCAACTCGGTGCTTTTGTTGATAAATTGTATAGTTTTTGAAATATGAATTTTCAATGTTTGGTCTTATGGGATTCCCTACCCTAAATTTCGCTAAATGACGTTTTTCCGAATCTTAACTCAGGGTGTGGTTTTTTGGTATCTCTATGGTCCCACAATACCGCAACTCGGTGCTTTTGTTTATAAACTGTATAGTTTTTGATATATGAATTTTCAAAGTTTGGTCATTTTGGTCTTATGGGATTCCCTACCCTAAATTTCGCTAAATGACGGTTTTCCGAATCTTAACTCAGGGTGTCGTTTTATCGTATCTCTAAAGTCCCACAATATTGCAACTCGGTGCTTTTGTTGATAAACTGTATAGTTTTTGAAATATGAATTTTCAAAGTTTGGTCTTATGGGATTCCCTACCCTAAATTTCGCTAAATGACGTTTTTCCGAATCTTAACTCAGGGTGTGGTTTTTTGGTATCTCTATGGTCCCACAATACCGCAACTCGGTGCTTTTGTTTATAAACTATATAGTTTTTGAAATATGAATTTTCAATGTTTGGTCATTTTGGTCTTATGGGTTTCCCTACCCTAAATTTCGCTAAATGACGTAATCTTAATTCAGGGTGTGGCTTTTTCGTATCTCTATGGTTCCACAATATTCCAACTTGGTGCTTTTGTTGATAAACTGTATAGTTTTTGATATATGAATTTTTAAAGTTTGGTCATTTTGGTCTTATGGGATTCCCTACCCTAAATTTCGCTAAATGAGACGGTTTTCCGAATCTTAACTCAGGGTGTCGTTTTTTCGTATCTCTATAGTCCCACAATACTGCAACTCGGTGGTTTTGTTGATAAACCGTATAGTTTTTGATATATGAATTTTCATAGTTTGGTCATTTTGGTCTTATGGGATTCCCTACCCTAAATTTCGCTAAATGACGGTTTTCCGAATCTTAACTCAGAGTCGTTTTTTCGTATCTCTATAGTCCCACAATACTGCAACTCGGTTCTTTTATTGATAAACTGTATAGTTTTTGAAATATGAATTTTCAAAGTTTGGTCATTTTGGTCTTATGGGATTCCCTACCCTAAATTTCGCTAAATGACGTTTTTCCAAATCTTAACTCAGGGTGTCGTTTTTTCGTATCTCTGCAGTAGCGTAGCATGGGGGGAGCGCGGGGGGTTTGTCGCCCCCCCACCCCGAGGGTACTGGGCCCCATGGGTGCCCGAAGCGCCCTAAGCTTTCTTAAGTAGCAGGGCCGGCAACGGCAAATTGAGAGGGCGGCAAAGGAAAGTAAAGACATAATGACCATTTTTTTGTCGCAACATTTTTGATGGGCGCCCTGTTTAGCTGTCGGCTCCCCTTCCCGCCCCTTCAGGCACGCTACGCCGCTGATCCTCCAATGAAAATTTAGCTTTGGGTGATAGGTACTACTATGCCAAATATAAAAAAATATACCCTTTTTGCAGCTTTTTTTTTACAAATTTATTCTACTAAAGGGAGTGTTCTTCAGCATTGACCCATAAGCGCACCCAGGGGGGGTCAACCCAAGATTTTTTTTAGATATTTTCCACATACATAACATAACTTTGAGGGATTACATTTTAAACACCTTGTATAAAAGATACCATTTTCATAAAATTTTGTTACACAGTGTTTTCTTATTTTTAATATTTTGGCAAAATATAAATAAAAACGTTGGTATATAAAGTAAGAAATAATGTTTTTTTTTATTGATTGATATTATTTAACCTAAAAAATAGCATTCCCTAGAAAACGAATCAACTATGCCTCTTAAGTTTTTATAAATCATTAATATTTTTAGTTGATAATTATAAAATGTGGTAAAAACATATTTGTTGTTCGTTTATTTCTAAAAAGTCATATTTTGTTAATAAATCATTATTGCATTTTGACCTTTTTGTTGTAATTTAATACACAAATTCTTTTGTTTTGGTTGATTTTGTTTAATGGAATATTTGCGGTCGTTTTGCATTTGGTAAATTTTAGACTAATTGCAACATTTTGACAGAAGCATCATTAGTAAAATAATGTTAAAATATAAAAGGGATCGTATGTTTGTAATAGGAGATTTAATTTGCTAAAATTTAGTCATTTTATGTAAACACTTTTATACGGTAATAAAAACTGTCTTTTATCAAAGCAAATTGCTTTGAAGTATAATAATTTGTGCTTTCCTATTCACCAAGAGAATATTTTCTTGTTATAGCACAAAAAATGTCTTGCCTCGTTGTTTTAATGTGAAACAGAAATTATTTTATTATAAATTAGAATTGAATTAATCTAAGGCACCGTTTTTTCTGAAAGCAAAATATTACTTATGTGAAGAAAAGCAAAATATTACTTATATGAAGAAAATTTACTTTGTACAAAATGGAGTATACTGAAACAAAACAATTAAAGAAGAAAAATAAAGTCTCATTACAAAATTAAACGCTGAGTTGAACTAAAAAGAAATATTTTAATTCACAACAAATTGTTTTAAGGTAGAACAATTTATTCAAGGAAATAAAATGTTTTCATTTTACCGTGTATTTATTTCAAATTCCTAACTAATTCTTATATTTGTGGTGCTTATATGAATATTTTGTATATTTATTTAAAAATTAATTACTTCTTATTTTATTTACATCTTGATTCCCTTTGCATTATAACAATGCAATGTATGTACCTAAAAAACATTATCTTAGCATCCAGTTCTAACAAATTTGTCTCGAATATAGATAAAAATTACTACATTTTTAAAAAAATACAGAGCCAAAATTATCGACTCCTAAAAATTAGTTGAGGAGAAAAATATAAAAGAAGAAGAGGAAATCACCATATACATCTCGGTAAAGCGTTGCACATGATCGGTCCCAGATCAGTTCTTATTCAGAAATGTCATCAAGCAATGCAAGGACTTACCAAGGCAATTATTAATGTTTATTACCCTGGCCAGTCTCTTACGATGTACGACCGAAAACTGTCTTTACAGGTCTCCGCAGATTTGCAGAACTCGCCTGCGGCTCACCCTGTTAATTTTCTGGCTCTACCAGTAAAGTTTCTTTTTCCGGTCTAGTAACGTAAATACTTTGTATTTTTGTAATATTTGTAATTTTTATAATTTTTGTAATTTTTGTAATTTTTGTAATTTTTGTAATTTTTTGTAATTTTTGTAATTTTTGTAATTTTTGTAATTTTTGTAATTTTTGTAATTTTTGTAATTTTTGTAATTTTTGTAATTTTTGTAATTTTTGTAATTTTTGTAATTTTTGTAATTTTTGTAATTTTTGTAATTTTTGTAATTTTTGTAATTTTTGTAATTTTTGTAATTTTTGTAATTTTTGTAATTTTTGTAATTTTTGTAATTTTTGTAATTTTTGTAATTTTTGTAATTTTTGTAATTTTTGTAATTTTTGTAATTTTTGTAATTTTTGTAATTTTTGTAATTTTTGTAATTTTTGTAATTTTTGTAATTTTTGTAATTTTTGTAATTTTTGTAATTTTTGTAATTTTTGTAATTTTTGTAATTTTTGTAATTTTTGTAATTTTTGTAATTTTTGTAATTTTTGTAATTTTTGTAATTTTTGTAATTTTTGTAATTTTTGTAATTTTTGTAATTTTTGTAATTTTTGTAATTTTTGTAATTTTTGTAATTTTTGTAATTTTTGTAATTTTTGTAATTTTTGTAATTTTTGTAATTTTTGTAATTTTTGTAATTTTTGTAATTTTTGTAATTTTTGTAATTTTTGTAATTTTTGTAATTTTTGTAATTTTTGTAATTTTTGTAATTTTTGTAATTTTTGTAATTTTTGTAATTTTTGTAATTTTTGTAATTTTTGTAATTTTTGTAATTTTTGTAATTTTTGTAATTTTTGTAATTTTTGTAATTTTTGTAATTTTTGTAATTTTTGTAATTTTTGTAATTTTTGTAATTTTTGTAATTTTTGTAATTTTTGTAATTTTTGTAATTTTTGTAATTTTTGTAATTTTTGTAATTTTTGTAATTTTTGTAATTTTTGTAATTTTTGTAATTTTTGTAATTTTTGTAATTTTTGTAATTTTTGTAATTTTTGTAATTTTTGTAATTTTTGTAATTTTTGTAATTTTTGTAATTTTTGTAATTTTTGTAATTTTTGTAATTTTTGTAATTTTTGTAATTTTTGTAATTTTTGTAATTTTTGTAATTTTTGTAATTTTTGTAATTTTTTAAAGTTTTATGTTTTTACGGCACTTTTTTATTTTTAAAACACTTTTAAGTTTTGCGCGATTGCTGCTCTTTTTGAAATTGAGCATGTATATGACTAGGTGTTGTTTCTGTTGACTCCATTCCAGGTAGGTAATAGTATTTTAAATAAGTCAGTTTAGAGGAAGGAATATCAAGTGTGTTAAACAAGCAGTGGCGCACCCAGGAATATGTCTTGGGGGGGGGGCTCGAGACATCTTGGGTGGGGGGGGGGCTGAGACCTCATGGTATCGTATTTTATACTATTTTATCTTTTTATTCACAAAATTTGTGGAAAATATCTAAACAAATCTTGGGCTTGAGAGGGGCCGGGCCCCAAGCCCCCCCCCCTGGTTGCGCCCATGAAACCAGGACACACATCCAGATGTGTGACTTCGAATTGTTCCAGTTTTAATATTTACAAATTGAGTGTGCAAAAAACATTTCTGGATTTTGTTTCCCAATTTACCGAGTGTTAACTATTTTAGCACCGAGTTGAAATTAAATTTCAAAAAATAAAACAATATAAAAATGTTTTGTGGTTCAAAAAATGTAACCAAGGGCGTGGAAACGAGCCAGTGTCTACTACAATACTTCGTGAGAAGAGTTTTAATCCCAATTTATGGGAACTTTTAAGTAAGCTAGACCTGTAAATTACGCAAGGCGTAAAAGCGTGGATCAGCATAAGCAGCTGCGATAATACAAAGTAGCTACTTTTGATATATTATTAAAAATAATAAAAGACCTCAGTCTAAACTTTTATAAGTATTCATCTAACGTTTTATAGTTGCCCCATTGATATTCGCCGTATAAAAAAAAGATATTATATTTGAAGTGTCAAAACCCATTATTAAAGGGTGCAGGTAGTACCTGTCGATAGCGTCTAACAAAAACTCCTTTTTAACCCGATTAGCCACGAAACTTGTTTGATTTTTTAAATCACGGATACTAAATTTCATGTATGTTAATAATAAAATGTATAGAAAATCTATTGCCTTATCCCAAATATGGCCACTGTCCTTTTAAAAGAACAGTCAAGCTTTCG
The DNA here is from genome assembly GCA_963576565.1 of Aspidapion aeneum. Taxonomy (NCBI): domain Eukaryota; kingdom Metazoa; phylum Arthropoda; class Insecta; order Coleoptera; family Brentidae; genus Aspidapion; species Aspidapion aeneum. Next base: position 31,672,364 of record OY755048.1, read on the forward strand.
AAGTTAGTTTCGGTATTTTTGGGTATATTAATTGTGGGATAGCGCCAGTTTTAGGAGCTGCAATTTTTAAAAAAATCTGAAACTAAAATTTATGTTTGCGTATTTTTGTAAAGTAAAGTAGTGGGATTCTTTTTTTTAACAAAAAAAAGAAAAAATTATCAAATTTTATAAATAAAATTTTGTTGGCTTTATCTGAGTTATTTCAGATTTTCGACTTGGGGGTTTAAACATGATAACTGTAGTAGTAGGGTCAGTCTCCTTTTAGTTTTCTTTTTTCCCTCCTACAGATACTTGCCATTTTATTTCTTGTTGTTTCAGGCGAATCTAAGCAAAAAGCAACAGTGAAATATTTGCCTCAATCCGGAGCTAAATTGCTTGTTAGTCTAGCAATTGAAATCCGAACCCTTGACAGTACTCGAAGTTGGGGTTTCTTTAAGACTATCGATCGTTCATTCCTGAGTAAATAAGTATACAGAAAAATGAAATTTTAAAAATTTTAACAACAGTTTTATAACAACGCCAAGATGAAGTTTAAGCTAGCCGAGTGTCACGGCGGCAGGGGACTACCCTGCCATACCACGGGACTCCGTGGTATGGCAGGGTAGTCTAACTAACTAACTAACATCCTCTAACTTTAAAAATCCTCTATCTTAAAAACAGATGTGTGTTGACCCCCATGTTAACGCTATTGTTAAATATAAACTGTCGTAAACAGAAATCTGCCAAATTATTTTTAACTTTTTAGTGTAATTTTTTAATAAAATCGTTTAATTTAAAAAAATAATTTTATTTATTAAGTAAATTAACATCGTTTTTATATAAAATTTCAGTATATGTTTTTGAAATATTCAATTTAATACTAATAACGTTAATTTCTGCTTGCAATTTAGTTATCGAAAAATTTAGCAAAACAAGTTGTTTTTTATCGGAAAAGCGTTTAAAACATTTTTGTTTAATGCACTAATTTGTTTGCTTTCATTATTTTTTACCAAATTTAAAAAATTTCAGTTATTACTAGTAAAGGCCTTTCATTTAGAAAACTTCAATTTGCATTATTATAAGATAAATAAAATAAAGATTAACAACACTTTAATGACGTAAGTAACAATTTTAAAGTTAAAATAGTTTCCTTTCCAATAAATCGGTCTTCATATACTACTATTATGTCGGCTTAGAACCTTTTTCTACGTTGTCCGACGCCTATTCTCCACCCCCTTCGATCCTGACAATCATCTTCTGTCAGATTCTTTTGACTCATTGATTTTGGATTGACTGTTGCCATTCTAGTTTAGGACGTCACTGTTGCCATTCTAGTTTAGGACGTCCTCTGTTTCTGCGCCCTACTGGTTGCCACTCTAGGACCTGTTTTGGTAATCTTTCGTCGTTCATCCGTTGTACATGGCCGTACCTTATCAGTTGCTTTTTAGTGTTGTCATCCGTTATGCTTCCCTCTATTCTCATTCTTTCTTTTATGATCTCATTTCTTATGTGATCTAATCTAGATATTCTTATTGATCTTCTTATTGCATTCATTTCGACACTTTCCATTTTTGTTTTGTATTTTTCTGTTACGCGACAAGTCTCTATTCCAGACAACAGCGTGCTTTTTACCATTGTTTCATATATGTTAAATTTTACATTCTTTCTTATCTCTCTGCTCCATAAAATACTGTTAAGACATCCAATAACCTTTTTTGCTTTTATTATTCTTTTTTCCAATTCTTTACAGTCTGTTCCTGTCTTATCAAATGTGACACCTAAGTATACATACTCATTGCATGGAGATATTGTTTGTCCATTGTCTGGTTCTAACTCACTGGATTCGTTTCCAATACATAAGTACCCTGTCTTGTCCACGTTCACTGTTAGTCCCCCTTTTGGCATTCTTCCGTTAACTTTCTCATCATATACTCCATGTCTTCTTTATCATTAGCTACAATTACTTGGTCGTCAGCAAACTGTAGTGTGCATATAGTAAATCGGTCGTTAAGTTGTATTCCCATGCCGTGCACTTTATGTTTCCAGTTTTTTTTAGAGCCACTGCGATATATATATTTTAAAAAGAGTTGGAGAGATACAACATCCCTGTCTTAAGCCTTTTGTTACCAGGAATTCTTTTGAAAGTCGATTTCCAATTTTAATTTTAGATTTTGACCCTTTGTATAGTTCTTTTACCGCTTTTATGTATGAATGATTGATATTAGTTTGTTCCAACACCGTCCATAATTTTTCTACTGGAACGGTATTATATGCTTTTTGTAGGTCCACAAAAATAACATGAGTCTCTATATTTCTGGCGCTCCTTTTCTCAATTACTTGTTTAAGACAAAAAACATTATCACTACAAGATCTGCCTGCACGAAACCCACTTTGCTCTTCTTCTTCTTGTTCATGAAAATCATTCTCTATTAGATCTCTAAGAATCCTACCGTACAATCTACTTAGAGTACTGGTTACTGAAATTCCTCTGTAATTGTTACAATCCAGCTTGTTTCCTTTTTTATGTATTGAGGATATGAATGCAATTTTCCAATCATTAGGTACTGGATGTCCGTTTATGCATTGATTGATAATATATATGAGATTTTCGAGTAGTTTCTCTGATCCATATTTGAGCATTTCAGCATATATTCCCCCAGGTCCGCTAGCTTTTCCGGATTTAAGCTTTTTTATACTATTCTTTATCATTTCTTTTTCGATGATCACTTCCTCTCCATGTACTTCTATGTCTCTCCTCGGAGAGGCTGTTAGACATTCGGGTCTCGTCTCCTGCAGCAGTCTCTTGTAGTGTTCTGTCCATTGTTCTGGTTTGATGATCTGGATGTTTACTTTTTCTTTTGTTGGGTTTTTTACTGTAGAAATGAATTTCCACACTTCAGAACTCTGCCTACCTCCTACGTGTGTTTTTATATCGTGGCATTTGCGCTCGAACATTTAATTTTTTTCTGTGCGTATCAAACTTCTTAGCTGGTCTTCATATCTAATGACAATATTCAATTTCAAAAAACACGAAACGTAGTAAGTAGAGAAAGAGGGACAGAGAAAAGTAAGCATTGACCTTAGTTTTACTATGTCAGACTCTAATGGGTTTAACATGTTCAATAACTTTGCTGAAATAATAATCTCGGCAAGCGTTAAAAAATTGAAAATTCATAACCTGGGGCAGCAATAGTATTTACCTTCAATTGGAAAAATAATGAAAAAATTTGCATATTTCGACGTAAAGCCGCTTAAATATAGTTGCGGTTAAACCATAGAGCTACAAAAAAAAACAAAGAAGCTCAATATTGGAAAGAAAAATGTTGGTTTTGCTTTTTTAGATTATATAAACTAATATTTATAGTTTGTCTACAGATCTTTTTGTTATTCCAAAATAGCCGTATGTAATCGTATGCAAAAATTCTGAACTCAAATAAATTTTGCTACACCTTCCATAGTGTTTTAAACTTACAGTTTAAAACGAAATTTAAAAATGAAGCTTAAGTAGTAAGTTATCTTTATTTACTTGCCAAAAAGGAATAAAACTCTTTTCTAGCTATAGAGTTCTCTGGACTCCTGATCCTCTCAAGGTTTGTTATTTTTAATTTCTCCATGGAATCGACATCATTATTCAGCTTATTAATTTTTTAAAATATAAAACAAAATCCTCTAAGATTTTATCGTAGAACTTACCTGATATAAAGTCTCTAATTGGACATATCAGTGTAACCAAAAAAAAAAAAAATACCTTCGTTTTCAACAGCCACTGTTTTATAACATTGTTAAACTTCTGGATAATTCTTGCAGCTGTAGGGGAACGGGAAAGCAAAATGAGATACTTAATTTTATAAGCTTATTTCTCCTATTAAATAATCACCATTGCGTTCTTCATTTGGAATTAAGTTGGCTAGATATTATTATGTTATTTTATGTTCTAATTTTCAGTTTAAACGATTGAGAACTGCATCATGCTTTAAATTTTTTTTTATGTAACAAAACGGGCGGGCGGTTTTTATTTATTAAAATACAGTACAGTCCTGATTATCCGAAATAATGTGGACCAACGAGATTTCGGATAACCGAAATTTCGGTTAATCCGATTTTTTTTTTGGAAAATAGGAGTTTAGAATCGTTAGATCGACTTAAAAACATTTGTAACACTCTGTCGGCTAACTAAAACAATTTGCATTTTAGACCGTCGTATTGCCGTGAAACCTCGAGTGGAACCATCTAGCAGTATAGGTGAATCCCAGACGCGTTTTGTATAATGCGAATTTTTTCGGTTAATCCGGATTTTTGTTTTTAAAGTTTGTTTCGGATAAACCGGATTTCGGATAATCGGGATTGTACTGTATTAACCAAGTTTAAAATACGTATGTAAAAAATAAAAAGTTGTAATAAAAAGACATTTATAATAATTAAATTTAATATTTACAAAATTTATAAAGAATTACAGCGACATAGTCATCGCGGTCGATTTTGCGCCCATTTCTTACAAATACAACATAAAATACAACTTTCAGTAATGTCACCAAAAAAATTTTTGTGCAAAATGGGGTGTATGTTACTAGGTATAACAAGATACCCCGTTTTGTTCCCATGAAAAAACCCCGTTTCGCCCCAAAACACAAGCTAAATTCAAAAAAAATCATACAGCCACTAGATGTTCAATGTAAACAAAATTTTAAAAATGTAAAAAATGTACTTACCGTCACAAAATGCGCAAGCTATTTTTACACCAAACAGCGCACAAAAAGCAACTTAAGCTCAGCCGACCGGCACAAATTATATTGCAGAAAGTGGAACTAGTCATGGGGATAAAATATCTAATATAAAGATGTTTTATTCTTGCCCAGTTTAGCTCTAAATGCGCTATTCTGTTTTACCCCCTTATCCCATTTTGCCCCCTTTTATCATAATGCAAAACAATTCTTTTGGTAACCAACATGACATTGAGCACAATCCAACAGCCCCACTACCTTTTCAAAATTTAAAATATTTTTATATTTGGTTATATTATACAGGGTGTTCGGCCCATGAACCGTCAAAATTTTTTGGGATATTGTTAGGGTCATTTGCTACCTTTTCAACCTTGGAACTTGGGTCCTAAGAGTCACGGCTAAAGAGATATGAATTTTTAATTATTTTTTCTCACATTATCCAAAATCCCACCTTTAAACCCTCGTGAGCTTTTTACTAATGTCTCGAAAAGCACCATTTTTTTAAAAATAATTCTGTAATCTTATGCTTCTTTAACTAATTAATAGATTTAATGTATGTACCAAAGGAACATACGAGTTTTCATCATCATCAAAAAAAGTATCGACAATTAAGAACTTCATTTTCTTTTAAAAACTTCTTTAGTTGATTACCTTTCTAACGGTATGCTACATATTGATAAAAAAAACATTTCTGCTTTAAAATACGGATATTCGTCAGAAGGGCGAGACTCGTTCGGAATTGGTAAGAAAAACAATTTGATGTTTATGATCATTTACCTACTTAAACAAAAGTTAAACTTTTAACAATAATGTATTGTGTTCTTTATTTATAAATTTTGTTCGAAACGATCATAAACATCAAATGGTTTTTCTTATCAAGTCCGGATGATTATTGCCCGTCTCACGGAATATCCGTATTTTAAAGCAGAATTGTTTTTTTATCAATGTGTAGCATATTGTTAGAAAGGTAATCAACCAGAGAAGTTTTTAAAAGAAAATGAAGTTCTCAAGTGTCGATACTTTTTTAAATTTTAAATTTTAAAATTGATTTTCTTTCACAAAATCACTAATGTTCTTCAATAAAAAACCTCGTATGTCCCTTTGGTACATAAGTTTTAACAAATCTATTAATTAGTTGAAGTAGCATAAGATTACAGAATTATAAAAAAAATGGTGCTTTTCCAGACATTAATAAAAAGCTTACGAGGGTTTAAAGGTGGCATTTTGGGTAATTTGAAAAAAAAATATTCATGTCTTTTTAGCCGTGACTCTAAGGACCCAAGTTCCAAGGTTGAAAAAGTAAATGACCCCAACAATATCCCAAAAAATTTTGACGGTTCATATGCCCAACACCCTGTATATTGTCAGGAATGAAAAGTTCCCCTGACCATGTCACTAAATGGAACCATCTTTGAAAAAGCGATTAAAACAGCATCGCTTAATAAAAAGTGTCCCTTTCAATAACAAAATAAGAACAAGTTTACTTCTTACTTAAAAACGTGCGATGACTAAGTGAAAAGCCTTTAACTTTTAGCTCACACATATACTATACTATAGTAATGTGAGCTATGGTGATCCTAATTTTTTCGAGAAAAAAAAAGTTGCTCCGGTTTCAAAATTTTTTATATATCTTTGCGTTTCAGATGATTTTGAAACTTTTTTGTTGCGCCGTCTGTCTGTCTGTATGTCTGTCTGACTGTATGTCTATCTGTCTGTCTGTCTGTCTGTCTGTCTGTCTGTCTGTCTGTCTGTCTGTCTGTCTGTCTGTATGTATGTCTGTAACGACCAACGCGCATAACTCAAAAACCGCTTGGCCGATTTTAATGAAATTTGGTACCTAGGCTGGGTTTTGGGCCGAAATGGTCCCATTTAAAAATGAACACAATCCACCGAACACAAACCAAATAAAAGGGTGGGGGTAGATTTCAAAAATTAGAGTTTATGGGGAAATATGGCGTGTGTGATATCCAACGAAAGGTAATTGAGTCTGGAGTTAAAAAAAAATACATTTTAGTAGATTTGAAAAATTAGAGTTTAAGTCAAAACATGGCTTATGTGGTATCAAACGAAAGGTAATTGAGTCTGGAGTTCAATAAAATATAGTAGATACACTAAAACTATAGTACCTAGTGTGATCTTATGTGCCCATAGATTGGCAGAGTTTTTTTAAATAACACCACGAGATAAAAGTAAAACAGATTTTCGAGTCAACCGTGATTGGTAAAAGGATAAGCTTAAGTAGGGATTTTTATTTAAAAAAAAAGTTTTTCGTACTTCCATTGTCTTTATATATTTTATTGTGGAGGTTTTAAAAGGAATCGAATTAGATCCCGGCAATAGATTTGTAAGTTTTGATGTAGAAAGTCTCTACATCAACGTGCCAATAAATGAGTCACTCAGTATCATTAAAAACAAATTACAAACTGATACACTTCACGAGAGAACAACGCTATCGGTGGAGGGGGTGATGGATCTTTTGGAGCTCTGTCTCCGTAACTCTTACTTTCAAGTGAAAGATAAGTTTTATGCGCAAAATGATGGATTCCCAATGGGTTCATCTCTTTCGCCAGTGGTAACAAACATCTACATGGAGTAGAATCGTAGATTTCTCCAGTGTGAAGTAGAATCATAATGAAAAGGATTGAAGGGAAAGTCCAAAATACTTCACAATCTTTTTGTTTCTCAAAACACACTACGCGTTTCGATATGTAAATATCATTATCAAGTGTGATCTGCAAGCAAAATAAAACCGGATCTTAGTTAATAAAAAAGAAAAGTATCAAAAAAATTACTTACAGAAAATAAAAATCCCTCTGTCTGATGTTTGTAAGATGTCGTTAGTTGTACCAATTTTTTATTTATTTTATCTATTTTGTTTTTAATATTGTTGTTTGTATTTAAATTTTAAGGTTAAGATGTTTGTTTAATTGTGTGGTTTTATTTTATTTTTTTGACTTGTGTTCCAGATTTTGTCCTTAAAAGAGGGATTTTTATTTTCTGTAAGTAATGTTTTTGATACTTTTCTTTTTTATTAACTAAGATCCGGTTTTATTTTGCTTGCAGATCACACTTGATAATGATATTTACATATCGAAACGCGTAGTGTGTTTTGAGAAATAAAAAAGATTGTGAAGTATTTTGGACATTCCCTTCAATCCTTTTCATTATCTACATCGAGTGATTTCGGCACTTTAATCACATGATATATATATATATATATATATATATATATATATATATATATATATATATATATATATATATATATGTAATTAAAGTGCCTTTTTATCCCTCAGCAAATTGTAGCCCTTCCTTTTCGGTCGGGCTACAATCTTTTGCCTCATGATAAAAAGCACCACTTTAGTCCCTAGGTATATAATGTACTATTTCAAGAAAATTAAAAATCTTAATTGAAGAAAATTATCTGTAAAATCATAATTTAATCGAAGAGAAGTATTGCATTTGTGCAAGAAAACAATGTCTTCCACTTTCTTGCTTTAAGAAAAATTCCACTTTTTACCAAGAATAAAAACATTCATTTTCTTGAATAAAAAACATTCATTTTCTCAATTCGAGATCAAGAATAGTATATTTTCTTGTTTGAAGAAAATAATTGTTTTGAAATAAAAAAATTTAATGAAATAATTTTTACAATCAAGACTTTCATTTTCTTAAATAAAAACATTCATTTTCTTAATTCGAGAGCATGAATAGTATATTTTCTTGGTTAAAGAAACTTATTGCTTTTAAACAAAAATAAGATTGTTTTGAAATTAAAAAATTAATAAAATAATTTTTACAAACAAGATCTTCATTTTCTTAAATCAAAATATCTATTTCTTTCAACTTGAAAAGTTTAATGACTTCGCGAAAGACAATAAAGTTATCTTGATTCCAGCCATTCTTTTTCTAGAATTAATCCAATATGATTTTCTTAAAGTGAAACTAATGTATTTATAATGAGAAATTGTTTGCCTTCATTCAATGTTATATTCCAAGAAAAAAATTATTTTATTTTAAAGCAGATATTGCTTTGGTGCATAGGAAAGCATTTTTTGTTTTGATCCGATGCAATTTGACTTGATTTGAAACAATTTTTTTTTCTGTGTCCCTGTAGTCCCTGTAGCAGCCGTCACGGTTTGCAATTTTAAAAAAATACGAAACCAAAAAGAAGGAAGTCAATATAATCTTCAGCCCTTATACAACAAAGCAATACAAAATAAGTATCCACTTGAAGCGTATATTATTTTTGGAAGCCAGTTATTAAAGGGACAAATTTTCTATGGAAAAGCCTGTTTATTTAAGGACGAACGAAAATAAATATTTTGTTAGAGTGTCGTATTTTAGAGCTTAAAGGTAATGCACGTTCGTTGTTGTGTTTTATTCTTGTTTTTTTTAGACAGAAAACTTGGGGAAAATCGTCAACTACGTGGCTGCAGCTTAAGTTTGAAAATAAATTTCTCACTCTACTGAAAGTTTAATTTGTTTGACGGGTAAGAAACTGCGTGAAATTTTAAGCATTACTACTATTTTTTTTTATTTAGTCGGTTTAGAACGTTTTTCTACGTTGTCCGACGCCTATTCTCCACCTCCTTCGATCCTGACAATCATCTTCTGTCAGATTTTTTTGACTCATTGATCTTTGGATTGACTGTTGCCATTCTAGTTTAGGACGCCCTCTTTTTCTGCGCGGTATCAGTTGTCTTTTAGTGATGTCATCCGTTATGCTCCCTTCGATTCCCATTCTTTCTTTTATGATCTCATTTCTTATGTGATCTGTTCTAGATATTCTCATTGATCTTCTTATTGCATCCATTTCGACACTTTCCATTTTTGTTTTGTATTTTTCTGTTACGCGACAAGTCTCTATTCCATACAACAGCGTGCTTTTCACCATTGTTTCATATATGTTAAATTTTACATTCTTTTTTATCTCTCTGCTCCATAAAATACTGTTAAGACATCCAATAACCTTTTTTGCTTTTACTATTCTTTTTTCCAGTTCTTTACAGTCTGTTCCTGTCTTATCAAATGTGACACCCAAGTATACATACTCATTGCATGGAGATATTACTTGTTCATTGTCTAGTTCTAACTCACTGGATTCGTTTCCAATAAATAAGTACTGTGTCTTGTCCACGTTCACTGTTAATCCCCACTTTTGGTATTCTTCTATTAACTTTCTCATCATATACTCCATGTCCTCTTTATCATTAGCTACAATTACTTGGTCGTCAGCAAACTGTAGTGTGTATATGGTAAATCGGTCGTTAAGTTGTATTCCCATGCCGTGCACTTTCCGTTTCCAGTTTTTTGGAGCTACTGCGATATATATTTTAAAAAGAGTTGGAGAAATACAACATCCCTGTCTTAAGCCTTTTGTTACCAGGAATTCTTTTGAAAGGCGATTTCCAATTTTAATTTTAGATTTTGACCCTTCGTATAGTTCTTTTATCGCTTTTATGTATGTATGATTGATATTAGTCTGCTCTAGCACTGTCCATAGTTTTTCTACTGGAACGGTATCATATGCTTTTTGTAGGTCCACAAAGGTAACATGAGTCTCTATATTTCTGGCGCTCCTTTTCTCAATTACTTGTTTAAGACAAAAAACATTATCACTACAAGATCTGCCTGCACGAAACCCACTTTGCTATTCTTCTTCTTGTTCATGAAAATTCTTCTCTATAAGATCTCTAAGAATCCTACCGTACAATCTACTGAGAGTACCAGTTACTGAAATTCCTCTGTAATTGTTGCAATCCAGCTTGTTTCCTTTTTTATGTATTGAGGATATGAATGCAATTTTCCAATCATCAGGTACTGGATGTCCGTTTATGCATTGATTGATAATATATGTGAGATTTTCGATTAGTTTCTCTGATCCATATTTGAGCATTTCAGCATATATTCCTCCAGGTCCGCTGGCTTTTCCGGATTTAAGCTTTTAATACTATTTTTTATCATTTCTTTTTCGATGATTACTTCAGATGATACGCACAGAAAAAAATGAACTCTTCGAGCGCAAATGCCACGATATCAATACACACGTAGGAGGTAGGCAGAGTTCTGAAGTATGGAAATTCATTTCTACAGTAAAAAACCTAACAAAATAAAAAGTAAACATCCAGATCATCAAACCAGAACAATGGACAGAATACTACAAGGGACTGCTGCAGGAAACGAGACCCGAATATCTGACAGCCTCTCCGAGGAGAGACATAGAAGTACACGGAGAGGAAGTAATCATTAGTAGTAATATATAACACTACTGTTATAGGTGTCAATTGAAATTAGTATTTATTAGAATCTCTATAAGTTCAAATTAATATTTTCCAGCTATTGAGTACACTTTGCTTTGAAAAAAGAGGCGGTAACGTTATAAATTGGGGGTGGGGGCAGAAATTTATACTGCATGGAAAAGGAGATAAAAAAGCTTACCTAAACAATTTTATTTTAGCATTGCATTTTACAAACAAGCTACTTGGTGTAGTTTTTAGTTTATTTGTTTATAGATAAAGTGTATTCGCCAAAAAGAATGTAAAATTTAGCATATATGAAACAATGGTCAAAAGCACGCTGTTGTATGGAATAGAGACTAGTCGCGCAACAGAAAAGTACAAAACAAAAATGGAAAGTGTCGAAATGGATGCAATAAGAAGATCAATGAGAATATCTAGAATAGATCACATAAGAAATGAGATCATAAAAGAAAGAATGGGAATCGAGGAAAACATAACGGATGACATCACTAGAAGGCAACTGATATGGTATGGTCATGTACAACAAATGAAAGACGAAAGATTACCAAAGCAGGTCCTAGAATGGCAACCAATAGGGCGCAGAAAAAGAGGGCGTCCTAAACTAGAATAGCAACAGTCAATCCAAAGATTAATGAGTCAAAAAAATCTGACTGAGGATGATTGTCAGGATCGAAGGAGGTGGAGAATAGGCGTCGGACAACGTAGAAAAACGTTCTAAACCGACATAGTAGTGGTATTCGCCCTTCTTTTACAAGCGCAAAGGGCTTGGATTAGCACGAGTTTCAAACTCATCATGGCCCCGTAGAGCAACCTCAAAAATGCCACAGAATTCTAAAGTCTATTAACCTACTAAGTATCTATATGTCTAATTTTGGCCAGATTTTCATTATGTTCGGTAATGTTTTGCCTATAGGCACTAATCTAGTCTTGCCTAGTATAGAAAATTCTATGTAGTCATTTAAATAAGTAGCACTTACTTTGTGTCTTTAACTTTTCACTAGTGCTTGATATCACACGTTCTTTTTGGCACCCACGTAGGATTACTTCGTAGATTGTTCACAATAAGACAAATAAAGCACAAAAAAAGAATTTCGTTTTTCTCAACCGCACTCGTTTTTTATTACTTGCACTAAAATTTTGGTTAATTTTTGGGATTTGGTCCGGTCTATGTGGCCCTAAAGATTTTATTTGTAATCGAAGTTCATATGTCAACGTATTTAAATCTGCACAGTTTATTATGTAATTGACGGTATTTATTTCCGTTTTAGAAACATGCCGACAATGCTTTTTACTACTGACAGCCCAAATCAAAACAAACTCATACTCATACACTAATGATAGAACCGGCATCGTGTAGAAGGGCAGGGGACGTTTCCGCCGATGGTGATGGCCGACGTCAACTAAAATATACATTCCTCCCGCCCCCGCTCGAGAACATCCACCTATATCCCGGTAAAAAACGGTGAAATTAAAACCTTGCCCCGCGCGGCGCTGCCGGCTTGTAATTATTTACGTTCAAAAAGTTCACCCAAATATTTGCGTGATGTTAACCACAGATAAGAAAAAGAACTAGACAACATTCATGTCGTAAAGGAAGATTTAACTTTTCTTAACTAAATCAATTAAAAATACTGTTTGTTGTCTAGTTTTCGGACGGTACTGCCTCGTTTCCCTCCCTGTAGCAGCCGCCACTGGAGGAGAAACGTTTGATCTCCATTCTTTTAGGCAAAAATACTTTCGAATTTCGCGCCCTTGATCCCTTTTTCTTATACCTACATAAAATATTTTTGTCAAACTTTTTTATTGATTTATGAGATTGCTTTTTTACACCTTGTTATTATTTTTTGTGTATATTTTTCTCTTGCTAATAGCTTTAAACTAAAGTAAATATATAACGGGTGTTCAAATGGAAAGAGGTTATTTTTGTAATAAACAATACTTAAACTAAGGTGGTCCTAAGGAAGTAAAAAAGGTGTCAGTTTTTTAAATTAACAAATGTTTTATTTAGGTTATTAATAGTTTGGGTGGTGTAATGAAATGATGCGGTTTGGTTTAATGTTTTAATTTTCTTTACTGGTACTCCCAATTTCAAGCGGTATCTAGGACCTGGATACGCTGAAATGCTGAAATATGGATCAGAGAATCATAAACGGACATCCAGTACCTGATGATTGGAAAATAGGAATCATTGCCTCAATACATAAAAAAGCAAACAAGCTGGATTGCAACAACTACAGAGGAATTTCAGTAACCAGTACTTTAAGTAGATTGTACGCTAGGATTTTAAGAGACCTAATAGGGAATGATTTTCATGACCAAGAACAAAAAGAGCAAATTGGGTTTTGTGCAGGCAGATCTTCTAGTGATAATGTTTTTTGCCTTACACAAGTTATTAAGAAAATGAGTGCCAGAAATATAGAGACATATGCTACCTTTGTGGACCTACAAAAAGCATATGATACCGTTCCAGTAGAAAAATTATGGACAGTGTTAACAGTGGCCTAACTCCAATTTTTTCAGAAATGTCAAATTCAATCTAAAACGCATTACTTTATGTGTTTTATCAGTATAAAATTGGTCTATCTCTAAGTTTTCGGTGTTACTAATAGATGGCGATTTTTATGTTTTAACGCAGTCCAAGAAACATAATTAACTGTGAGAAAATTCACAAAACCCTTATTATCTTAAAACTAGTATAGGTTGAGTTAGCTCACTGTTATTTTATGCGCCTCATATATAAAAGCAATTAAAGACCTATACAATGGGTCAAAATCTAAAATTAAAATTGAAAATCGACTTTCAAAAGAATTCCTGGTAACGAAAAGCTTGAGACAGGGATGTTGTATCTCTCCAACTCTTTTTAAAATATATATAGAAGTTGCTCTAAAAAAGTGGAAACGCAAAGTGCACGGCACGGGAATACAACTTAACGATCGATTTAGCATATACACACTACAGTTTGCTGACGACAACAGTGAATGTGGACAAGACACAGTACTTATGTAATGGAAATGAATCAAGTGAGCTAGAACTAGACAATGGACAAACAATATCTGCATGCAATGTGTATGTATACTTGGGTGGCACATTTGATAAGATAGGTACAGACTATAAAGAACTGGAAAAAAGGATAGTAAAAGCAAAGAAGAGCAGAGATTTAAAAATAGTGTAAAATTTAACATATATAAAACAATGGTGACTTGTCGCGTAACAAAAAAATGAAAAACAAAAATGGAGAGTGTCGAAATATGCAATAAGAAGATCAATGAGAATATCTAGAACAGAATCATATAAGGAATGAGATCATAAAACAAAGAATAGGAATCGAGGGAAGCTTAACGGATGATCACTAAAAGACAACTGATGTTGTACGGCTATGTACAACGGAAAGATTACCAAAGCAGGTTCTAGAATGGCAACCAATAGGGCGTAGAAAAAAAGGGCGTCCTAAACTGGAATGGCAACAGTCAATCCAAAGATCAATGAGTCGAAAAAATCTGACGAAAGATGATTATCAGGATCGAAGGAGGTGGAGAATAGGCGTCGGACACATATACATAATATTCCATACCCACGGTAACTGCCCATTCATGATGCAAACATAAGGGCCTTGCGGCAAAAAATACCTGATTGGTTGCTTTCAAAGACATATGCATATTAGTTCCATATAGTACGTATTATTGCAATACCTACGATATCTTACGATGCAGAATGCAAACATATTTGAAATAGCAATATCAATGGGTATAAGTCTATCCTTTTTGCGGTCCTTAAGATAAAATGTCCTGATTGGTTATACTTTTACGCATAAATATTATTTTATTCGTGTATTCGTTATGTCAAATCATCGGCTCACAGTTGACAAAAACTCTATCTATGTAAATTTGGTATCTGTGCATTTTTCGTACCTTTATATCTGAATGTTTGCATCAAACGCCAACCATTGTGTAAATAGGTAACAGGGAGTATTGGAATATTAGGTTTACGGTCGGACAATGTAGAAAAACGTTCTAAACCGACGTAGTAGTAGTATCTAGTTTCTTTTTAAATGTAAACTTTGTTATAAACATGTTTTAATATAGCCAGATGGTCAATATTTAATTGAAGTAATTTTCTTAAATTTAAGATATTTACCTATTTAATAAAAATTAATTAAAATTTTCCTCTATGTACGCGTATTATGCATCGAATCAAACAGTAAAATGAAATAAAGTGGGATCACTTGATGACCAATTAATGAAGGCACAGTAATTCGTTCGCCAACAAAACCATTTAACGTATTGGTGAAATTAACCGTTTTGACTCGCCTCCACTCCATTGTGATTCTATAATTAAACTTCCTTCTCATTTGAGAGTATAAAACAATGGAATAAATTTGCCTATATATTTATTATTTACATCCTATAATGTTATACTTGTCTTTTGTCTAGTCTTTTGTCTTGGTTTAGTCGTATGTCTTGTCATAAGAAAGTAAAAACCACTGTTTCTTATAGGAGTGTTCATACAATGCTTTTGCTTTTGTTTTTGATTAGTCTTTGTCTTAAGAGTTACAAACTTTCAATCCTTAGGACAAGGACTAAGACGAGTGAAAAACATCTGGCTGATCTACATTTTATTTGTTTTTTTTTCTTTTTCCGTTTTGTTTTTTTTTGTTCTTTCGTGTCTGTGTTTTGTGTAGAAAACGACTTTTGAAGAGGGCGTTTTTATTGAAATTAAAAAAAATTTTTAGTGGGTTATGAACAAGACTAATCAAAAACAAAAGACGAGTATCAACAGCCGATTTTGTTTAAGACAGCTAAGACTAATCAAAGGACAAAGACTAATCAAAAACAAAAGACTAAAACAAGTATGACCCTCTCCCCAGCGCTACGTTTTAAAAATCTTGCTTGAAATTATTTTTTCCTCAATAGCATTTTTGTTGTAATACCTGATTATTGCCATATGTAATTTTTTCGGGGTTACGGTCACCCATAATTAAACTATATTGAACGGACAAAGCTCAGCACTGACAAGCAACATTACGTAAGTCGTTAATTAACTAAAACAAAATACATTTTAAATTTATTTTTTAATAAAATAAATATGTTTTCTGTCCTATAAACAGTTTAATACCAAAGAGCCTGTTTTTGATAAGCGGACAATACCTCAAACTTTCGCAAAATTTATATTTTAATTAATCTACCAATATGTGGGCCAATGTGGGTCAAAGGTATCGACATTAATGCTAATATATTTGCCAATGCATTGACGAACGTTGAATAGTGTATGTGGGAGTATTACTTATAAGTAGATATTAATTTTAAAATCTATGGATAAAAGATAGCAGGAAGATGCCAGATGGCATCTACCTGCTTCTGTAGATCACGGATTTAAGTAAGGCCTTCGACAAAATCAGTCCGACGACTTTGACGCCAAAGGTTGCGGAGATCGGGGTTAGTGGCAAGATGCTTTCCTGGGTTATATCGTACTCAAGTGACCGAAAATATAAACATTATTTCCATCTCATCTGGTGTCCCTCAAGGTTCCCATCTAGGGCATCTAACTGCATAAAGAAATGTTTTAAAGAATCGCTAACTTTTGCTGATGATTTCAAAGTATATTTTATAATTGACAGCTTAGCTGATTGCCTCAGAGTCCAGGCTGATCTTGATAAATTTGTTTCATATTGCCAGAGCGAGAGTTTGTTTCTAAATCTCGATAAATGCCAAGAAATTAGTTTTACAAGAAATACCAGACCTATAATTAATCTTGGACTACAAAGTAATGAATAAATCATTGAAACGTGTTGATTCAAATCCAAGATTTAGGTATATTTGTCGACTCTAAAATGCTTTATGAAGCAAATTTTTATTTACGTCAGATAGGGCTCTATCAACTTTTTATAACCATTATGTTTCAAGTGAATTAGGTTTTGGCTCTTCTGTCTGGAACCCATAGTATCAGATATATATTAATCGTTTAGAAGGAGTACAAAATAAAGATCTTAAATACCTATCCTACAAAAACCATGACAATATAAATGGCGATTATAACAACTTTCGGAGAGAAAACAAAATTCTATCTCTTGACGATAGAAGGGCCATTGCAGATTTGGTTTTCTTTTACAAAATAATTCATGGATTAGTGGATTGTCCTCAACTCTTATCACAAATTGGTTTTTATTATATTCCTCATGCGTCACGACCAAACTTTTGTAATTCAGTTTAGAAACACTAGCTCAGGCCAGAATTCTCCTCTAGTCAGAATAGTTAAATTGTATAATGACTATTGTAATTACATTGATATGTTTAACTTAAGTTTTAGTGCTTTTAAAACCAGAATTAGGTCAGTTTTTAATAATGTTGCAATACTTATTGCCAATCCTTAGTTGAGCAATTTTTCGTAAACATATAAGTTTAGCTTTTCCATCTTTAATTTGGGCTTTTTAGCTATTAGTGAATACTTGTATTGGATATTTCTTATCTGTTAGTATTCCAAATAAAAAATTTTTAAATAATTTTACGTAATTTTTGTTTACGATTATCAAAACATTTTTAAAATGTGTATTATTCCCAAGTAAACCGAAAATTTAATTTATTCGCCGTAGAAGCGATAAAATAAATAATATTTGTGTAAAATATTACACAAAAGGGATCATTGATAGCACGTCTTACGTTTAAGAGTCTCAAAAGACCATTTTCGAAATACTTTGTTTCCGCTATCTGGCGCGTATATACGTACATTTCAATTCTTTAGTTTCATAAGATAAAGTTGAAAGGGGCAAGGAAATTTATGGAGGTTTTTAAGTATTTCTCTGTTTTTTGAACTGCACTTTAAAATTCTAAAAAGGAAATTTGCTATCCAATTGGAGAATATTCAATTTTATTATTATAATTGATTCAAATTTTATGACAATGTTGATAGTTTTCATAAAAAAATAACTGATTCACTTTACGGCATTAATAATAAAATAATCTACAGTACAGGCCCCATTAGAGTGTTTAAAACATTTCTTGAGATCCGTCCCTTTTTAACTTCTATTAAAAAGAAGCTATATCGATCAAAATGCCTTTTTGGTAAAACTGTCGTGTAAGAATTAGTCCCCATAACTGAACTCAGTACATTAAACATTGTTCTATATTTGCTAACGGAACTCGCCTATAGCGTACCGGAAGTGACGTAGCATACAATGTTGCCAACTATTGCTTGCATATAAATATCAGCCATTTTGAATATATTTTTAGTTGTCTCTTTTTCTGTGTTGTCTTCCAATTCGCATGCCTTTTATTTGCCTCACCTAACCTCTGCTCTGTTGCCTAACAGAAACAAAATTGTCTTCGATATTTTGTAATTTTTTTTCTGTTAATACCGTAAAACAAGTGTTTTGGCTTATTCTGCTAGACTATCAGAGGGGGTTGTGGGATCAGATTAGTATTAAGTTATAGCTTAGAGACACCTTTTTTGATTTTATAAAAGTTTTTGGTGAAACAAAATTATTTTCAACATTTTTTATTTTAAAAATGTTGTTTTACACAGTACGAAGGTTATATATATTCGTGCATTTATAAATAAAAAGTTCTGCTTCTTACTATCTTGAAACTCTGTTATTATTAAAAATAGATCTTTAGACTGTGATTAAACACAGAAACTATGGAAATTTAACAAAAACACACTAAAGTTGCGTTTGCCTCTATATTATAGTCCAGGTTCTACAAGGGGCCTTAAAACTATTATGAAGTGTTTTCCGCTTCCGATTTATAATAAAAAGAAAACGACTACAAGGCCTAAGCTAAAGAACAAAAGACTCGAATAGAAGATGCGAAACACACGGCTACCTGGAAATCTAGAGAGAAGAGAATGGTAGTAAACAAGCGGTGATCAGACAAACAGAAACTCCAAAATTGCCAGTGGCTACTAAAGATTTTTGCAGAAAGCTTAAAGCTATAGACTGGCCAGTTGGCTACTATATTTTGAACTGTGTGCCCAGTGCATTACTGACCACGAATGGACCAACAGGAAAACAAAAATCTTCTTCGACATTCAAGCAGCCTTAAGAGCGCTTGATTCCTATATACGGTCTCATCGACTGTGAGGAGCTGTTGGGATTCGCTGAATGCGCTAACAATGTGTCATTAGTATGGATACCATGGCATTCTGGGCATGAGGGAAATAAGGCCGCAGATCTAGCAGCGAGGGAAGCGGCATCAGCCGAATTTTTCGGCCCTGAACCAGCCCTGGATAAATATACCAGAACTGGTTCACTCTAAAGAGTTCATTAAAGGACCATGTAGAAACAGAGCCAGGAACATTATTGGACTTACTAGACAGGGGATACGTACAGTGAATAGTCTTTTTACAAGTCACTGTCGACTGAGAATACCTATGTATGGACATCGAAGATGTTATATGTTCTCTGGTATGGAGGATGACAAAACAGTCAGACATATACTGTGCGAATGTCCGGCTATTGCACGTTTACGTCAGAATACTTTAGGTAAACCTCAGATTGACTCGGAAGATCTGAACAGTGTCTCACCCAAACTGATAGCCGGTCTTTTTGGAGGATTAGGCATACAGTGGAAGAACTGCAAGGCCCACTCACATATGAATCATCATCAATCATCATCAAAGCTATCGGCTAAACTATTGATAGGGTTGTTAAATCCTTTTAAGAGGATGTTAGAAACAGAAAAGAAGAATCTGCAATCATAAGCCCAGACAGCCAGGTAATCCTCAAGGCTTTGAATAAGAAGCACGAGCAGCCTAGAAAACCATAGGAGGGACGACGAGGTTGCCAAATTAAATATGCTGAATAGGTAGATGCAAAGCAAGGTAAGTACATAGTCAGAAATCAAAAGGATATTGGACCTTTAATGGAAGTGTCTGATATACTAAACTTTATGTAAACGATGGGAAGGGACAATAAGACGGTGACTGCTTAGACAGTGGATGAAAAAAGTATTGGTGACCTGCTTTAAGGCCAACGTCACATCCTTCTACTACTAAGGCTAACATTAGGGACTTATTGGAATAAAACCTGACTTTATTTTGACACATTTACACAGAAAACTGAACAGCTGACCTCTCAAAATTGACATACCAAAGCCAAATTTAATAATACAGACGTAAATTTTCATTTAAAAAGTACCTACACTAATAAATCCGATTTCTAAATACACAAAGGCCGAATTTTGAAGGAGATCAGCTGCTTTTTATATGTAAATCTGTCACCATAGGGTCGATTTTAAAAGAATGTCAGGTTATATTCCAATAAGTGTCTATTTTGTGAAAAACATTATTTTTATTACACCTTCTATAAAATAAGCTCTCAAAAATAAATGCCAATAAACTGCTACTGCGTGATAATTCAAAATTTTTAAGCTTAGAAATAAAAATGTTTTTGATCTAATTTGTCGAAGAACAAAATTGCTTTAAAAAAATATATAAATATTTAAATATATAAATATCAAAGATTTGGGTATTTAAGATAGGGAAACCATCAAAATAAGAAAAAAATTTCTAGTTTTAAAAAAAAAGAAGATCCCTTCTATTCATATTGCCCTACACGTATTATGAGCGCACCCAGGGGGGGCTCGGGCCCCCCCCCAGCCTAAGAATTTTTTTATATTTTCCTAATATTTCATGAATAAAAAAAATGCATAAAATTCCACATTATGAGGGGTCGCTTCTTCTAAGACATATTTCTGGGTACACCACTGCGTATATACAATATACCGTAAACGTCTCAAGAATCGCACGCAAAATACAATAGAACCGTCCCTTACGGTTGTTATCTTATTGTACACTCTTGCCAGGATGCTAGCGCAATTTTTTACCAGGCAAAATGTATGAGGTATTATGCTCTACGAGAACTTTGTGGGTTTTCACATAAATGTTTAGATTAGGCAATGTTCCATAGGAAACTCCCCAAAGAAATATTTTAATAGCATTAACGTATGTTATGTAATAAACGATCTTTTAGGTTAATTCTAAAATTTGAAATAGGGTTACTGTCAATCACTATACTACTTATTGACAGTTCGTGGGTGTCCATTAAGTTAAATATACTAATTGAGTTGATTTGAGGAATATGTAAAAAAATATTTATCATAACAAAAACATTTCATGTTAAAAAAAGCCAAGTACGCGAAAATGGCCTTCCGTAAAAAGAATTGAGATAAAAGTAAAGCCAAGTTCTCCAATACAAATTTCAAAATGAAAGGTTCTTACTAGTTTGGAAATGTTTTTTTAAACTTTGCTATTACAGCCAAACTTCTTTATGTTCAATTTAGCACTGTGCCTAAGAGTCATTTACAGCCGTAATAGCCAAGTTTAGAAAAATATTTCCAAACTAGTAAGAACCTTTCATTTTGAAATTAGTATTGGAGAACTCGGCTTTACTTTTATCTCAATTCTTTTTACGGAAGGCCATTTTCGCGTACTTGGCTTTTTTTTACATGAAATGTTTTTGTTATGATTTCACTTCTTTTTTAAAGGAATTGGATAATACTTAATTTTTAAAGTAGTAAAATATGCGGAATATTGTTCAAAACTTTTGTAATGCCTTACTTAAATTTTTGAGGTTTTTTTGCCATGGTTTTATCGTAGTTCCTATCAGCCTTCCAAAGCTCAGCTCTCGAGCGTTTCTGAAAGTGCACAATGTTAATTTTACATAACTTTACATGTATAGAGGAGGAAAATAAATTAAAATTGTCGTGTTTTTAAATTTTGTCCTATAGTTTTATCATAGTTCCTATCAGTCTTTCAATGCTCAGCTCTCTAGCGTTTCTGGATGTGGGTGATGTTACTTTTACATAACTTTACATTTATAGGGAAGGAGAGTAAATGAAAATATTGAACTTAAAATTTTTTTCTAATGGTTCTATCATAATTTCTATCAGCATTCCAATACTCAGCTCTCTAGCGTTTCTGGAAGTGGGCAATGTTAGTTTTATATAAATTTACATTTATAGGAAAGGAAAATGTTGGTGTTTTTAAATTTTCAGGAGGGGAGTAAATTAAAATTTTGGGGTTTTTTGATTTTTTCCATAGGTTTGGTCATAATTTCTATCAGTTTGTCAAATTTCAGCTTTGTAGCATGTCTGGAAGTACAGTAGAATTTTGATGATCTATACATGAGTGAGTGGCAATTTCGACGTTTTATGAAATTTCGTAACTACTTTACTATTTTATGGAATTCCATGAAACTTGGAGGGGTTGTTAACTCCATGGAGATCTACGACTGTGCAAAGTTTGAGATTCGTAGCTCATTCCGAAGTAGAGTTTTAGGTAGGTCAAATATCGGCTGAAATATTTCAAGAAAAGATGGTTACGGCGCGCTAACTTGGCGAGGCACTGCCGTGCCCTCAGATTTGGGGTAAAGGAGATAAAGTGGGCAAACCTTAGGTTTTGTTAAATTTTTAGGGAGAAAACCCACTTTGTAGAAAAACAGGATTATGTGTATTTTACTGACCCTGCCAAAATTTAAATTTTATTGCTTTTTTTCCAAAATACAATCATGAAATATCATAGTTACGAATCTCAACATTAAGAGCCCTCTTATTAATAACTCTTTCAAAAAAATTACATCAAAGATTGCTTTGGTTATAAAAAAAAATTGAATAAAAAAAACACCCAACTGCTAAATTTACTTGTAAGTACCAATCGCAATTGATTACAAAATTGATAGGTATACCTATTTTGTACGACATGCTTCAACTTTTAGTTTTGATGCCCAAAACGCCCTTACGAAATTATACAGTTTTGTATTTCCATAAATCAGGTTATTGGGAAATTTTGTACCCAACTGCGACTAGTGGTTACAAGTTAATTTAGCAGTTGGGTGATTTTTTTATTTAATTTTTTTTTTATTTCCAACTTTTAGGTTTAATTCTTATTCAGCCTTATAAAAGGCACTATGCATTTACAATTCATTTAGCTTTACCCAAAAAATACGTGTAGATTTTCTCGGCCGCAAACAGTGTTACCTTCCATTGAGTGCAGGTGGGAGAGGAGAGAGGAAGGAGGGAACTAGTAAAATGATGTAAAAAAAAATCTTAAAGCGTGTAACGAAAATTTTTTTGAAATCGCTCTAAATTTGTGAAAGGTATAGCTACAACTATTACTAATAAGGAGGGAGGGAAGAAGAGAGGGAGAGGCGTGGGGGGGGGGGGCGGGGAAACTAGTAAAATGGTGTTGGAAAAAATTCTTAAAGCGTATGCAGAAAGAATTTTTGAAATCGCCCTATATTTGATAAAATTATGCAAATATGGTTTTTGAATAGGTTGAGGGGAGATGGGTGGGAGCAGGGAGGACTACAAACTACAAACTACAAACTACAGCAAATTAGAGGACATTTGCAATGGATAATCAAAAGAATTTCAATAAAACCGAAATTTAGATAAATTGTTTGCCTTAAAGCCTACATCATGTGACAAAATGACGTCTGAAGACCGCCATGTTGATTCCTATAGCTTATAGCACCTTCGGGATCAGTTGCAATTCAACGACTCCTTTTTTGTAAAAATCGGTTTAGCCGTTTAGCCTCTAGAGTGACAGAAACATATTTACTTACATACATACAATAATCGTAAAACATTACCCTTCCTTTCGCCGTGCTGCAATTTGTGTAATAAAAAGATACGCGTTGTTTTTATAAATAAATGTCGCAACGTGACACTTTTAGCAATATTGTGTCTTTATTTTTCAGAATAGTTTTTTTTTGATAAAAAGACCTTTTTTGAATAAAGAAGCAGTTTAGTGAAAATCTACATCAGAAATCCTTAGAGAGTAAATTTAAAATGTATATAGCTCACTACCAAAGCTATTGCTAGAAGACATTGAAGAGGTGAGAAATATGATGTAGCTACATTTATTAGTCATACCACAATCAAGAGAGAATAGAAACCATATTAATCTTCATTTAACGTTTTTTTTCTTACACTTTAGAATTACAATGTTTTACATCCTCAGGTTCATGAATTACTTAATAAAAAAAATTACACCCTTGAGAAAAAAACCCTAGTAATTCATTTTACTATAAACCCATCATTTGGTGACAATTAAAATCAAGTGAAGGTACTCCGAAAAGACATTTTGAGCGTTAAACCTAACCAAAATTGAGAAGCTTAAAACAGAAACGAGTCCCCTTCTATGGCGGAGTAGATTGGGGCTTCTTATAACTTATATACCTTAGGTTAACCGCAAGCACACTCTCTCTCATTTTAATCCAAAACTAAATTAATCTAAAATTAAATAACTACACTTGGTATTATATTTACCCAGTTTTACAAGCTTGATTTATTTAAAAAAAAGTGGCAATAATTGGGCATACATTTTTATATTGATAAAAAACACACTTTTACACCATTATTTACAAAGACCTTAAGGCTTAGCATTGTAGACCGGGTTTACGTATCAAGTCTATAGACTTGATTCCGACCGGTTTAAGTGTATTTTTTTAATACTCACAGGTCATATAAGTGCAAAGATTTGGTTCACCCTGATGTGCAATATGATTAACTTTAGAAATAAAGAAAAACCATATGAAAATTTTGTAACGAAATATCATTTTTTGGAAACTTAGTCCGTGCAGTCGTAGGATTCTCGATAAAAATAGTCACAAATTATAGTACCACCCCTGAGGGGTGGTTTAAAGTTCGAAAAACACTAGAAATAATCCATGATTGACAAAAAAACTTATATACAAAAATATTTAAAGCTAAATAATACATAAATATATTAAATCTATATCTGTAGATGCATTACCGTATTAAATACGTATCAATATTTAAATAATGTAAAAAGCACGAGATATATTAGAATCCATTTTCAATTACACATTCCCAAAACAATCGACCATCGGTTTAATCGTCGCTAACTTGTCTAAAAAATTAATATGTAAAATATAGCCGACAGCTGACACTGACTTACACCGTTTTTATTCGACATTTCCTAGTGACATTTCGAGGTTTAAATATAGCTACCATTTGTAAACCAAAATATTTTATTATTTTTATTTATTTATAACCTTTGTGTGGAAATAATGTCTTTGTTACAACGAAAAAAGATGACCCATATCGCAAGGTATTTATGAACAGTTTATATAAATATTAAAAACTATTGCATTCACGGGAAAAATAAGTTAAACCTTCAACCAAAA
The DNA here is from genome assembly GCA_963576565.1 of Aspidapion aeneum. Lineage (NCBI taxonomy): Eukaryota > Metazoa > Arthropoda > Insecta > Coleoptera > Brentidae > Aspidapion > Aspidapion aeneum. Next base: position 31,697,467 of record OY755048.1, read on the forward strand.
TGTAGACTTTTAAACCTAGGATTGTAGCACTTAGCACTCTAGACCCTTAAGTAAATACTGGTATTAATCTTTAAATATAAATACCTAAGCTATCCCGTATCGTTTTTCAGTTTTAAATAATTTTTAACCTTGCTTTTTAACAAAATAAATACGATTTTTACGTTATTAAATTCGACGACACAGCTGCTTTATGTTCCAAGGTTAGCGATTTTTAATTACCTGAAAGATCCTAATAAGACAAACCATGATTTTATGATCTGATTAAGTTCGATAATTATTATTTATTTATGTTCTTATAAGCAATGTGCGGGGTCCTTTCAAAAAGAAGTAGGAATGTATTCATTTTCTTTGTTATCTGTTATTAAGGCGATATTGTCAGCATTTCTTAAATGGTTCAAGTATTGTAAGTATAATAATTCCCAATCTAAGTTAAAAAAAAAAAAAAATTTTGACCTGGTTAAGTAGCTTAGCAGATATTGTATCACCCTGGCTGACACCTCTTCTTATACGATTTGGCTTATTGGGTATTAATTAAAAATGCTATTACGGCTCTGTGCTCAATGGTATCGAAAGCTTTTTTTATTCGTTGGCTATTTTCATAGTTAACAGGTGGTCAATTGTACTGAAACCTTTTCTGAAGCCTATTTGTTCTTTTGATTGATATCCGTCAAATGTTTCTGTTAGTCTATCTGATAATATTTTTGTGAAAAGCTAATCAACTACATTGCGGATTGTTGTAGGACGATAGTTTATTGGATCTGCTCTATCACCTTTCTTAAATAGATTAATGGTTATGGATTCTTTCCAGTTGTTTGGGATTATTTTGTTTTTAGTATTTTATTCAGGAGATAAACAACAAACTGTACTTCGTCAGAAAGAAAGAGAGGTTTAGAGGAACGGTACATCGCAAAGGCTCAAACAAAAGAAGTAAAAGAATGAGACTTAATGCTTGAATGACGGCAGAATCTACTAACATTAGTTAAATAAACAAATTTTATGCTACATCATAAAGCTAAATGGTTAGCTTAAAGACAAAATAATCTTAAGCACTAAAGCGCTTTTGCGGAGGCGAACAGACATCTGAATAATGGGAAAACCTATCCCTTAATAATTATTAGGCGACGTAAAACTTTTGGTGTGTTCCGGTAATCAGTCTTTGACGGATTTATAGTTTTACCTGATTTCTAAACTTGCCTGTGTTACCTAATTCTAAGCATAATTTTAATCTATGATGATGATAATTCATATGTGAGTAGGCCTTGCAGCCCTTCCACTGCGACCACTAGTGGGTCTATTGTGGCTCACTTTTGAGTGGTTTCTCACCACTGTACGCCCAATTCTCCAAAAGGGATAGCTATCAGTTTGGGTGAGACATTGTTCAGATCTTCTTACCGAAAGTGTTTTGACGTAAACGTGCAATAGCCGGACTGTCGCACAGTACATGTCTAACTGTTTCGTCATCCTCCATACAGAGTCTACATTCGGTCTTTTCGGTTCTTCCCATTCTGTGCATGGGTACTCTTAGTCGACAGTGACCCGTAAAGAGTCCAGTCACTATAAGGATCTCCTGTCTGGTAAGTCCAATGATATTCCTGGCCCTGTTCTGACAAGGTCCTTTAATGAACTCTTTAGAGTGAGCCAGTTCTGGTAGATTTATCCAGTATTGTTGGAAGCTGTTCTCCATCCAACTTAATATGCTTAATTTAGCAGCATTGTACGATATCCCCAGGGCTGGTTCGGGGCCGAAAAATTCGGCAGATGCCGCTTTCCTCGCTGCCTGGTCTGCGGCCTGCAGTTCCTCACGGTTCTTGATGAGACCGTGAAGGAATCAAGCGCTTTTAAGGCTGCTTGACTGTCGGAGAAGATTTTTATTGTCTTGTTGGTCCATTCGTGGTCAATAATCCACCGGGCACACAGTTCAATGCCTACGAGTTCGGCCTAAAATGTAGTAGCCAATTGGCCGAGACTATGTTGAATCTCGACTTTTTTTGGATACTAACAACTCCAGATCCAACGCCTGATGGCATTTTGGATCTGTCGGTATACCAGATAGTAAAATACGCAATGTTATATATTAGTTCGTTCAAAAGTTGTTTTGTTTAATATGAAAAACCATTTTAATTAACTTTTCGATTAAACACTCACGTGTTTATGACCCACCAGTGATGACTAAGTTTCTGGCCTAAAATATAATTTGAAGTCTACTGAGTTCTATTTACTAGATAGTATTTAAATTATTATCTGAGTCGAACACAGTAGGTACGACAAGACGCTAGCGCTACCCAGTCCACTTTCTATCCCTGACTTCGCATGCGCAGATCTACCAATATTATTTACCTCATGTATTAGAATAGATGAATACAGGGTGATTTTCACTTGAATGATTCTAACCACATGAAAAAAGAGTTATAAGTTAAAAAAGTTTCAAAAACCTAACCTAACAAAACCTAATCAAATCTAACCGAACCGAACCAAAGGAAACTGAACCAATAATTTTTTTCAAAAAAAAAACTTTCCGAACCGAACCAAACCGAACCTAACTAAACTGAACCAAACCTAACCTAACCAAACTAAACTACAACACGTACTGCTAATTAGGTTTAGTTGGGTAGGGTTAGGTTTGGATAGGTTACATCCTCTAGGATCCCGGGTAGGAAGTCAGGAAAGTTTTTTTTTTGAAAAAAAATATTGGTTTAGTTTGCTTTGGTTCGGTTCGGTTAGATCTGATTAGGTTTCGTTAGGTTAGGTTTTTGAAACTTTCTATTTTCATGTGGTTAGAATCATTCAAGTGAAAATCACCCTGTACATCTATTCTAATACATGAGTTAAATAATATTGGTAGATCTACGCATGCGAAGTCAGGGATTGGAAGCGAACTTGGTAGGGCTAGCGTCTTGTAGTAGGTACGTGGTGCACAGCGGGCCCAGAAAGGCGTGCCTAGGTGCCAGGTTAGATCCTTTAAGGATGCCAACCGCCACTACCGTACATTCATACATTCATTGAACTGTTTCATGTTAAATTTCAGAATTGTTTGTATCTGAGCGCAAGAATGTCCTGCCAAGACACAGGAAAATTGGTTTTAGCGACGTAAGGACTTTCTGGAAAGAAGAAAACTGACCAAGTGAGTAGAAAAGAATAATAAGCATTGTGGTATTTCTCTCTATGACTACCCCCATGCGTGATTAGAACAGGTCTCCTGGAGGTGTTTCAAAAACAAAAAAATATTGGTCAAACTTATCGCTAAAGCAGTAAATGCCTTTATAGACAAGACCCTTTTGATATTTAATAGAACGGATATGGGACTTAAAACAGCGCTAGTAGCAGAACAGTTTCACCTCAGTCTACGCTTTAGTAATCTAAAAGTTGTTGAAGACTTGAAATGTCAGGTGTGTATGGAGGACCTTTTATGTTTTGAGATAATGCTCTGCATCCGTAATGATAAAAGAGTCAGTTTTGAGAATCTTGGAACTCAGTCCTAGCTATATTGAGAGTTTTAAGTATGGAAGAATTTTATTCTTTAGTGAAGCAGTAGATTTCTAAATTTTTTATTCCAAAATTGATAAAAACATACCTATATAATCTTTGTTTTACTCAATATTTACTGGCTATGACAAAGTCCTTTTAAACAAATCCACAAAAATATTTAAACAAATGTTACGTGAAATATTATGCGGATGGAGAGTCTAGAAAGTATAGACATTAGTTATGGTCCTTGATTTTTATATAGTTTTTGAGGTTATTAGTGTAAAGCTGAAAACACTTTAATTTTAAAATCATCCGCAGGTCTGCGATACAAAATGAATTAAATTGTCATACATTTTTTAATCCTAACTTTCTAGCGTAAAAATAAAATTAAAATATGCCAACAAGTTTTTAACATTAATGGTCTTTTTCTATTAGATAAGTGTTACGCCACGATACAGTAAAGTTTATTAAGGCATAATAAAAAAATAATAGGGTGCCTACTTTTAAATGATTTGCGTGTTGATGCTATCTGTAGGTGAAAAATAAACTGCGACACCCCGAGAATGATTATTTCACACAATAAATTTTTTCAACGATCATATCATTTTATAGCGTCGCCAAGAACCGACTAATTGCCCTAATGCCACAGCTGACAAAATAAGGGGAATAAATACATTTAAGTAATTTATTTTAGGTTTATTCTAGCCATTAGAAGTTGTGGTATTAGTAGTATAAAAAACAAATGAGGTAAGGTCATGGGCCTCGTTAGTAGCGAGTCTCTACGTTCAACTTTTTCTTAAACTCCTCACAAAGGTGAGCGTATTTGATTATTTGAGAGACTTAAATTCTTCTAATACTATCTTCCCTAACCCAAATATCACTTTTATTCACATTGAGTTAAAAGGCTGACTCTCCTTTTTTTTCAAGGTAAGGCAAAAGAGCACTGCTTTAAAAACTTTGCTGAAGAAAAAACTAAACTAACTAATAATAAAAGGGATATTGTCAGCACATAATCAAAAGAAAAAGTCTATTCTTCATCGCAAGCTTAAGAATAATAATAATGTCGAAACATACCAAGAGTTTAGCAATCTACGACAAAAAATCAAAGAAGATATTGATCTTGCATATAAGCAGCATGCACGGACAGCTGAAAACATAATAAAGCAAAATCCTAATACATTCTGGTCCTTTCTTCGTACAAATTCCTTCACCGGCAGCGTTCCCGAATCCATTTCTTTTAATAATTTACCTTTGACTTCAGATACTCAAATAGCAAACTCATTTGCTGACTTCTTTCAAACTTCCTTTAACCCGATCAACAAAAATCCTTTGCAATCATCAATCACTGACCAAAACTCGCTGTTTCAGCCCATTTCCATTACGTCATTCAACGAAGAAGAGGTATGCTCTATCCTACGTAAACTGAAGTCAAAATCAAGAGCTGGACCAGATCTGATACCCTCCTATATTATTAAAGACTGTGCCTTTGTCTTGTGCAAACCTCTGACGTATTTGTATAACCTTTGCTTGGCCAATAAAAAAATACCTAACATCTAGAAACTCTCTAAAATTAGCCCAATTCACAAAAAAGATAGTAGAACTGAGGTAGGTAACTACCGACCAATTACGTTAATAAATAATTTTTTAAAATGCTTTGAAACTCTTATTCACAGTACAATTTATCCTAATCTTAAATATAGAATATCCTCTGATCAGCATGGCTTCATAACAGGTCGATCGACAACAACAAATCTTATAGAAACCACTCAAGAAATTGCTGAAGCTTTAAACTCTTCCTCTCAAATTGACATAATCTACACGGACCTATCAAAAGCTTTCGATAAATTGGATCACTTGCTTTTAGTACAAACACTAAATTACTTTGGTTTCTCCACTGGCCTTACTGAACTCCTTGAATCTCTTATCACTAATCGTAAACAGTTTATTGAAATTCGTGGTATAAAGTCAAAGGAGATTAATGCTTCTTCCGGTGTTCCTCAAGGATCAGTCCTGGGGCCACTTCTGTTTAATCTGTTTATTGATGGAGTAAGCAAATGCCTTAAAACAACGAAACTTAAAAAATATGCTGACGACATAAAATAAGAAGCACGCATTAACTCAATCGAAGACTGCCTGAATCTTCAGAAGGACCTAACCTCTCTTAGCATATGGTGTAATGAACATAAACTACTTTTAAACATTGCAAAATGTCATGTAATGACTTTCACCCTAAAAACTAAACCGATCGCTTTTGACTATTCTATAAATGGAAAAGTACTAAATAGACCTGAGTTTGTTCGGGATCTTGGAATTACCTTCGACTCTAAGCTAACCTTTAATAAGCACATAGATACTATTACAGCTGAAACCACCAGAACATACGGATTTTTAGTAGACAATAGACAATAGTAAGAGTTAGCAGAAACTTTGAAGACCTTGAAACCATAAAACTTTTATATTATACTTTTATTAGATCAAGATTAGAATATGCCTCCGTAGTATGGTCACCACAACTACTTACTCAGAAAGAATCGCTAGAAAAGATCCAAAGACGTGTACTTAAGCTTTTGTACTTTAAATCAACCGGTAATTATCCTCCTCAAGGTCACCCCCACACTGACCTTATGCAACTGTTTAATATTCAGCTACTCGACACACGTAGGCAGTCGGCCTCTCAAACGTTTCTATATAAAATTCTCCATAACCAAATTGATAGCATAAATATTTTAGAGAGAATAAACTTTTCTATTCCACGGCTAAACTCCAGACAATCACCACTTTTTTATCTTCCTACTCCTCGAGTCAATGCAATGCAATTCTCGCCAATCTATACAATTTGCGACACTCATAATAAATATATGCAGGGTATCGATATCTTTAATTGCAGTATATCTGCAGTCAAACAAGTATTTAGATATTAGAGTTCCTACTTTTTATTTAAGATATACTGTATACATCTATCTTTTTCTACTTATTTTTCTTATATTATTTATAGTTATTGTAAACATTTTTTTTTTGTAAACTTCCTGCCCTGTAATTGGGTATTACCTGTTGGGCAGTGTAAATAAATAAATAAATAAATAAAATAAATAAATAAAAGACCAAAAGAAAAAATAAGTTTGTGAACGAATCCTCAATAAGGGGGTATTAGTGGGTCGTATACTACCCGGGGAATTTCGGCCTTGTTGGGCACTCTTCGATATGAGCGTAACCAGTGTTAAAGGACAATGAATGGTGATGATCATGTCTGAACAGCACATACAATTTTTTTTTTTAAACTAACTAAACTGCCCTGTCATATTTTGGCCATTTTACGTCGATTTGCAAATCTACGTAAAGCAGATGCAGCTCTTATCCGTATGCCATTTTCTTTTCAATAACTTGGGTTATACGAAAGAGATGATCTGAAGTCGATCCACCCGCCCTGAAACCGGCTTGTTCTTCTGCCTCCATATCTTTATATTCGCTATCCACTTTATTTCTTATTATGTTGCCATATATTCTGCTTAGCGTACTAGTTAAAGATATACGTCTATAATTGTCACATATATCTTTCCTTTCTTTTTTGTGTATTGTGGATATATATGACGTTTTCCACTCAGTTGGTACTACAGCTCCATTTAAATATTTTTGGAAAAGATTCCGTAATCTCCAAAACAGTTCTTCAGTACCGCTTTTTAAGGCTGTGCACACGTTTTTGACCTTAGAGATTGTGAGGGGTACTGGAGATCCCATTATTCTAATGATATTGTCTCTTTCGTCTTCCTTGAATTCTGCTCTATCTTCAGCTAAAAGTTTTTTAAATTGCTTATCCCATTCTTTGTCTGGTATTGGTGAAATAATATCTCTGCATGTTTTTTTTTGATCGATCTTATAGTTTTCCAGCTTTCGGTACTTCTCCTACTTCCTAAGTAAGAATCTATTTTCTGGCACTTTTGCATCCACGATTGATTCTTCTTATCACTGACCATTCTTCATCATTTAATTATTAGTTTATGGTAAAAAGTTAGTTATTCCGTACGGGGATAAACATTTTGCTGAGGCCGATTCGCCGTGTTTTTTCGAAAACTGCTTTTTAAAAAAGTATAATTAAAAAAAAAATCCAAAAACCTTTTTTTTTATAAATTAGTTTTTGGAAAAATTATTTGTTAAATAAGTTTTTGGTTGAGACATTTTATTTTGCAAAATGTTGGTGTAACATTGGTTAGGATCTGTATGAATTGACCTCGCGGTGTATCGGCCGCGTCGAATCGGCTGCGGCAAATTGGCCGGGTCGAATTGTCCCCTACCTGCTCCGTATACTAAATACAAACTTTGTCGATAATACAAACTATACTTTGTTTGTTTTTGACTACCCACCTGGAGCGTCAATGTAATAGAATATGCTTCAGGTTTCTAATATGAAATTCCCTTTGCACAATATTATCTGTATCTAAATTTAATCTTGGCTTAGGTATAATGTTAGTAGAGCTGCATAACGCTTAGGGTAATGGTATTTGCTTTTAAGGGATATAATATTATAAAATAATACCAGATAAGGTATCAAACAGCTAAAAATGTTTAATAAAGGAATGTCACACTCTGAGGTCAAAAACGTGTTCACAACCTTAAAAAGCGGTAAATCTGCCGGACCCGGAAATATCTCAGCCGAACTTATTAAATATGGCACTGAAGAACTGTTTTGGAGATTACGGAATCTTTTCCAAAAATATTTAAATGGAACTGTAGTACCAACTGAGTGCAAAACGTCATATATATCCACAATACACAAAAAAGGAAGGAAATATATATGTGACAGTTATAGAGGTATATCTGTGACTAACGCTAAGCAGAATATACGGTAAAATAATCAAAAATAAAGTAAAGAACGAATATAAAGACATGGAGGCAGAAGAACAAGCCGGTTTCAGAACGGATAGATCGACTTCAGATCATCTCTTTTGTATAACCCAAGTTATTCGAAAGAAAATGGCATGTGGACAAGAGCTGCATCTGCTTTACGTCGATTTGCAGAAGGCATATGATAGTATACCACTAAACCTCCTTTGGAAAGCGTTGGAAAACACAAACATAAGCGTACATCCAATTAAGGCCATCAAAGAGTTATACCGCAATAGTGAGGCAAAAGTTAAAATAAAAGCAAAACTAACCAAAGGCTTTCAAGTAAATAAAGGTCTTAAACAAGGTTGCTGTATCTCGCCTACGCTCTTCAAGATATACTTGGAACAAGTCCTTAAAGTATGGAATAGAAAATGCCAAAACATGGGAATTCCGTTGGACGAAACCACCTTGTATACTTTATGTTTCGCCGATGATTAGATAGTAGTGGCTCAGGATTATGGGAAGGAAGACAAACAAGCTCAGGATTATGACTACCTCGAATATATGACATGAAAACTAATAGAAGAGTACAATAAGTGGGGACTAGAGGTTAATTCCAATAAGACTTAAATACCGGGCAGCGAATTCAATCCTGTGATAAGTATAAATACTTAGGTCTAAAAATTACAGTACAAGGAAGAAAAGCAATAACCTTATTACATGGAATAATTTGGGACCAAAGTTTATCAAAACATAACAAAAAGCTTATATATAACACCACTGTAAAAAGTATTATTACATACGGCTCAGAAGTATGGCCAATCAAGGATAGAACAGAAAAAATGCTTTCCGAACAGAACAAAACAACTGGTGTGGTACGGACATGTACAAAGAATGAATGATGAAAGACTACCTAAACAAATACTACAATAGAAACCAACTGGCCGAAGAAAACGAGGACGGCCACGGAGAAGCTGGAGAAAAGGAATAGACAGTGAAATAAGAATAAGAGGCCTAGATGATGAATTATGGGCAAACAGAAACGAGTGGAGATTGGGTATCGGAAGACGTAGAACGTTGTGAAACCGATAAATATATATGTCACTTAATATCTATACCGCGTGAACAGGTTCACATTTAGGGGTATAAATTTTCATAAGAGGATAAAAAACAGATAGAGTATAACATGTATTAGACAGAGACCGCAAAACGTCCGAGTCCCGCAGAAAGCTTTGCAGCGTTGTCAAAGGTAACCTTGATAACTTACTACAGGCGCATGCGGACATTTTTTTAGGCCGAGAATTATTGACTTGTCACCATACAAGAAGTGGAAATTTTATTAAATGTAAGTTATTAACTTCCTAAAACAGCTAGAACGAATAAGAACATAGATTGTCTGTCTCAATACACGATAACTCAAGAACACCTGAAACCATTTTAACCCAATATGGTACACACATTTTATGTCGGCATTAGATTTTGGTTAAAAAAAAGGGTTAGTTAAAAGTATTATTTAACCAATTTTACCTTAAAACAATCAACTTTACTATTAACTTTTCTTGCTGTATCGATTTGTTTTAAAAAATGTTCCTTTTGTTAAAGTAACACAACTTTAATATTTTATGAAAATTTTCGTTTTTAGTTTAAAAGGCACTATTACTCATAATTATAATATTTGTCTTGAAAAAGCACTAAATGAGCTCCGCTAAACTACTTTTAATGCTGAATACCACTTTTGCCACCTCCCTAAGGTCTCGATCACCCCCGCATCCTATAACCACGCTGCGTTCACTGTGGTCTACCAAAGACTAAAAATGCATGAAAAAAACCTAAAATTAAATAAGAGTTACCTTACCAATAGATTGGGAAACTGTGGTATAAAAAAGTTGACTTTAGTGAGTGTGAAACGAAAATTAATTACAAGAAAAATAATTGTTTAAAATTCTGTTTGTTTGTAAAAGTAAGTGAATTATTTACATTTAGGAACTGCACTTAGATAAAACTGAAAACTTGACCTTTTGCGAAGCAAGTAGCGGATTATACTGATATTTTCGCTAAACTGGCAACGTTGGTCTGTTGTCCCATGCAATCTTTATGGCCCATACAAAAATCCTACCTAGAAGGCACGCTGTAGAACATGCTGGATATGGATGAAAAATAAATTATGAAAACAACAAAAAGCATAATATAGTTTGTTAAAAGCAAAACAAAACTATATGAGAACTATAGCTTTGGGTAGATATAGCTTCGTGCTCTTCAATGTCTAATAAGAACCTGTCATGGTAAAATGGACGACATGAACCCCCAAAACAATTTTTCTATAAAACACCAGCTGGAGCTCAAAGAGAGTTGGTGTGTACGTGGTGTAAGAGTACTCATGCACAGAATAGGACTAACAAAGGAAAGCGAATGCAGACTTTGTCTAAAGGATGACAAAGCAGTCAAAAATGTCCTGTGCAAATGTCCAGCTATTGCGCGGTTACGTCAGAACACTTTCGGTAAATTTCAGATTGATTTTCAGATATTATTTCAGCAAGCCAAAAGTCTAGCCCTAAAAGTAACTGGAATAAAGAATAAAATTTGACTTTTTGGGGGCAATTCTTCAAAATTTGAAATAATTTGAAATAATCTGACGAAATTTGAAACAACAGAATTTAGGTGTAAATCTTGACAACACTGCAATTTCAGCTTTGTGTAAAACGTCTTACACCACACGGTAATGGGCCAACTTAGGAAATTATGAAAACCCCAAAAATTTAAAATATGCGGGAAAATTTAATCTAAATCCTACCTTGAAACTCGGCTACTGATAATCCACAAGTTCTTGATAAATTGTATTTTTCCGAGCACCTCATCATACAACGGTTTTTCTTTCTGTCACATTTGACAACTGTCAGTCACAGATCACCAAGGGGACTGTCAGTTAAGAAATACTGCCGCTGTTGCCAATTCATTGTTTCCAAGTGAAACCAATAAAGGGACCGTTCACAAGTTGGGTTTCACTTTTTAAATATGTTGTTAAAATATTATTACGAAAAACTCTTACAACGTAACGTGCAAGGTGGTACCTAAGGGGGGATCAATCTCCCCCCGATATTTTTAGGAATAAAAAGTAATCAAACATTTAGTAGTGATAATAGTAGTAGAGATATGGATAATTCGCATTTTTTACGGCGGAATTGATTCTGATTTTTGAGATTTTTGCTTATAATAGCTGAAAACATGCTCAAACTAAAGTTTGGTTAAGTATTTTGTTTTCTAAAAAATTAAAATCTTAAAGGTATTTTTTTATACCTAAATGCATGGAGAGTGGAAAAAAATTTTGTTTTCTAAATCTCATAATTTTATTCATAAACATTTGTGTGTTTAAAATAATATTACTTGACTTGACTGCAAAATCAATCCAACATTTGAGCAGCTGCTAAAAAATTGTTTTTCTTTATCGTGTTTTTGAACTTGATTTTAAAATAAATTTGAATGAAAAAGTATGCTTGGCTGACTTATTTTTTAGCCACAGGAAGGCTATTGGGGACCGTCAAAAAAATCCTTTTTATTTTTGCTCAAAATAAATTTGGGCCAAAAAATTCATAGTTCTTTTAAAAATAAAACCAAATATTTAAATAATTAGGCACTTTTTCTGCAAGTTTAATGAAAATGTTTACTTGGTTTTATTTTCGAAAAGTTAAAAAAAAACAAATTCAATTTTTTTTTACCCTTATTATATTTGTTATAATCAAAACCTTAAAAACTATTTAATTTTTTTTTATTACTTTTTCAAATTAGGTAGCTATTCAATGAACCTACAGAGTAAATAATTTTGCACTGAAATTTATTCTTTAGCTTTTTAACTATTTCTTCAATTTCAATATATTTTAATTATAGTATCTAAGGTTTTAAACCCGTTATATTTTGTTTGTGTATTTTATTCCGGGATTAACATTAATATTGATAAAGGTACACAATTGACAGGGTGCAAAATTTTTTGCCGACTTTTTTGGACGATAGCTTTTCTAAAAGGTTCGATGTCATCACATTTTGTGCATTTCCTAATACAAAACAGACCATAGGCGACTCGTGTTGGCGGGTAAATAAAAAAGTGAGGTTGGGTTGGTGCATAGAGAATTTGTCTCTGGGTTGGTGGCAGGGTCGAATGAAACGTGCGATTAATTGTGGTAAAATAGCCAGCAAGAGAATGTGTGTTTGTGAAAGGGATCCGTTCACAAATTAAGTGAAGGAGACAAGTAAGTTTCTTCTTGTATATAAATATAGGTACTTACCTAACCAGGTCAGGTTAGGTTTTAAAGTATATTACAAAAAAAAGGCACCTGATGTGGTCAAGTTAGTTTCTATTATTATATCTAATAACCCAAGCTTTCGACATTCTGGACTTTCCACATTTTGTAATTCTTCTTCATTCGCACACACAGTTTCCCATAGAATCTACATTTATTTTTATTTTAATATTTATTTTTATCCTTATAAACCCAACAGTATAGTAAAATTGTTCGTAGCACCCCTGTAATCTTCCGCCGGCGGCGACTGTAGCAAGTATTTCTGATTACCCTATCCAAAACCTCATGGGCCGTCACTGAATAACAGCAGTTTCTATATGGGAGTACCCCCCAGAATAAAAAACTATATACGTGCCTAGCTTTGATAACAAAAGTAAAAAAATAATCACCACTTCAATAATTTGACCAGTATCGCACTTAGTCAGATTTTTCTGGCAGATTTTAAAGAAATAATTTGACATTCCCTTAGAAATCCGTTCAAATATAACGGTGGCAACAGCGTAGAGCTAATTTTGTAGCGACCCTTCCACGACATGCAGTTAGTCCCTCTTTGTTAATTTTACCGTGAAAAACAAAGAAAGAAAGTAAACTTAGCTGACCTCATAAAGAAAACGAATAGGACTAATAAATTTGAAAGAAATGTGACGAAATGTGACGAAATCTGACATTTCAGTTTGTGTGGTTAATGGTTATCTGCTTTGAATCTATTTACAATTTTTATATTAAAAATTTTCAACAAATTACGGGTTTTTAATTAAAAACAAATATTATATCGTGAAGCTATATCTATCAAAAAGTGGGAAATGGCCTTTTAGGTAAGTTTTTAAGTTTAAAAATTGCCTTTTAAACGAGAAATCTTAAGCGCCAGATTATGTCACATTTTTTCAAATTTCGCCAGATTTTTTGAAATGTAAAGAATTGCCCCCTTTATACGAAAGAGAAATACAATGTTGTTTGAAGAACAAAAAATGCCGCAATAATGACCTCTTAAACCTTTTTTTTATAAATAGTCAAAGAAAATGGTAACACGTAACGTTTTCTCTATTGTCTCAGACAGGCAAAGCAATTTAAAAATAACGACATCGGACTGGGGTGTCTCCAACATATTTTTGTGTTGTATTTTTATTTTCTTCAAACAATTCTTTTGTGCTAATTGTGGCTGGCAATACAAGAATTTTTCGTTGAAAATAATGTACGCCGTGTCGCTTTAACTTATTTTTGTCTTTTGTAAACTATTTAAAAAACTTATACTCGCCATAAGGTCTAGTTTTTTTTTATAAACTTAATACCAAAAGAATTTGCGCTGTTCGAGCGCAAATGCCACGATATAAATACACACGTAGGAGGTAGGCAGAGTTGTGCAGTATGGAAATTCATTTCTACAATAAAAAACCCAAAAAAAAAGTTTACATCCAGATCCGTCCAGATCATCAAACCAGAACAATGGACAGAACACTAAAAGGGACTGCTGCAGGAGACGAGACCCGAATATCTATCAGTCTCTTCTAGGAGGAGGGGAGGAAGTAAACATCGAAAAAGAAATGATAAAGAATAGCATTAAAAAACTTAAATCCGGAAAAGCTAGCGGACCTGGAGGAATATATGCTGAAATGCTTAAATATGGTTCAGAGAAACTACTAGAAAATCTCACATACAGTGAAATTCGCATATAGCAAACCCGTTTATAATAAACTCACTTATAGAAAACTTTGTTCAAAATACCCAAAAAAACTTTTTGTTGTATGGAATAGAGACTTGTCGCGTAATAAAGAAATACAAAATAAAAATGAAAACTGTCAAAACGGATGAGAATGAGAATGAGAACAATGAGAATATCTAAAACAGATCACATAAGAAATAAGATCATATAAGAAAGAATGGGAATGGAGGGAAACATAAAGGATGACATCACTAAAAGACAACTGATATGGTACGGCCATGTACAACGGATGAACGACGAATAATTACCAAAGCAGGTCCTAGAATGGCAACCAATAGGGCGCAGAAAAAAAGGACGTCCTAAACTAGAATGGCAATAGTCAATTCAGAGATCAATGAGTCAAAAAAAACCTAACAGAAGATGATTGTCAGGATAGAACGAGGTGAAGAATGGGCATCGGACAACGTAGAAAAACGTTCTAAACCGACATAGTAGTAGAATTTGCACTATATGCAAAAAGTTTACAAAATAAGTCAAAGAAAAATATAAAAATGCCGCAATAATGAGGAATTTTCTTAATATAAAATTAAAGCAAGTATTTTTACTCACACATGTGGTGTTTTCGTCTGACTCTCTAGTGCTTAAAAGAGGTCAGTTCCCCATCATTACTTGAGATCTTCCTAAAAGGGTAGGCACGTTTTTCGGCCAAAAGCAGTCGCATATTAAAGTATTTTGTTAAGTTTAGAACAGGTGAGAACTTGTAGCGTAATACTATTTATTCCAAGCACTCAAAAGCCAGGCATACTATGCTAAAAAATACCGGTAATTATCTTCTCATTTAAACATAGATGCAGCGGAAAAAAGCCTAAGGCTGTATACGGCCGCGGGCAAAAAGAGGTCATCAAAATCAAGTCAGGACCCTCAGGGACAGATTCACCATTCGGCAAGTTAGTGGTTTGCATAATGTAAAAGCTTGATATGCGTACAGCATACCGTCGAATAATAAGTTGTAGCATTTTTTTGGGAGAAATTGGTATAGTCTTGTACTGTAGAAAGAGAATTTAATGGAATGAAGTTAGTTAATTGTAGTAAGAAACTCTGTCTTGATAGAGAAAATGGACAGTCATTGATAAGAAATTAATGTACGATCTGGTATCAGGCATTAACAATCTGAAATAAACGTAGCATTTCTTTAAAATTTAAAGGAGTTAAGACCTTGAGAAAGAGATTTGGAGCAATCTTTCATCCTTTAATATAATCTGACAATGGCGACTATTCTTCATTATTTGATTCTAATTGCTAAATGTCATTTCAAGAAACCAGATTTTGTCAGATAATGAAGAATTGCCCCTATTTTCTAAGATTTTGTTAAGTTATGGGACACAGTTTCCATTACCAGATCTTGTCAAATCAAATACATGAAAAATATCCTACATACAATGGTCGTAGCGGTGTGCAGTGCTCTTGGATATACTAGAAGATAACCATCACTTACTGAGTAAAAGGTAGTAGTAGTAGTAGTAGTAGTGTGGGGTAGGCTTTAGGCCTGGCGACTAGGCACATGAAGCGCCCTTTTCGCCAACCCCCGGACATCTCCCTACCTTCGCTAAGGAATCTGCTCGTCTTCTGTACAAAGCCCAGAATATCAGGCCATTTCATATTCAGAAGTTCCTCCGTCTCAAAGGTTTCCTCTTCGAATACCTCTCTTCTTGCCTCCTTGAATGCACATGATGAGAGGAAATGCGCCGAGGTCTCGTCCTTGGCCCAACATCGCTCGCACGTCGCGTCCTCCTTTACTCTCATCTTGGCCAAGTGTCCTTGTAGGACGCAGTGTCCGGTTAGGACTCCCACCATGGCTGCCACCTCTCTTCGTGTTCTACGGAGCAGCCAGTCCCTACGGGACTTGCTGTATCCTGTCTCATACTCCTTCGCCTGTATTGAGTGAAAGGTACTAACCAAGTGAATCTACCAAAAAAGCAGATGGAATTTAATAAAATACCTAAATGGATCTTATGACCGACTTAAAATCTACCTAACAAAAAAGAGAAAATCTCTTTTTTTGTCGGTTTGAGAATAATAATTTCAGTTTTATAATATATTGTAAAAATTGCCGTAAAAATATCTACCCCAATTTTTCTTTGCGAGATAAATAAATGAGTGTCTGATTTTCCCAATTGTGTCTGCAATCGCATTGTACATTTAGGGATAATAAATTTTGAAAAAGGTTTAAAATTAGTATTCTTAAAGTGAGCCAGTGACAAACCACGAAATAAAGTCGAGTCGGTCTCCTGGGAGAACGCTGGAACCATCTTTTGCATAAAGACAAATTAATATTAATTTCGCTTGCTGGAATTTGCTTTTTTTAAAACATTTATATTTTGAAACAGTTTCATTCCGCATATTTGTTTATACCTTTAAAGATTTCCGTAGGGATACAATGTTTTGGTAACAATATAATTTATTTAAAAAAAATTTATACTACAAAAAAATCAAAAGGAAGGATCGAAAATATTGAACTTTTTATTTATAAACCAAATAAGGCCAATTAGAGTAATAGCGAATAGGCTACACTTCTCATGTGACCCACAAAAAATTGTAGCTGATCTACAAAAAAAAAGGTTTAAAGGCACTGGAGGCCAGCAACAAACTTAAATGAAGAACAAGACAACCTCTTAACATGTTTATGCTCACATTTAGCCACGATGAAGATAAGAAAAGTGAAAGTGATTTTCCTAAGGTCAGTATTAGAGGTGTTGACAAAGTAACTATTCGTTATTCGAGTACTTGTTACTCGACAAATAACGGAGTAACGAATACCGATCCGAAAATTAAATGGTTACTTTTATTACTTTGATTCCTTCGATTATTTTAGTATTCAGTAATCACTCGAAAGTCGGTAATTCAAAATCAGGCAGCAACTATGATAACTTAAGTAAGTAACGCATTTAAATTGTATTTGTAAAAGGTAATTTATTTGTTCTCAACCATTCAATTTCCTCTTCTAAGATTGTTATTTTTGTCTCTATTTTTATTTACTTTTAGATTTTAAGTATGTATTTCTTTGTATGTAGGGCATTAGATTTTTAAAACAAAGTTGTACACAGAACAGTTCCTACGTAATTCCTACCTTTATTTTTTAAATTTTAGCTTACATTTTGAAAATTTCTATTGAATATTTCCATAATATCAATCACAAAAATATACCTACAAGTAAATGATCTAATTATATGATTGAATTGAATACAGTTAGAGTAATCAAAGTAACGATAGTAACGAATATATAAAATGACTACTTAGTAGACGAGTAACGATTAGTAACGAGTATTCAAAAGTAACGAAAATCAACACCTCTAGTCAGTATTACTTTAAGTACTTCTTTGTATATAGTAATTTCCAAATTAAATTGGTCAATCGGTTTAAATATTAATATATTTTTTTTCATTTTAAATTATATTTGGCATGTTTTAGAATAAAAAGAAGCCGCCTAGGAGTGGTTTTTATGTTAAAACATTTCAATCTTTTTTAATTGTTGTTGTGAAATGTTTAGCAAGAGGTCCTAAGATTGAGTTCATTTTGCCTTTAATAAATGTTTTAATTATAGAACAATACTGTCATGAAATAAAATATTTACAATGTTTATTGCAGCTAATATATTAATGTAAGTTAATACGCAAAAACCAAAACCAAGGTTATCAACATTAACTGCAAATAATTCAATGAATAATTATTTAAAAGCTCTACACCGACACGGATCTATTGTTTTTGTTTCGTAATTTGTAATGATAACAAATTTTTCGATAATAGCAAAATAAGTGATTACTAGAGATTTATTTAAAATCTTTAACAAACTTTGTAGTAAACCATTTTCCGAATAGTGAATTTAAAATAAAATAAAATTTCCGGCATTTAATTTTTTTTTTTTTTTTTAATTTTATTTAGCCTGTTTTAAAATAAAAGTACCACATAAAAGCTTGCCATGTTAAAACACGTCAGTATTTTTTTATACTAAGACTTTCCATTCAATCAGGGTCCGTATGGTGTCCGGAGATAAGAATAGCGCTAAAGTAACCCCTAAAGGGGATGGGCTAATCTGGCGATTCTCTGAATGAATTCGGTGGCCTGGCCATTCCGGAAGTCACCACATTGTACAGAGTATATGGAGTGCCTATTTGGGCCTAGCAGCTAGTGCGGACACATTGTGGCTCTCTGTACCCTGTTGATTATGTTAAAAGGTTTATGACCCAATAGTGATCTAAGGCTACAACCATGGCATTATGTGTTATATCATGATGACTAAGTTTCTGGCCTAAAATATAATTTAAAGTCTACTGGTTTCTATATACTAGATAGTATTTAAATTATTATTTGAGTCGAACACAGTAGGTACGTGGTGCACAACGTGCTAACCGCCACTACCGTATATTCATACATGCATCAGTCGCCCAGTTTTGCAAAGATATAGCAAAGTTAACGCATTTTAAACAATCAAAAACATCCAAGTACCTAGCCAGGAATCGAGATCAGACCGACCACGACTAACATGTCATTTTGTAATTTTTGTCGTAAAATGTTTAATAAGAAGTCCTAAAATAAAGATACTTTTGCAAGTGTTTTAGTTGTAGCAAATATCTATCCAAAAATAAGATATTTACACCATAATGTACTTTGTTTTTAGTTAAGAGAAGTTAATACACAAAAACACAAACCATGGCGATCAATATGTTTGCATCATCTAATAATCCAATAAATATTAAAGTAAAAGCTCTATACCGACACGGACATATTTTTTTTTTGTAATTTTCAACGCTAACAAGTTTTTGGATTATAGTAATGAGTGAATATTGGTGATTAATTACTACTACTACTATGTCGGTTAAGAACGTTTTGCTACGTTGTCCGAAGCCTATTCTCCACTCCTTCGAGCCTGACAATCATCTTTTGTCAGATTTTTTTGACTCATTGATCTTTGGATTGACTGTTGCCATTCTAGTTTAGGACGTCCTCTTTTTCTGCGCCCTACTGGTTGCCACTCTAGGACCTGTTTTGGTAATCTTTCGTCGTTCATCCGTTGTACATGGCCGTACCATATCAGTTGCTTTTTAGTGATGTCATCCGTTATGCTTCCCTCGATTCCCATTCTTTCTTTTATGATCTCATTTCTTATGTGATCTATTCTAGATATTTTCATTGATCTTCTTATTGCATCCATTTTGACACTTTCCATTTTTGTTTTGTATTTTTCTGTTACGCTACAGGTCTCTATTCCATACAACAGCGTGCTTTTTACTATTGCTTCATATATGTTAAATTTTACATTCTTCCTTATCTCTCTGCTCCATAAAATACTGTTATGACATCCAATAACCTTTTTTGCTTTTACTATTCTTTTTTCCAATTCTTTCCAGTCTGTTATTAAATGTGACACCCAAGTATACATACTCATTGCATGGAGATATTATTTGTCCATTGGTGATTAATTAAAAATCGTTAAACCAAATTTTTGGTTTACTATTCTCCGAATAATTACCAAGCGTAATCACCCTAATGAATTTTAAAATAAAAAAAGATGCATGTGCCAATAAAATAAAATAATTTGCTTGTAATATTCTTACTATAGTTACTTCATACTAAACAAATTAGTTGCCACAGTAAACATGATCAAAGGCCGCACGACAGCCTAATAGTACCCTTACTAAACAAAGTTTTAGCCTTCCGCTCTAAAATCATATACAGATTTCCAGAATTTAGATTAAAGTAATTGATTAATTAGAAAGTAATGAACGGATTGAAAAGCATAATCGAAAGCTGAAAGTCAAGCAAGTATTTATCCAAATATCGCACTCTAATTTCCCGTAAACCCAGGAGAATAGCTTTCGTTTTATATTATAATCGATTTAATAAATGTGTGAAGTATAAATTTCGAAACGTTTTGTAACAAAACTTAGCAGTTCCTAGTTTAATTTTATCAGCATATTAAATTTACCGATCGAACGAACTTTATTGTTAATTTTGATAAAAATATAAATTTTGATTAAAACGTAAGACTTGGGTTAAGTTTTTTTTTAATTTTAAATTATATTCAGCCTGTTTGAACATAAAAGCCCCATAGGAATGCTTGTCATGTTAAAACACGTCAGTATTTTTTTATACTTTCCATCCATTCAGTTTTGCAAAGATATAGCAAAGTTAACGCATTTTAAACAATTCCAAAGATCCAAGTACCTAGCCAGGAAAACGACTTACACGTCAGTATTTCTTAATTGTTGCTGTAAGATGTTAAGCAAGACGATGGCCTAACTGCAATATCCCGTATCTGAAAAAATGCAACTTTACAGGGGAAGCAAAAAACAGTTTAGGTAACACATATAGGGTTATTAGGTATAAAAGAATACATTTGCTACATTTGTGACTTATATCATTATACACCATGAAAGTAGTATATAATAAATGCAAATATTTGAATGTTTTAATATTGTAACTAATATATTTTGTTTTTAGTTAAGAGAAGTTAATACGCAAAAACACAAACCATGGCGATCAATATGTTTAAACCGACACGGACCTATTGTTTTTTTTTCTTAGACATTTTCAACGCTATCAACTTTTTGGATTGTAGTAATGAGTGCATATTGGTGATTAATTAAAAATCGTTAAACCAAATTTTTGGTTTACTATTCTCCGAATAATTCCCAAGCGTAATCACACTAATGAATTTTAAAATAAAAAGAGATGCATGTGCCAATAAAATAAAATAGTTTGCTTGTAATATTCTTACTATAGTTACTTAATACTGAACAAATTAGTTGCCACAGTAAACATGATCGAAGGCCACGCGACAGCCTAATAGTACCCTTACTAAACAAAGTTTTAGCCTTTCGCTTTAAAATCGTATACAGATTTCCAAAATTTAGATTAACGTAATTGATTGATTAGAAAGTAATTAACGGATTGCAAAGCCATGCATAATCGAAAGCTAAAAGTCAAGCAAGTATTTATCCAAATATCGCACTCTAATTTCCCGTAAACCCAGGAGAATAGCTTTCGTTTTACATTATAATAGATTTAATAAATGTGTGAAGTATAAATTTCGAAACGTTTTATAACAAAACTTGGCAGTTCCTAATTTAATTTTATCAACATATTAAATTTACCGATCGAACGAACTTTATTGTAAATTCTGGTAAAAATATAAATTTTGATTAAAATGTAAGACTTGTGTTGAGGTTTTTTTTATTAAAATGGGTAATAGTAAATTTTTGCATATCTCACTTGACATTTAAATAGTAAAAATTTCATTTTCTTGTTAATTTTAAATTATATTCAGCCTGTTTGAAAATAAAAGCCCCATAGGAATGCTTGTCATGTTAAAACACGTCAGTCAGACTTTCCATCTAATCAGGACCAATCACACAGTTTTGCAAAGATATAGCAAAGTTAACGCATTTTAAACAATTCCAAACATCCATGTACCTAGCCAGGAATCGAACATGGACCGACCACGTGTGAAGTTGCTATACGACACACGTCAGTATTTCTTAATTGTTGCTGTAAGATGTTTAGCAAGGCGATGGTCTAACTGCAATATCCCGTATCTGAAAAATTGCAAGTTTACAGGGAAAGCAAAAAACAGTTTAGGTAACACATATAGGGCTATTAGGTATAAAAGAATATATTTGCTATATTTGTGATTTCCCACGCATATATGACTTATATCATTATACACCATGGAAGTAGCCAGCTCAAAAGTTATCAAAATGTTACATACGGGATATTGCAGTTAGGCCATCGAAGAAGCCCTTAATTTTACCTTAATTTACACCTTTTATTTATTGCTAAATAAAAACATAATAATTGTTATAATAAATGAAAATTTTTAAATGTTTTATTTTGTTTTTAGTTCAGACAACTTAATACGCAAAAACACAAACCATGGCGATCAAAATGTTTACACCGACACGGACCTATTGTTTTTTTTTTGTAATTTTTAACGCTAACAAGTTTTTGGATTAAAGTAATGAGTGGATATTGGTGATTAATTAAAAATCGTAAAACCAAATTTTTGGTTTATTATTCTCCGAATAATTCCCAAGCGTAATCACACTAATAAATTTTAAAATAAAAAAAGGTTCATGTGTTAATAAAATTAGATAGTTTGCTTGTAATATTCTTACTATAGTTATGTAATACTGAACAAATTAGTTGCCACATTAAACATGATCGCAAAGCCGCACGATAGCCTAATAGTATCTTTACTAAACAAAGTTTTAGCATTCCGCTCTAAAATCGTATTCAGAGTTCCAAAATTTAAATTAAAGTAATTGATTTATTTGAATGTAATGAACGGACAAATATCGCACTCTAATTTCCCGTAAACCCAGGAGAATAGCTTTCGTTTTATAATATAATAGGTTTCATAAATGTGTGAAGTATAAATTTCGAAACGTTTTGTAACAAAACTAAGCAGTTCCTAATTTAATTTTATCAGCATATTAAATTTACCGCTCGAGCGAACTTTATTGTTAATTTTGATAAACTATATAAATTTTCAATAAAACCTAAGACTTGTGTTAAGGTTTTTTAGAATAAAATAGGTAATAGTAAATTTTTGCGTATCTCACTTTACATTTAAATAGTAAAAATTTCAATTTTTTTTTTAATTTTAAATTATATTCAGCCTGTTTGAAAATAAAAGCCTCATAGGAATGCTTGTCATGTTAAAACACGTCAGTATTTTTTATACTAAGACTTTCCACCCAATCCGGACCAATCACCCAGTTTTGCAAAGATATAGCAAAGTTAACGCATTTTAAACAATTCCAAACAACCAAGTACCTAGCCAGGAATCGAACATGGACCGACCACGTGTGAAGTTGCTATACGACTTATACGTCATTATTTCTTAATTGTTGCTGTAAGATGTTTAGCAAGACGATGGCCTAACTGCAATATCCTGTATCTGAAAAAATGCAACTTTACAGGGGAAGCAAAAAACGGTTTAGGTAACACATATAGGGTTATAAACAACAAGTGAAATTAAAGAAAGAAAAATAAGAAAAAAGTTTTCTGCCTCGGCCGGGGATCGTACCTTTGACGGTGGGAAAGAAGAGTTTCTCGTTCTTGTATTGAGACACCGCAGCCTGCATATGTGGAAGTTTTCCGAAAAATTTATGTGTGGCTTCGGTGGTTCAGTGGTAAGATTGTTTGCCTAGATAGCAAGAGACCCGGGTTCGATCCCCGGCCGAGGCAGAAAACTTTTTTCTTATTTTTCTTTCGTTAATTTCACTTAATGTTTATAGTTTAGGTCCTTGCATTATTTGCAATTTGGTATTTGATAATTATATTGGCAATCGCCCATTTTGCGATCAGAGATTTTAACACACGAAAAGGTGATCTCATGCTTTCAGACGTTGATTCTTTACGTCTTATTTGAGTTATCGTACCTTTGACGGTGGGAAAGAAGAAATAAAGAGATTAGTTGGATGACTTGGTCGAGTTAATACCCTGAGAGTTTCTCGTTCTTGTATTGAGACACCGCAGCCTGCATATGTGGAAGTTTTCCGAAAAATTTATGTGTGGCTTCGGTGGTTCAGTGGTAAGAATGTTTGCTTAGATAGCAAGAGACCCGGGTTCGATCCCCGGCCGAGGCAGAAAACTTTTTTCTTATTTTTCTTTCTTTAATTTCACTTGTTGTTTATAGTTTAGGTCCTTGCATTATTTGCAATTTGGTATTTGATTATACATATAGGGTTATTAGGTATAAAATAATATATTTGCTATATTTGTGATTTCCCGCGCATATATGACTGATATCATTATACACCATGAAAGTAGCCAGCTCATTTTGCCTAAATCACAAATAATCTAAAAGTTATCAAAATGTTACATACGGTATTGCAGTTAGGCCATCGAAGAAGTCCCTAATTTTACCTTTAATAAGTGTTTTAGTTGTAGAAAATGTCTATTCTGAAATAAAATATTTACACCTTTTATTTATTGCTAAATAAAAACATAATGATTGTTATAATAAATGTAAATTTTTGAAGAAGAAGTTACTACGCAAAACACAAACCATGGCGATTAATATGTTTAAACCGACACGGACCTGGTGTTTTTTTTTGTAATTTTCATCGCTAACAAGTTTTTGGATTATAGTAATGAGTGAATATTGGTGATTAATTAAAAATCGTTAAACCAAATTTTTGGTTTACTATTCTCCGAATTATTCCCAAGCGTAATCACACTAATGAATTTTAAAATAAAAAAAGATGCATGTGCCAATAAAATAAAATAGTTTGCTTGTAATATTCTTACTATAGGTACTTAATACTGAACAAATTAGTTGCCACAGTAAACATGATCGAAGGCCACACGACAGCCTAATAATACCCTTACTAAACAAAGTTTTAGCCTTCCGCTCTAAAATCGTATACAGATTTCCAAAATTTAGATTAAAGTAATTGATTAATTAGAAAGTAATGAACGGGTTGAAAAGCCATGCATAATCGTAAGCTAAAAGTCAAGCAAGTATTTATCCAAATATCGCACTCTAATTTCCCGTAAACCCAGGAGAATAGCTTTCGTTTTATATTATAATAGATTTAATTAATGTGTGAAGTATAAATTTCGAAACGTTTTGTAACTAATTTAATTTTATCAGCATATTAAATTTACCTATCGAACGAACTTTATTTTTAATTTTGATAAACTATATAAATTTTGATTAAAACGTAAGACTTGTGTTGAGGTTTTTTTTAAATAAAATGGGTAATAGTAAATTTTTACGTATCCCAATTTACATTTAAATAGTAAAAATTTCTTATAACTAATTTAAAAAAATCAATTAAAACCAAACTCTGACTGATTTAAAAGTCAACTCAATACTGCCTAAGCAATATATTGAAAAATTTACATTTTTTGCCTGAAGCTTAACAGGTTTCATCGAAATATTCAATACCTACGCCCTGTTTTTTACGCTCTTTCGTTTATACCTCTATTTCGTTTTCTTTATGATAAGGTTATTAGGATTTGCATTTTTACCTTCCCAAAAACCACATATAGCAAGAAAGGTATCAAAATAGTTTTTTTTTCTTGGCAAGATGTTAAAGAACAATCTGAGAGTGTTTAAAACAATCTTATACAGATTTCAGTTTGTTTTTTGTCTTGCAAAATACCGATAGTGCTAATCCGATTTTGGACGCAGTTGCACAATTAGGCTGGGTCTAAGGGGATTGCCTTCCCCTACGCCCCCAAATGAAATAAGCATGACCTAATATTTCAGTGATAAAATAATATATTTTTTTCTCAAAAAACATCTCTTTATTTTAAAAGTAGGTAACTATTTTACATTTTATTTATTTTAATTGTTCATTTTATGGATTTTGGTTATATATACGTTAATAGACAGATATTTAGCCTACCTACATGAATGATTGAATGTATGAATGTACGGTACTGGCAGTTAACACTCTTAAAGGATCTAACCTGACACCTAGGCCGCCTTTCTGGGCCCGTTGTACACCACATACCTACTGTGTTCGACGCAGATAATAATTTAAATACTACCTAGTATATAGAACCCAGTAGACTTAAAATTATATTTTAGGTCAGAAACTTAGTCATCATGATATACCACATAATATCATGGTTGTAGCATTAGACCACTGATGGGTCATAAACCTTTTGACATAATCAACAGGGTACAGAGAGTCACAATTTGCTTGCGCTAGCTGCTAGCTCCACATAGGCTCTCCATATACCCTGTCCCATGTGGTGATTTGCTGAATGGCTAGGTCATCGAATCCATTCAGAGAATCAACAGATTAACCCATCCCCTTTACCATAGATGTTATCGGGTGTCATCCCAAGGGTTACCAGTTTTTTTCTGGTCACTGCTCGTCCGTTACCAGTCTACCCATTTACCCATGGGTCGAGGCCCCTTAAGTCGCTTCTTACGAGAGGTCTAGGGGTTACCTTGGTGCTATTCTTATCTTCGGACACTATACGGACCTAGCTACCTACATACATAAAAGAAAAATCCTGAAAATTTTACCCAAGGCCAATTAATTTATAAGACGACTTACTAATAGTAAGAAAAAAATACTAAATAATACCTACAATACAAAATAACTACCAAATAATATAACACAGTATTACGCTAGAAAACAGACATACATAGGTGGTTTAAAAAATAGAATACTATACGCAGGTATATATGTCTATACATAAGTATATGTCCATCAGTCACAAGTTAATTCTAAAATATATTTTGCGCCTTATAACGGTAATAAACACGTTTTTTCATAAGCTGTCCTAATTTATTGTGTTTTCGAATGGTCATATTGTAATTAAAATTTTAAAATTACTAAAATGTGCCAATATTTCAGAATAAACAGGTAACAGTAAAATGTCAGGTAAACGCCTTTAAAAAGAATAGCAAAAATCTCGCCAAGAAACTGCTGTTTTTTTTTTAATTTGGGGGAAGAAGGCGTTGCGGTTAAAACGCTCGAGTAGCCTTGGCTTCAAGCATTCCACAACATAGAGACTGAAAGGCCATTTGTTAAACTGAAGGATTACGAAACAGAAAGATTTTTGTGGGCTAGAAAAGGAAAAGAGAAATTTCAATAAACCTTATTATCAGTGATTTTTAACATAAACTACACTCTATATTTTTCTGTTCTACCTACCATGACGAGCACATCGAAACATTCTATGAAGACATATCAAAAGCTATCGAAGAACGCAAAGCCCATCTTACACTAGTAATGGGAGATTTCAAAGAAGTAAGAAAAAGAACTAAACTAAAATGGGTGCCTTTAGATATGGCGATAGGAATAACATGATGAACATTAATGAATTATCTAGAGGAAAGCCACCTTTATGCAATGAATTTGTTTTATGGAAAGAAACCGCAACGTAAATGGACATGCCTCAGCCCTAATGGATTAACAAAAAACGAAACTGATTCCATAGTGACTAAATTAAACAGCTTTGCAACAGGCAGTGATCACAAGATGAAAAGAAAAATTAATAATAACAATGAACAACTTGACGTGAATAAACTTACAAAAAATAAAGCTATATACAAAGAAAGGCAAAGGAACAGCTCACCCAAAACTTAAGATATGAAAATTAAAATATAGATGAAATAAATGATACGATGACAAGGGCTATGACCAAAATAAGGAAAGATGTCGCACCAAAAGATAAAAAGAAAAAATTTTAGATTGGGAAGTAAGCGGACAATATTTGAACCACGTACGATATGCTAACGATATGACATTAATAACAAATAAGAAAGAAGAAATAAAAATGTTTGAAGAACTGAATACAGCAGCTAAAAATATAGGCTTGAGAACTACACTAGAACTAAAATCATAACAAACACAGATAAAGATATCACGATCAGAATAAACCAAGAAAAAATAGTAAATTATTAAACTAAAACAAGAAAAGAAAACTGCTGAAATCAAGACACGAGTAAGATTGGTCAGCATTCGGTAAATTAAGCTACACACAAAATATTCTCAGTACCTTAAAACGGAAGTGTATAATCAATATATTCTTCCTGTACTCACTAAAAATCCCAGACCTGGACACTTACAAAATCAAACATGGATAAGGTAACAAAAGCCCAAAGATCAATGGAAAGACCAATGTTACCTATAAAGCTAACAGAGAAAAAGAAATGAATGGATAGCAAAATTTAAATGGATATTTGCGGGTCATAATATCGGACAGAATAACTATCGATGGAACAAATATATTGTTAACTGGAGACCTTGGAAAAATAAAAGAAGTAGCGGAAGACGCCGAATGAGATGATTTGAAGAAACATGCGGGAACTAGATGGATGAACACGGCGGCAGATAGAGAAAAGTGAAAGATATTAGAGGAGGCCTAAATCCAAAGATGGATTAAAGAAGACTAAATGGATGGATAGACACTGTTTATAAATTAGACAATTGCATCTCAGCTTTTCAAAAAATAAATTTTGAATAAAAGTTTTTAAAAAAATTTTGATGTAAGCAGTGGCGCACCCAGGAATGTGTCTTGGGGGGGCCCGACAGCTAAAAAGGGCGCCTCTCAAAAATCCTGCGACCAAAAAAAAAACAAAAAAAAAAAAAGGTCATCATGTGTGGGGGAGGCCGACAGCTACAAAGGGCGCCCTCAAAAAACATGCGACCAAAAAAAAACAAAAAAAAAGGTCATTCTTTTCGCAACTACGCCGCTGCTTGGGGTTGGGGGGCCCGAAGCCTCCTGATGTCAAATTTTACGGTATTTTTCGTGTTTTATCATCAAATATGTAGGAAATATATTGAAAAATCTAAGGCTTGGGGGGGGGGCGGGCCCCGGGCCCCCCCCTGGGTGCGCCCATGATGTAAGAATTACGATATTAAACTGTACGACTGGGCTTATTCTTAGAGTGGTTATTGAGAAAATGTTTCGTAGAAGTTTAATAACCATGTGTTATTCGCAGAATAAACCACGTAAAATGTAATAAACCTAAAGTTTGATGTTTAATTTGACTAAAATCCAAAACAGCTACCATACGTTTATCAAGAATGTAATATAAATTTTTGTAGTTATAATTAGTTTTCTCACTAATATACGTAATAAGGAAAAATTGATTCCAGCGTTTTTTATACACTTTTATTTATTTTATCTTGCAATCCTTCAAATCAATATGTCTCATAGGCACAAATTTTATTTATTTTTTATATTTTACGGACAATACCTTTTTACCTGCGCCTACTAAAATTCCATCTTGTATAAAACGTGAAATACGAAAAGGCCCACAAACTTGGTTAATTTTAGGGCTGTTTATGATAGGTCAAACATAATTAAAAAAAAAAGTTAAAGATTTCAACGAGTGGGTCAAGGCCCAGGCGAAGCTGCACAAAAAACAATCTAATACAGGATATGCCAGATAGGCAAAGAAGTGCGTTTTCGGATACAGTAAGTCTTGTTGGGAGTCCTCACCAGACACTTCAACTTACAAAGACATATGACATAGATGAAGATAAAAAGGATGTGCGAAAGATGTTAAGCCAAGTAGAAAGATTGAAGAGGAAGTATTTAAGACCAAAAAGTCGACCTAATATCCTGGCCTATATGTAAAGGAGGGACTGGTTCCCTCGCGAAGGAAGCATACATTAAGAGGAATCCACATAGGTCATCGAAAAGTGAGCGCCATATGCCTTGTCGTCAGGTCTACCGCCTTTCCTACAAACTACTATTACAGTTTCTAAAAGCAACGTGGAGAAAGTACTTCTATACCTACTCAAAAGTACCACTTCTTACAATTCTCCTCTTCAAA
Source organism: Aspidapion aeneum (assembly GCA_963576565.1). Taxonomy (NCBI): domain Eukaryota; kingdom Metazoa; phylum Arthropoda; class Insecta; order Coleoptera; family Brentidae; genus Aspidapion; species Aspidapion aeneum. The sequence continues at coordinate 31,727,021 of OY755048.1, forward strand.
TAGAATTAGCAATCAAGAAATATTAAATGTTTTTATTTTAACACCTAGATCGAGAATCCTTCATTATCTGACAAGAATTTAAGAACGCATTTCTTTATTGAATAATTTTAAATAATTAAAATTTCTCTGAGATGTTAGATCTTGTCAAATAATAAGTACTTGCTCCTTGTTTTTCAGATCTTCCTTAATTATGAGGAATTTGTCAATATCATTGCGAACTTCAAAATATAGAACCAAATCTGACCCTCGAGGTATACATGAAACGAGACGACCAGGACTTGTCTGTCAGGTCTACCGCCTTTCCTACAAACTACTATTACAGTTTCTAAAAGCAACGTGGAGAAAGTACTTCTATACCTACTCAAAAGTACCACTTCTTACAATTCTCCTCTTCAAATAGAATTAGCAATCAAGAAATATAAAATGTTTTTATTTTAACACCTAGATCGAGAATCCTTCATTATCTGATAAGAATTTAAGAACGCATTTCTTTATTGAATAATTTTAAATAATAAAAAATTTCTCTGAGATGTTAGATCTTGTCAAATAATAAGTACTTGCTCCTTGTTTTTCAGATCTTCCTTAATTATGAGGAATTTGTCAATATCATTGCGAAGGGCGAACTTCAAAATATAGAACCAAATCTGACCCTCGAGGTATACATGAAACGAGACGACCAGGACTTGTCTGTCAGGTCTACCGCCTTTCCTACAAACTACTATTACAGTTTCTAAAAGCAACGTGGAGAAAGTACTTCTATACCTACTCAAAAGTACCACTTCTTACAATTCTCCTCTTCAAATAGAATTAGCAATCAAGAAATATTAAATGTTTTTATTTTAACACCTAGATCGAGAATCCTTCATTATCTGACAAGAATTTAAGAACGCATTTCTTTATTGAATAATTTTAAATAATTAAAATTTCTCTGAGATGTTAGATCTTGTCAAATAATAAGTACTTGCTCCTTGTTTTTCAGATCTTCCTTAATTATGAGGAATTTGTCAATATCATTGCGAACTTCAAAATATAGAACCAAATCTGACCCTCGAGGTATACATGAAACGAGACGACCAGGACTTGTCTGTCAGGTCTACCGCCTTTCCTACAAACTACTATTACAGTTTCTAAAAGCAACGTGGAGAAAGTACTTCTATACCTACTCAAAAGTACCACTTCTTACAATTCTCCTCTTCAAATAGAATTAGCAATCAAGAAATATAAAATGTTTTTATTTTAACACCTAGATCGAGAATCCTTCATTATCTGATAAGAATTTAAGAACGCATTTCTTTATTGAATAATTTTAAATAATAAAAAATTTCTCTGAGATGTTAGATCTTGTCAAATAATAAGTACTTGCTCCTTGTTTTTCAGATCTTCCTTAATTATGAGGAATTTGTCAATATCATTGCGAAGGGCGAACTTCAAAATATAGAACCAAATCTGACCCTCGAGGTATACATGAAACGAGACGACCAGGACTTGTCTGTCAGGTCTACCGCCTTTCCTACAAACTACTATTACAGTTTCTAAAAGCAACGTGGAGAAAGTACTTCTATACCTACTCAAAAGTACCACTTCTTACAATTCTCCTCTTCAAATAGAATTAGCAATCAAGAAATATTAAATGTTTTTATTTTAACACCTAGATCGAGAATCCTTCATTATCTGACAAGAATTTAAGAACGCATTTCTTTATTGAATAATTTTAAATAATAAAAAATTTCTCTGAGATGTTAGATCTTGTCAAATAATAAGTACTTGCTCCTTGTTTTTCAGATCTTCCTTAATTATGAGGAATTTGTCAATATTATTGCGAAGGGCGAACTTCAAAATATAGAGCCAAATCTGACCCTCGAGGTATACATGAAACGAGACGACCAGGACTTGGAGACATACGATCATTTAGTACTACATGAAATCTCCACAAAAAGTCCTGCTGTATTTAGTGTTAAATTGAATGGTGTTCAAAGTTCTTTGATGAATTTGAAAGAACGAATACAAATAAAAAAGTTTGTCGCAATAAAATTTCGTTGAAATAAAGTCCCTTACGATAGGTTTAACGAAAAAGTGTGCTATCGGCGTTTAAGGCAGCCCCATAATGTAGGATTTGTAGACCTTTATAGTGGGATTAATGTTTGCCAATGTCATAAAACGTATTTTTTCCGCTTAGTAAGTTTTTGTTTGACTGTTTCACATTATATTTATAAATCCTGTGGAAAACGGCCGAACATTTGTCTGCTTGTAGTAATTTACGAAATAAAAATACGAGGTGTGCTAAGAAAATTACCGCACTAATACTGCTACCAGCATTTTGTGAAACCGCTGCACCAACTTTAAACGACTTGTTAATTGGTTTTTTATAATGTCAAAATTTTGTCTGCTTTTAAATTTTGTAAAATAATTAAATATAAATGTTCGCAAAAGAAAAGATTGGTCAAGACATTTTAGTAAAGATTAATGGCATTCCTCTAAATAATGACCTATATAAAAGTGAAATTTAATTATTAATTTGTTAGTGCTAATATTATTGACTTCTGATTTAAAACGTATTATCATACTAGTGATCATCAAATTTTTCGGATTGAAGGAATGCATATTCTGTGGCAGATAGAAAAGAAACTTAAGAATAAAGTGAATAAGTTGGTATGACGGTTTCTACAAACTATAATTATTTGCACAAAGCATTATTTATCTATATTATGAAACTTACATTAAAAATGTTTAAAAATAAACCTAAAGGTACTTACATTCTAAATTTGTTAGGCTTCAGCCATCGGGGTTGGTGGTCAAACTTTCTTACATATTTCTGTTAAAAACTTGTCACTCGACCCTACTGAAAACATGAACTAGAATAGCTTCGCACCATCGATTTTGGTAAATCCATCGGTACAGCCATTGTACTAGTTTACGCATATAGGCGTAGGTATGTCATTGAAATGGCAAAACTGTTGCATCGCCTCTTTTGTTACGTAACAACCCAGGGTTGAATAAAATCTATAACTTTTTATAAAATATTTAAATTAATGAATCTTCCTATTTGACAATATGATGCTCATAATAAAACTTGATGCGAATAAAACTTTATTGACAATTTAACAAAAAATATCCATAAATTGGATTAGCGAGGTCACTAGCTCCGAATTATTTTTCTATTACCATATTGTCCAAATTCTTGATTAATTCTCAATTTTTACAAAAAATGCACGATATTCATTAATATTCTAAAAATATTTGGGGTGCTTTAAAAATTTAAAATTTTATTAAAACAACTAAAAGTATTATAAATTGCAGTATAAGCAGTGATCATGGAATCAATGCTCTTTACCTATAAATTTTGGAGGACTGGGAATCAGAAGTTTCATCTTTATTAAAATTAATTCTTCCTTATATATATATATTATCTGTAGATGACCATGTCTACACTGAGGCTTTACATTTATATAAAAATATAGGAAACTTTTCTGAAATTAATTGCAAACCTGACCAAAAAATTTTTGATTTAACTCTCTGTAAATCTCTTGTTGATAAAATTATTTTAAATTCTAAATCAATGTTAATGATAGCGCGTCTCTTAGCTTTGCAACAACCGGGAAGTTCCGCATGGTTAAAAGCTTTACCATGATCTATTTTAGGCAATCTTCTTGATGATCCTTCATTTCGAATTTCTGTATCACTGCGAATTGGAGAACCTGTTATTGAACCACACGATTGCATTTGCGGCAAAAAAATTGATAAATATGGTCTGCATGAACTATGCTCCAACAAGAATGCAGATTACTAAATGATATAATCACACGTGCACTAAATTCTATTGATATTCTAGCTATACTTGAACCACAGAATATTTTTCGTAATGACGGAAATTGTCTTGACGGATTAACTTTAGTGCCATGGAAGGAAGGTGTGTGGGATGCTACCTGTAGGGATACATTGGCTGAACCATGTATTAAAAAACATCTATAAAATCTGGTTCATCAGCTAATATAGGGGAAAGGATAAAACAATAAAAATATAAAGAGCTGGACGATAGATTTTATTTTGTACCATTCTCTGTAGAAACTCTTGGACCTTGGGGCGAGGAGGGAAAAATTATAAATGAAATTGTCTGTAAATTAAAAATAAAAAATAAACATGTAAGTAATTTTATACTACAGAAAATAAGTTTGGCCATACAATGAGGAAATTCTGCAGCAGTTTTGGGGACTATCCCTGTAGACACCGGTCTGGATGAAATAAATTAATTATAATTTTATTATTTTCTCTAAGGGTGTGAGGGTGTATATGTGTGAGTCTATTTTAATGTGGATTTTTACGTTTATATTATTTGTATTTTTATTTAGTTTTTACATTGTTATTGTTACTTTTTAAACAATTATTGAAAAAATATTGAAATATTTGTAGAAACACTAATTATACTTCACAGAAATGCTTTTTGGTTCACCCCCTTAAACTTCAGTCAGTTAAATATACTACCAAATTGTATAGGCAAAATTATTCAAGTATTATGCAGTTTTGAAGTAGTAAATAGTGCAAACTTTGTAATATCCAGAGCGAAGTTAGCTCTCAATCCAATAAGGCGATTTACACTGTATTTGGTATCAATAAGTGCAGTTACAAAATAATAAAAAAGCTGAAAATATCAACAGATTTTTTAAGCTTACGAAAATGTCTAAAGCTATTTTATATAAGTGAACTATAGTGATGATGATGGCCTTGCAGCCCTTCCAATGCGAGCACCAGTGGGTCTTTTGTGGCTCACTTTTGAGTTTCTCACCACTGTATGCCTAATCCTCCAAAAAGGCCGGCTCAATCTGAGGTTTACTGAAAGTGTTCTGACGTAAACATGCAATAACCGGACATTCGCACAGTATATGTTTGACTATTTTGTTATCCTCCATACAGAGTCTACATTCGATCCCTTGTGTTGGATGGGTACTCTCAGTCGACAGTGACCCGTAAAAAGACCAGTCAACATACGTATCTCCTGTCTGGTAAGTCCAATAATGTCCCTGGCTCTGTTTCTACAAGATCCTTTAATGAACTCTTAAGATTGAGCCAGTTCTGGTATATTTATCCCTTATTGTTGGAAGCTATTTTCCATCCATTTTAATATGGAGTGAAGCATAGTAGTCATAGGATTTATTTTTCTAGTCTAGTATATTTTATTTGCCTCTTGTAGCTGATTGAGTGTCAACCTTAATCCACCACATCTCTTCATAGGCAAATAAATCCACAGGCGTTGTTGTGGTATTTATAACCCTAGTTTTGACTGTAAGTTTTGTTTAGGCAAACATTTTTTATAATGTGGAGGTCCTTAACATAGCATCAACCATCAAAACAAAACAGACAACCAAATGATGAACCGGTGAACTTATGTTCATGTTAAAAGTGAAAATTTTGCTCACCTCACGGGCCGTCACGAATAAATGTGTAGAAATAGCCTAGAAATACACCTTTATCAATCTTTATTTATCTGTCAAAAGCCTGTTTCGCGTTCTGTAGGCAAAACTAATTAAAAAGTCTTGAAAGCAACTAGGGAAAAACTGAAAAACCAATATCAGTAAAAAACTTCCACGAAAATATAGGATGTTTGTATACTGGGGAATTTCTATTTTACTGACCAAGATTTTCCTGGCGAACGAATTTTCGTATTTTTCGCAGTAAGGCCGACTAGTTTGTAATAAAAACAAATAGGTACTAACTTATAAGTCTAAACTGTTACCACAGCTTCAGTGCCTTATCACTCAGCTACCATTTTTGCTTAGCTTCTGGCACAAAAAACCAACTACTACCACCTTCCCCTAGCTTCTACCACCAAAAAACAACTACTATCTCATTTGATTATGATTGTAGTAGTTTTTGTAGTGGTAGAAGCTAGGGGAAGATAGCAGTAGTTAATTTTTTGCTGGTAGAAGCTAGGGGAAGATGGTGGTAGATGGCTTTTTGATAGTAGAGGCTAGGGAAACATGGTAGCAGTTAATTTTTGGTGGTAGAAATTAGGGGAAGGTGGTAGTAGTTGATTGTTTGCTGGTAAAAGCTAAGGAAAGGTGGTAGTGGTTGAGTTTTTGGTAACAAAAGCTAAGGGAAGGTAGTTGATTTTTTAAAGGTAGAAGCTAGGGGAAGGTGGTAGTATAGATGTTTTTTTGTTGGCAGAAGCTAGAGATAGGTGGAAGTAGTTGTTTTTTTAGTGGTAGAAGCTAGAGAAACATGGTAGTAGTTCGTTTTTTGAATCTAAAAGCTAGGTGATGGTAGTAGTTGATTTTTTCTTGGTAGAAGCTAGGGTAGGTAATAGTAGTTATTGTTTTTCCTGGTAGGAACTAGAAGAAGGTGGTAGTAGTTGTTTTTTTGCTGATAAAACCTAGAGGAAGTTGGTAATAGTTGGTTCTTTGCTGACAAAAGCTAGGGGAAGTTGGTAGTAGTTGGTTTTTTGGTGATAGAAGCTAATCAAAGGTGGTAATAGTTAGTTTTTCAGTAAAACAAATCTATTTTTGAGATAATACTGATGTGTACTTAAGTGACAGATAGATAGCGTAACTGTGGTGGTGGTGGTAGCAGCACATAAGATTTTATAAAATTAATAAATATAAACCTTCGAAAGATTTTTTTGAACAAACATGAATTTAGTTCATTTTATTACTTACTTAAAAACACATCCCTAAAATTATACACAAAATTAAAAATTTTGCATTTATAACGTTATATCTAAGAGTATTTTGGTAATAATTCTAGAAAAACATTAATTTTAAAGTTTAAATAATGTCATGCTGATCAGTCGATCAAATTCAAAATATTCCTTGCAGTATTGCAAAGTTATACTACTGCCTTATCTCCATAGACAAACTTTTACTGCCCTTAAAATGATTTAGGTTGGGGATTTTATAGTTTTGGGTTCCATATATAATAGTAAAGTTCCGTCGCGTGGTATCAGTCATGATCCTTCAAAAGTCAACTTAAAAAATATCCAAAAAGTGTAGTAGGAATAGCTTTGATACTCAATCTTTTTTAATTTTTTTGTTTATAAATAATGCGACACAAAAGAAAAAAGTTGTTAAAAACGCCAAATTCACCAATTTAAAAACTTTTAACAAAAAATGTTGATCCTTTTTGCCAATAAATTAATTAAAAAGTTCTACTTTTTATTTGCAGGGATTAAAATTAACTTATTCCGGATGTATAGAGCCTGTAATAGGTCCCAATATGTTCATTTGTATTTGCTGGGGTAATTTCTTTGTCTAGATAGGCGTTTTTCTGAAAAGAAACGGACCCGACTCTCTTTTATTTTTAGCCTCAAGGGATACATAAAATAAGCGGGCAACTTTTAAAGCCCCAATGAATATCTCTTCTTTCGATTTAACCATTTTTCCTACATTTTTTATTACTACAAAATTTTATCTTTTTGAGAAATTTTGTGTCACATTTTTTACCCCATGACGTTAAAGACTCTATCTCTATATAGCCCATGCCCCTCATAACTAGTAGGAAACTTTGTTCATGGCCAATCCCACAACATTTTAAAGTTCTCTCTGGTTGACAAATAACAGAAAATTAAAAATAATTATACTAACAACATTTTGTATGAAGATAGTAAATAAAGGTTTTCTCAGGTCAGATTAGTTCAGGTGAACTAAGGTTACTTAACTTTACAAAACATCGCCCTACGTTTTCTGACACAACTTAATTAGGTACTGTGTTTCGTTTCATCTGCCTGCGTTTTATTTTTACTGTGGTAGTTGTAAGTAATGAGTATGTATACTTGGGTGTCACATTTAATAAGACAGGAACAGACTGTAAAGAACTGGAAAAAATAATAGTAAAAGCAAAAAAGGTTATTGGATGTCTTAACAGTATTTTATGGAGCAGAGAGATAAAAAAGAATGTAAAATTTAATATATATGAATCAATGGTGAAAAGTACGCTGTTGTATGGAATAGAGACTTGTCGCGTAACAGAAAAATACAAAACAAAAATGGAAAGTGTCGAAATGGATGCAATAAGAAGATCAATGAGAATATCTAGAACAGACCACATAAGAAATGAGATCATAAAAGAAAGAATGGGAATCGAAGGGAGCATAACGGGTGACATCACTAAAAGACAACTGATATGGTACGGCCATGTACAACGGATGAACGACGAAAGATTACCAAAGCAGGTCCTAGAATGGCAACCAATAGGGCGCAGAAAAAGAGGGCGTCCTAAACAAGAATGGCAACAGTCAATCCAAAGATCAATGAGTCAAAAAAATCTGACAGAAGATGATTGTCAGGATCGAAGGAGGTGAAGTATAGGCGTCGAACAACGTAGGAAAACGTTCTAAACCGACTAAATAAAATAAAATAGATGTCGCCACTTATGTGAAAGAATACGGTATCGCAGGCATTATTTATTCATTTCTCTTACCAATATCGTAAGATGAGATTTATATCCCGTCTCTATGGCTTTACAAAAATGTCACATTGATCATGCAGTGTCCCTTAAGGACGAAACACTTAACTGTCAACAATTAATAGGTGTCCATTAGATCTTGGACCCCCATGGGTGTACAGCTTTCGAGCTGCCGACGGAAAAGTACAAAATAATTTTTATTCACGGGTACGAAACTTTACGTTTGTAGCATTTTTGACGCACGCTCTGCTGACTCGACATAAAAATTTGCGAAGGCTGAAAAAGTGCAATATTCACTGACCCGACCTGAGGGACAAATTATGTCACAGTCATGGGTAGTGCTTTTAGTTTCATCTGCCTGCGCTTTCGTTTTACTCTGGTGGTTTAGTTTGTATTAGTAGATGTCGCCACTTATGTGAAAGCATACGGTATCGCAGGCATTACTTATTCATTTCTCTTACCAATATCGTAAAATAAGATTCATATACCGTCTCTATAGCTTTACAAAAGTGTAATGTTGGCCATGCAGTATTCTGAAGAGTCCCTTAAGGATAAAACAGTCTTTCAACACTTAATAGATGTCTATTAGATCTTGGAGCCCCGTGGGTATACAGCTTTCGAGCTGCCCACGGAAAAATACAAGAGAAACAAAATCTTTCCATGCCCGCTTAGCCACGAAAAATTGTTGTTTTCTTTATTCACGGGTACTAAACTTTAAGTTTAAATTAGCCTTCTTTTCTACGGGCGACCTCTAGAAAGCTTATTTTTTCAGACTATTATGGTGCTGCAGCTGTTTAAAGATGATTAAATGTTGCCTGTCACGGTGCTACTAAATAAGAAAATATTCTATAAATTCCCTAAGTATTTTTGCAATGAAAATGCGGTTTTTCTCGGGGAAATTAATAAAAGTCCTGTTACGTTGAAAAAGAATTCAAGGAAAATGAAATAATGTAATCCCTCGCCAAGATAAACTGAAAAATTATGGAACGTTATTGATTTAGAACTAGGGGTTAGGAAAAGCTTTAACCGACATGGTGTATTCCCATTTTAAACATATTAGGGTGTCGATGTCGCCTTGGAACTATCACAGTCTACCCTAATTTTAACTGCACACAATGTGCTACAATCTTGAAAAAAAGGATCGCTATGAGAAAACATCAAATGTAAATGCTGATTTTTTTACTACTTTTTAAGGAACGCTATGTATTTCAATAAACAATTTTAACTTTTAAAACTTGTGTAATTACATCTTGATCTTAAAGACCATGTACAAGATAAAATGATTCTGCGGTCTACTAGCTATTCTTCAATTTTTTAAACTTGCAGCCATTCCTGCTTAGTTATATGTCCCAATTTTATACAGAAAGGACATGTCTGCACTCAGCTTCTCAAATCAAGCTTCGTTGCTTCACTTAATTTATATTGTGTCATCGTTTGTGAGTTTTCTGCTTGATTTTTTTGATTGCCAAATCAAATTAAAATAATTCAAGGACAGAATGCTGTAACTAGGGGGGTACCGGTGCCCCCGCACAGGGCGTCATCGTCAGAGAACGCCGTTAGGCGCCTTCTTAATCAATCAAAATGGGGGGGGCGCCAAACTCTAATATTGCATCCGGCGCCAATCACTCTAGGTACGGCGCTGGTCTACAGATGCAAAAAACCACACTCTGAGTTAAGATTCGAAAAAATTCATTTAGCGAATTTTAGGGCAGGGAATCCCCTAAGACCAATGTGAGTGGGCCTTACAGCCCTTCCACTGCGACCACTAGTGGGTCTATTGTAGCTCACTTTTTAGTGGTTTCTCACCACTGTATGCCTAATCCTCGAAAAAGATTAGCTATCAGTTTGGGTGAGACACTGTTCAGATCTTCTGAATCAATCTGAGGTTTACCGAAGGTGTTTTGACGTAAACGTGCAATAGCCGGACATTCGCACTGTACATGTCTGTTTTGTCATCCTCCATAGAGAGTCTACATTCGGTCTTTTCGGTTATTCCCATTCTGTGCATAAGTACTCTTAGTCGATAGTGACCCGTAAAGAGTCCAATCACTATACGGATCTCCTGTCTGGTAAGTCCAATGATAATCCTGGCTCTCTTCTGACAGGTCCTTTAATGAACTCTTTAGAGTAAGCCAGTTCTGGTATATTCATCCAGCATTGTTGAAAGCTGTTCTCCATCCATCTCAATATGGTTAATTTAGCAGCATTGTATGATATCCCCAGGGCTGGTTCGGAGCCGAAAAATTCGGCAGATGCCGCTTCCCTCGCTGCCTGGTCTGCGGTCTCTTATCCTTCGTGTCCAGAATGCCCTAGTATCCATACTAATGACACCTTATTAGCGCTACCAAGCGCGATGATACCGTGTAGGAATCAAGCGCTTTTAAGGCTGCTTGACTGTCGGAGAAGATTTTTATTGTCCGGTTAGTCCATTCGTGGTGAGTAATCCACCGGGCACACAGTTCAATGGCTACGGGTTCGGCCTGAGATATAGTAGCTAATTGGCCAAGACTGTGTTGAATCTCGACTTTTTCTTAGATACTAACAACTCCAGATCCAACGCCTAATGGCATTTTGGATCCATCGGTATACCAGAAGTCATTGTTGTTTGAAAAATTGGTCCTTTCTGGGAGTATAATATTGTATAGCTTTCTGCTGTATACCTTGTTGAGCATGACGTCGGATATCATTCCTAGAGCTTCATCCAACTCTTGTTCCCTAATTAGGGCTGTTGATATCACTTTGTTTGCCCTGCCATCCTGATGGTTGGCCCTTATTCTATAAGTTGCTCTTCGTACCTCCGCCTCTAAAAAAAACGTGAAGCGGAGGTGAGTTTAGTAAGCATTCAAGCGCAGTCGATGAGCTAGAGCTCATTGCACCACATATGGCAAGACTGGCCTGTCATTGTTAGCTGGTTAGTTTCGCTTTTGAAAGAACCTCCTCAAACCACACTATTGCGCCGTACGCAATCATGGTTCTAATGACTGTTATATACAGCCAGTACATTTGTTTGGGGCTAGTGCCCCAGGTTTCCCCGCAAATTTTTTTGCACGTCCACAGGGACAGTGTGGCTTTGCGGGTTACCTTCTCCAAATGGGTATTCCAGGTGAGAATTTTATCTAGGGTGACCCCCAGGTATTTACCCCTGACGCAAATGAAATTATTTCGCCGTTAAGCTCCGGAGGAGTCAGGAAGTCTAGCTTTCTTTTACAGGTAAACAGTATAATTACTGTTTTGCTGGGATTAACAGACATCTGTTCCCTATCACACCAGTCTTTTACCGTGTTTAGTACTTCTTGTATTATTGGTACTCCTAGATCAACACCTGTTCTAAAATGCTGTTTATGATAAGAAGTCCAATAAATTAGCCAAAAGCCAAGTTCGTCAATTAAGCAATTTCCAGAGCTAGAGCTGAATGCTTGAACTCCTTTTAGGCTTACTGATACTGTTGTCATGAATAAAGGGAGAAGCAATTTTTATTTAGTCTGGATTCAGAGACACCGAGATACAGACAGTGAAACGTGAGATACCATTATCGGCCCTGAAGGTTAGACAACCTTTCAGAGTCCTAAGACCCACAAAGAAATATACAGTGACTTTACCAAGTAGATAGGAATGGAAGAAAAATCTAGTGAAATTTCTGACGGGAGGTCTTATCTGCTTCTAGCTCGCTGAAAAATACGCGATAGGCGCAGGAGTATTAGGTAACAGTCTTCCAAGTAGACGTTTATGCCATAAGGGTAGTGGTTGAGGGGGCGAGGATAAGAGGGGGAGAGGAAACGACTATACACATCTGTTGGGACAGCCAGGCTGCACTGCAAGCATTATGTATGGTCGCCCCTAGATCAGGGCTTGTTCAAGAATGCTCTGAAGTACTCCAAGGATTGGGGGAAATTAAGGAGATGAAGCTCCTGTGAGTTCCGGGTCATATGGGATCTCTGGCAACGAAAAGGCCGACATAATGGCCAATAGGGGATCAGAAAAATGTTTAGTTGGCCCGGAATGCTGTCTAGGGCTGACAAGAGATCGACACTTGGAGAATGTACACTCAAGGCGCTGCATAAAGAGTAGGCCAACTCGAACAGCTGTAGACCGGCAAAGGAAACTCTAAGCGTTTTAGCTTAAGTAGAAGAATTTGGCTGCTGGGCAGAGAAAGAAGAGAAGTGAACCTTCTGCTTGGAGTGCGCATAGGACACTATTTGCTTTAAGGTCACTTAAGCGCTCTAAAAACAAAACAAGATAGGACATGCCCCAAGTGCGTAGAGGAAGAAGAAACAGCCTCTCACTTTCCAGCACAATGCGTAGCATATAAAGGTGTGAGTAGAGGAGTATTCGAAGTAGAGGAGTTTGAACTGGAATACCTAAAGTCGACTAAGTGTACGACATAAGCCAGCAGAACGGGGCGTATTTCGAATGGAGAAGTTGGAATTGGATGATATTAATTCTCTGAGGTTGTCGGATATTCGTATATTTGAAAGACTAAAATGTTCGACAAGGGATCGGATCAAACAGAAGGAAAGCATCCTCTCAATGTTTTTGGGGCATTGCTACTACTAGGTACTACTACTGCTATATTGGATTTATTGTTTCCTTAAAAATTTTAGTTGTCTAAAGGATCCCTACAATTCCCAAAAGTGTCATGAATCTCACAAAGTGTTCACAAAGGGTTTTATTAAAGAGAATTTACTGGTTTTAGATTATCTGCACTGTGACTCTACGAAGTTTTAAATGTTATCGCTTAGAAGACAGGAGATTTTATTAAATCCAAAAAGGTAAAACCTCAGACATGAAAAATTGCACACAGGGTTGTGTCGCAATTATTTTCCGGCAAAGGGAACACTTATTACTTAAAAAACGACAATATTTTTAAAAAATAAGAGGAGAAGGGTCAACGAGTTCCCCCACTAACATTATAAGTTTTAAACTCAGACACAGTAAAACAAATATTTATATTTTGGGTTGACTTGTTCCCCACACTCCCGTAAATTAATATTTTTTATATATCTCAGAAACTGTTCAAACCAAAAGTATTTTATTTACTTCAGTGTTTTATGCGAGGGGTGGCTCGGTATTTCCTTTTGGTGTACAGGTTAGTGGAAATACTAGGAAATACTTAGGAAGTACTGGGAAGTATATTTGGAAATACCGGGAAGTGCTTAAGAAGTACTAGAAAAAACCATTAAAAGTTGAGGAAATACTGGGAAATACCAGGAAATACCTCAGGAATCTCCTTTTGGTGTACAAACATCGGCGATCGAGCCACCCCTCGGTTTTATGAGTTCTTATTGCACTAATCAAAGAGATACACATAGAGAAAAAGACAGACGTAAAAACATTTAAAAAATATTTTTCAAACCAGTCTTTTGCGAGAGTAAAAATATGTTAAAAGTTGCTAACAGAAATTTTAAGAACTTAATGTTTGTTTGTCTTTCATTTTATTACATTTACGGATTTATTTCTTTTTTTATTTTAAAGTGGTTTTTTTATTTGATGGTTTATTAAAAAGCAATATGAAAGTTTAATATACATGTAGAAAAAAATGTTTCGCAATATACCGGTACTTATGAATAAATAAAAAACCAAATTTAAAAAATCATTTTGCGGAAATAATTCACTGGTTATCAGTCTTTTTTCAAACATAAAATTTACTATATTTCTTGCCGACTCACCGAACAAAAATTGTATGGTGTGAAAATATACATTTTCCCGTGTATATTTCAAGCTTTGTATATAATGCATTCAGATCAATAAATAACACTTTGAATCAATTGAACGTAACATATAATAGCCTTTCTTTTCAAAAAGTAATGTTTCGTCTTTGTTAGAATTTTAACAGTTTCAATGACATACTTCTCTAGTTTTGGATAAAAGAAGTTACTTTTTAAAAATAGTTTTTTTTTTATTTGGTATAAATTGGTTTTTGGTATTAGTTATTGAATTATTAAATGTGTTTTTTTAAAGTTTAAAAAAACATTTTGCAGAATTTAACAAAATTTATTTAGGCAAAACACTCGTGTCACACATTTTCAGTCATAACACTACCAGTCAAGGACACTTAAACGAAAATATGAGAAGAAAAAAATCAAGCCGTAAAATATCGCAATATTAATAGATCATACATACCTCTAAAGCGAGGTTTTTTGCAATTTTCTTCCAAACTTTAAGTCCTTTAGATACCACCAAGCACTATACTGGCTCTCTACCTACGATCAAATCAACGGGGTGGAAAATGTGAGTGAGTCATACAGTCAAGTCATACAGTCTTCACTTTTACGTCCTCTATATGTCACCAAGCACTAAACTGGCTATCTACCTACGATCAAGTCAACTGAGCGGCAAAATGTGAGTCCAACTGAGAATTTAACATTTCCTATTTAACCTTTCAGAGGCCAACAAGTACTTTCCTACAGTTAAGTCATACAGCACTGACTTATAAGTCCCTCAGATGTCATCAAGCAAGTCTCTACCTACGATCAAGTCAACTGAGCGGTAAAATGTAAGTTCAACTGAGAATCTAACATTTCCTTCTTAACCTCGCACTATACTGACTTTCGACCTACGAACAAACAACATTTCCTGACGTATAAGTCCCTCAGATGTCACCAAGCAAGTCTCTACCTACGATCAAGTCAACTGAGCGGTAAAATGTGAGTTCAACTGAGAATCTAACATTTCCTCCTTAACCTTGCAGCTGCCAACAAGTACTTTTCTACAGTCAAGTCATACTGCCTCGACTTTTAAGTCCCTTAGATTTCACTAAACGCTATTAGGCTTTCTACCTACGATCAAGTCAACTAGGCAGTAATAAAAATTGCATGTCAAAGCTAGTCTGAAAATGTACATGTGGGTACCAGAACGTCAGGGCATTAAAGGAACTAAGGAATCAGACAGTCTCGCAAAGGAAGGGGTGGTAACACCCTTCTGTAGACTAAGAAAAAGCCACTACATAAAATTAGTTGAAAGACAATCAAAACGATTCATAAACAAATCAGCAAAGAAGTCTAAATCGATTCTAGAAATAAACAGGAACGACTTGAGACTATGAATGTACTGTAGTGGCGGTTCACACCCTCAAAGGATCTAACCTGGCACTTAGGAGGCCTTTCTGGGACCGTTGTGCACCATGTACCCACTGTGTTCGACTCAGATAATAATTTAAATACTATCTAGTGTATAGAACCCAGTAGACTTTAAATTATATTCTAGGCCAGAAACTTAGTCATCATGATAAACCACATAATGCCATGGTTGTAGCGTTAGACCACTAATGGGTCATAAACCTTTTGACATAATAAACAGAGTACAGAGAGCCACAATGTGCCCGCACTAGCTGCTAGCTCCAATTATGCACATTTATAAACCCTGATCTATGTGGTGACTTCCTGAATGGCCATGCCACCGAATCCATTTAGAGAATCACCAGATTAACCCATCCCCTTTACCATATGTTATCTGGTGTGATCCCAAAAGTTACCTGTTTTTATTTTTTTTCTTTTAGCATACTGGTCAATTCTCGTCCGTTACCAGACTACCCATGGGTCGAGGCCCCTTTATGTGTGTATACTTGCTACGCTACGCAGTACGAAGATCCCAGAGAAGAAGTCAGACAAAATTAAGTCCTCTTAGAGAAAGAAAACTTGCATCCTAAGGGGCACCTGCATCAGTTTGGTATATGGTGTACGGACAAACCGGGGTTTGCGAAAAGGGCGCGCCATGTGCATAGTCGCTAGATCAAAAATGGTCTCCCCACCACTATTACTACTCAATCTACAATCTGTCAAAAAGAATTCCTACAACTAATTGTAGGTTAATTTCGGATGGTGTAAAGTACAAAGCGGTGGGCCAGGGAGAAAGCTCGAGCGTGGGTTAGGTATAGAGAGATAGGAAAAGGGAACTGCGAGCGCGCGAATCTTTGGAAATGCTGCCCGTGATAAAAGGCCGTGCAAACCGACCATTTTCTCCATTTTCCGATAGCGCTTGCCTCGTACTCGACGCTTTTCTGAAAAGCGGATAAACTTACGCAACAGCCAAAAGTTTTTAAATCGTGATTTAGACAATCTAACAATGTAGAAAAAATCACAAAAAAATGTGACACTTAAAATATAAAATATATGTGGTAAACACAATATAAAAACACTTATTATAGTGATTATAATTATATTATCTGTGTTAAAAAAGAATTAAAAGGTGACAGAAAAATGTGACACTTAAAATATCTGATAAAAACACTTACTAGTTATACTATCAGTGTTTAAAAAAAAACTTAAAATGTTAATATACATAGGTTAGTGTTGTTATAAATAAACGTTAAACTGATGTTTGAAAAACGCAAATTAACGGGAATGAGTGGTACTGTGTTTAAGTGTACTCTATTGTTTTTGTCAGTTGTTGCTCTTGTGTCCAATGACAGTATTCCAAATAAATCGCACTTGATAATTTTTAACTTTTTTGTTGCATTGTTTTTAAAAAATTGTGCGTTTAAAGTTTTAATCGGTTCCATTCTGTCCTTTGCTTATGCACAAATTGAAGACTATCGTCTAGTTGGTAAGTCAGTTTTCTTAAACAATTAACAGCGGCGTAGCGTGCCTGAAGGGGCGGGAGGGGCCGACAGCTAAAAAGATCGCCCATCAAAAATCTTGCGTTTCCTTTGCCGCCCTCTCAATTTGCCGTTGCCGGCCCTGCTACTTAATAAAGCTTGGGGCGCCAGTATTCTCAGGGCGGGGGGGGGGGGGGGGGTTACAAACCATTCCCCTCCCCACGCTACGCCACTGCCAATTAAGTAGGTACCGTAAATTTGTTACTGTACAGTCTTTTAAGTCAGATCATATTAATTATTTGTTTTGGTTTTAAACATGCACAAAATATTCTATTTAATTTATTTTTTTCATTAATTTTTTTATATGAACACTTAAAATTATAGGAGTTTAATCATCTTCTGTCAGGTTTTTTTGACTCATTGATCTTTGGATTGACTGTTGCCATTCTAGCTTAGGATGCCTTCTTTTTCTCCGGCCTATTGGTTGCCATTCTAGGACCTGCTTTGGTAATCTTTTGTCGTTCATCCGTTGTACATGTCCGTACCATATCAGTTGTCTTTTAGAGATGTCATCCGTTAGGCTTCCCTCGATTCTCATTATTTCTTTATATTTTCATTTCTTATGTGATCTGTTCTAGATATTCTTATTGATCTTCTTATTGCATCCATTTCGATATTTTCCATTTTTGGTTTGTATGTTTCTGTTACGCGACATTTCTCTATTCCATACAACAGCGTGCTTTTCACCATTGTTTCATATATGTTAACTTTTACATTCCTTTTTATTTCTCTGCTTCATAAAATACTATTAAGACATCGAATAACCTTTTTTGCTTTTACTATTCTTTTTTCCATTTCTTTACAGTCTGTTCCTGTCTCATCAAATGTGACACCCAAGTATACATACTCATTGCATGGAGATATTGTTTGTCCCTTGTCTAGTTCTAACTCACTGGATTCGTTTCCAATACATAAGTACAAGTCTTGTCCACGTTCACTGTTAATCGCCACTTTCGGTATTCTTCCGTTAACTTTCTCATCATATACTCCATGTCTTCTTTATCATTAGCTACAATTACTTGGTCGTCAGCAAACTGTAGTGTATATATGGTAAATCCGTCGTTAAGTTGTATTTCCATGCCGTGCTAAATTAATACGTTTTTATAATCAATGAGTCCTATCTGATTCGTGATTAAAAATCATTAGCTCTTGTTCTTTTAAAATTGTTGTAATAAAGAACAGTGCCGTATTTAGAAAAACCTTTTGAGGGGGAGGTCAAGACCTCATGAGGCAGTATTGATGTACATTTACAAATGGACTACAGATTGGCCTTCGACGTGTTAAAAGAGCACATATTTTTTAAAACTTTTTTATATTTTCCCTGGTTTACAAAAAAATATTTTTTATTAAATTGACTACACTATTCTGCTGGTCAAAAATATAGCAACAAATTTTTTTTTCCTCGTGTTTTCAAAGCCTTGGATAATTAGTTTTAGTTATTTCTGTTAAACTCATAGGTGGTATAGTACATACAATTGAAATTAAGAATCAATTTATGAAAATAAAAAAACAAAGTATCAAGCAAACAGAAACCGTCAAGGATTTATTATTACGATTTACAGTATCGAGAACTATAAAGAATTTAAAGGTTTGAGGATCTGTTCTGCTGATGAGAAACACTGGACGGCTAAGAATTTTATCTAAGATATTTGATCGACTTGTCAAAAAAATGTATCAAAATAAGCTACAAAGCTATCAGAAAAAGCCTTGGCAAATTTTAATGAAGATTATTATTATGAAATAAAGTGGAGAGCGAATATAAAGATATGGAGGCAGAAGAACAAGCCGGTTTCAGGGCGGGTAGATCGACTTCAGATCATCTCTTTTGTATAACCCAAGTTATTGAAAAGAAAATGGCATACGGACAAGAGCTGCATCTGCTTTACGTAGATTTGCAGAAGGCATATGATAGTATACAAGCAAAACTAAAGGCTTTCAGGTAAATAAAGGTCTTAAACAAGGTTGCTGTATCTCGCCTACACCCTTCAAGATATATTTGGAACAGGTCCTTAAAGTCTGGAAGAGAAAATGCCAAAACATGGGAATTCCGTTGAATGAAACCACCTTGTATACTTTATGTTTCGCCGATGATCAGATAGTGGTGGCTCAGGATTATGACGACCTCGAATATATGACACGAAAACTAATAGAAGAGTACAATAAGTGGGGACTAAAGGTTAATATCAATAATCTTAAATACTGGGCAGCGAATTCAGTCCTGTGATGAGTATAAATATTTAGGTCTAAAAATTACAGCTGACGGAACACTAGACAAAGCTACAAAAGATAGAAACGTACAAGCAAGAAAAGCAATAACTTTATTAAATGGAATAATTTGGGACCAAAGTATATTAAAACATAACAAAACGCTTATATATAACACCATTATAAAAGTATTATTACATACGGCTCAGAAGTATGGCCAATCAAAGATAGAACAGAAAAAATGCTTTCCGCTACGCGCTACGAAGATGGACTATTGGAGAAGATCAGCAGGGAAATCAAAAAGAGAAAGAGTTACAAATCAAAGAATAAGAGAAATTATGACAGTGGGTGACCGTACTTTAGTGGATGATATAAGAACAAAACAACTGGTGTGGTACGGACATATACAAAGAATGGATGATGGAAGACTACCTAAACAAATATTACAATGGAAACCAACTTGCCGAAGAAAACGAGGAAGGCCGAGGAGAAGCTGGAGAGAAGAAATAAACAGTGAAATAAGAATAAGAGGCCTAGATGATGAATTATGGGCAAACAGAATCGAGTGTAGATTGGATATCGGAAGACGTAGAACGTTGGGAAACCGATAAATATATATCTATATATTATTATGACAACAATTCCAGAACTGTAAGAAGCTGTCTAGTGTAACTCAACTTGCTAAATCATCCTTCAGCTAAAAATCCATTACTTTCAACAACAAATGGGCGTTCTCGTTTCAAATTTGTTGTAAATCATGCTCACTGGACAGCCAAAGATTATATAAAACTCATTTTTAGTGACGAATCAAAGTTTAACCTGTTTCGAAATGATGATGTGTGGCATTCCAGTGAGCATGATTAACTACAAATTTGAGACGGGAACGTATATGTTTTACTGAAAAGATTGCTTTTTGGCTGGATGATGATTAAGCAGGTTGAGTTGAACTAAACGCCTTTTAAAAGTTTTGGAATTTTTGTCACAGTGACAACCTTTTTTTCAATCCTGCCATGAGTTTTGTTGATGGTATAAATAAGTTATCTTTACACATTCTTTCGATAAGAACACTAAGTTCCATAAATTTTTTTCTTTGACGTTAGGGGATTCTGAGCGGCAGAACTTTAAAATTATTTAGAGATAATTTAAGATAATAAATTTTCAGCTGTTTCGGTTTATTTTATACTCTGATTGTACATTCTAATAAATTGATTTTTAATATCGATTGTAACTTTTTTTGCACGACCCATATGTAATTTTTTTATTAGTTACAATACGACCTATCAGTTTAACATAAATAACTGAAACTAAATATCTAAAGCTTTTAAAATATGAGGAGACAAATGTTTGTTGCTATATTTTTGTCCAGAAGAAAAAATAATCAAACGAGTTTCGTTGCTAATCTAATTGTTTTTGTTTCTCTCATATTTTTCCGTGGGTAGCTTAAAAGCTTAACCTCACGGGGGTCCAATATCTAATGGACACCTAATAAGTGTTGACAGTTAACTGTTTCGTCCTTATGGGACTCCTCAGAACACTGCTTGGTCAATGTGACACTCTTGTTGAGTTAATTAGATGGTTTTGTCTCTATTCCTCATATACATAATGTTCCAATAACCAGGGTAACTGCCCATTCATGATGCAAATATGAGGGCCTTGGGGTCTTTAAGCAAAAAATACCTGATTGGTTGCTTTCAAAGACATATGCATATTATTTCTATATAGTACGTATTATTGCAATACCTACGGTACCTTACGATGCAGAATGCAAACATATTTGAAATAGCAATATCAATGGGTATAAGTCTATCCTTGCGGTCCTTAAGATAAAATGTCCTGATTGGTTATACTTTTACGCATGAATATTATTTTATTCTTGTATTCGTTACGTCAAATCATCGGCGTACAGTTGACAAAAACTCTATCTATGTACATTTTTACTTTTACCTGTCCCCTGTAATAATAATAATAGTAAATGTCAAAATAAATTTCATACTGTAACCAAAGAAGGAAACATTTGCTTAATTAAATGCTTTTAAAATTTTTAATTTTTAACGAAAATAAATGTTGAAAAAGGGTAAGAAAATTTTTTATTGAATTAATTAATATTACGGTATTATAAAAGGATTTAAACCAGTTTAAAAAATAGGAATTTTTGTTTACATATAATTTTAAGCGATAACTAAAACTAAACATTCAAAAATTACAATAAAAAAGACAAAAAAGAATGGGAAGTCGGATCAAATCGCGGCAAAAAAAGTTTAAAATTCAAATTTTTTTATTGCCTGTAGCCAGGAAAGTAGATGATGACAGGGATTGTTTCCTATGGGGAAAAAGAGCAAAATAAAACTTGTTTTTTGCAGTTTAATCTCAGTACCTCGTGTCCCATTTTCGATGGGATTACCGTGCCCTTTTTTTGAGCCCTTAAAAATGGTGTAATCAGATTTTTACTATAACGCCATAGTTGCGCTAATACAGGGAGTGAAAAAAAATGCATTTTAAATAATCCCTTATACCTCGCTTATTTTGCAAGATATCTTTATTCTGTAAAAACCTGGCAACTTTGGTAGAAGAAAATACTAACGTTGTCAATTTTTTTAAATAGTGTTTAGTTTTTGGGATATGGTATTTATCATAAAAGAATTAAATAAGGACCTGGATTTTTTTTATTACTATTTTGATTGGTTTTATGCTATTATTATCACAAACAAATAAAAATTTCATATTTTTTTGTTTTAAGGTTAAAAAAATATATTTAATATTTACAAAAAAAATTATTCCGATTGTACGATTTTTCATTTAAATATTTTAATACTTAGCAAATTAAAATGGTTTTACGTTAATTTAAAAATTTATTTGAAACAAAATCTACGACAAATACAAAAAAAACGAAATAAAAAAAATAATAACTAAGTTTTCTTTAATAATATAAATGTTCAAACTGATTGCCATTATGTGTAAGACATTGTTGGCATTTTCGAGTAATTTTTCTTAACGTATTTTGCATTAAAATATTTCTGTCGTTTAGATATTGGGATTTTGTTGCTTGAATAAAGCAGTCACTTTTCAAAATCCCAATATGGTCGATTTCTAGCCATTTTAGAATAATTTTGAGTGAGTCATTCACAAAAATGACAAGTAAAATTACAATGTTAATTCCACGCTTTTGTTTTTCCATGTTGAATTAAATTTCATCAGTTGCTGTGCTACCATCAAATAATTACTTATATTATTTTTGTAACTTTTTAATGTTTTTTACTTTATTTATAAATCTTTAAGTTAACGTTTTAAAATAGATAAATTTAAAACTGTTCAACTAGTGTTGGAAATTTCCAGGTTCTGACTAAATTTATTTTAAAAATAATAAATATCTTTTTTAACCTTAAATCAAAAAAATATTAAAGTTTTATCATTTTAAGATAGTAATAGAATGAAACCAATCAAAATAGTAATAAAAAAAGTCCATATTTAATTTTTTTATGATAATATACCATATCTTAAAAACAAAACAATATTTTAAAAAATTGACGTCATAATTTTTCCCTAAAAAAGTTGGTTTTTACAGAATAAAAATATCTTGCAAAATGAGCGAGAAGGGCTTATTAAAAATGCAATTTTTTCAAAAACTCCCTGTATTAGGGAAACTACGAGGTATAGCAAAAACCTGGTTACACCATTTTTAAGGGATCAAAAAAAGAGCACGGTAAGGTACAATCAGAAAATCGATATCTTTAATAACAACCGAGTTTCTCATTTAATCCCTTGAAAATGGGACACGCTGTACATTTAAAATGCACTAAGGTAAATTCTAAAAGCCTAATATACTTTTGGCAAACGACCGAATTTTGGAAACCAAGTTTTCATTCAACCGTTTATTAACAATATTAAATAAAAGTCATTTAACATTTATTATTCAGTCCCCATGTAAAAAATAATCGAAAAGCTTAAAATAGTATAGTCCTTTCATTTCAAAAAGCTGCCAAAAAAACCATAATAAAATTTGAAGTGTGAAACCCATTAAGGAATCCTAAACAAATAAAAGAGAATATGGGTCGGACTGGGAACTGTTTATAGTATATAGTCAAGTAAAATAAAACGTTTAATAAAAGTTGCTGCTTAATGCGTATAATAATCACTAATAAATAGGTACTATATACTATGTAGCTTGCCCCTGTAATATGTGTAATACGTTCGTATATTCTGGAACGATTTCCGTAATTTTCTACTGAGAGTTGCGCATACATATCAAAAATAATATCTTAAGTTTTCCTCGTACAATGTGTTTTTAAAAGTTTTGCCTTGCCCTTTGGATATTTTTACCTTCCTAGCCCGCGTAGCAATGGCTAGAAAGTCTGTCTGCGTGTGTGTATATTATATATATATATATATATATATATATATATATATATATATATATACTCGACCGTTGTATCTTGTGACATCCAGCAAAAAGTCGGTTTTTGTGACATCCACTTTAAAACATGGTGTTATCCAAAAATAAAAAATATGAAATGTAATAAAAAATATTTTATTTTTAATTCCATAAAAATATTTGTATAAACTCACAAATTTAGAAATAAAATTTTTCATATCTTTGTGGCGTCCATTGTATACACAAAAAAATTTGACGTTGTAACATCCCTAAATATTTGTGTTAACTTGTGACATCCAGCAATGTTGCCAACGTTTCATAAAAATAACGGATGTAACAAGTACCTCCATAAAAATAAGAAATATACATTGGATGTCATGAGGAAACAAATAACAAATAAAATATACAAAGACGTTAGGGATGTCACAAATGTGTGCAAATATGTTACAGGTATATGTATGCAAATAAGAAAAATATACACTGGATGTCACGGGGAAGAAAATGACAAATAAAATATACAAGCACGTTATTGATGTCATAATAGGCTTACAAGATGAATATACGGCAAGGACTAAAAAAAATACTCTGCTAGTATATGGGCACCTACGCTCACACTAGGTACTAATTATAGTGTACGTGTAAGCTAATATTGTCACGACTATATTTGTGACAAGTGGTATCTCTACCATATATGTCACAAGGTTTGTTATTTAGTGCCCTTGTGACTGAGGGATTTAGGGGAATATGAAAATTAAGTATAAACAATCCACATTTATACATGTATTTTATATAAGAAAACAGATTAACAGGAATAGAGGTTATTGCTATAAATAATTAAATAATGTAAAAAGAGGGATGCTGGCTGGAGAGAGTTGACCTAGGGGCCATAAGAAATAAACCTTATAGGCCGTAGAGAGTTGGCCTTATGGGCCATAAAGCGTAACCACCATAGTGAGGTTTTACTTAGGTATGTTAAGTAGGGACCACATTATTTCAGTGGTGTACTGGGTGTGTTTAGTAGGGACCACGTATTTCAGTGGTATACTGGGTTGATCACTTGCTAGAGTGATACCGGTCTATTATCCAGCATCGGCTTTTATAGAATTAATACAAGCGCAGCAATATTGGTTATTGCTATAGTAGTACAATGAATAGAGGAGTTTTACCCTACAAAAGGCAGTTCTGAATTTTGGATATGTTATTAAGGCCAAAAGGGTAGTTAAAAATCTTCGTTCGTTCGTCACCCCCACCCCTGTGCTTCCTCCGCCATCTTGAAAAAACCTTCAAAATTTGGCACTTTTTGTAGTTTTTTGCCTGTAACTTCGTTACAGTACACTAAATCGCAAAAAGAGTTATATTAAGTTTTTTAGAGGATATAATTATCTACAATTATGTGTTACTATGGTTGTTCTGCGAGCAGTAGTAACGGAGCTAGGTAATTTCCAAAAATGACTAAAATCACGTGCTTGGGCAAATTTTCAGACTCTTTATATACTTTGTTCTAGGGTAAAAGTCCTAGGAATATATCTTCTAGAGAATTTTATCAGCTACAAAATCCATTCTTTAAATGTATTTTTAAATATTGTATTGGAGTGGGAGTAACTTTTAACTTAAAGTAAGTAAGTTAGAAAATAATAATTTTTTTAAATGTAGTGCTTTAAACGGCACGTTTTTTATTTATTTTTATTTTTTTGTGTAAATTTAGTGACGTACAAAAAGGTAAGAGAGCTTAGGGGTCAAACACTTCCTTAAACTAACCACCTCTTCAAAAACCCCCCCAGACCCCCCAAAATCTAACATATTTAGGTTTTCTCAAATTTTCTCAAAAAATACGCTTCTAAGAGAAAAATATGTAATACACTTTACTGTAGACAATGACATTTTTTTTTGAAAAAGGTATAACTCGATTGGGGTCAGCTATTTATTCACTCTACAGCGGCGTCCGTTAATTGAAGTTATTTAAAAAAGTCAAAAAATAACCATGTTTTTCCATGATTTATTCGATTTTTTTTTAAACCAAGGTTTATAGAACAAAATGTGTTATACATTATTGTAGCAAATAAAATTTCCTTTAAAACGCTGTGCAAGAAAGTCGGATTGGTTTCATGGTTATAAATTCAGAGGCGCTCGTAAATTTAACCAATTTTAAAAAATCACAAATTAATATATTTATCTAATTTTTTTAAAAACTAAGCCTAATTTAAAAAAAATGCTATGATGCACTTTATTGACAGTAAAATTCTCTTTTCAACGCTGTATAACTCGATGGGGTTTGACTAACAACGAACCGGCCAGCAACGTCCGTAAATGGGGGCCATTTGTTTATTTTTTTTTTAAATTATGTTTTGCACAGGTTTTATTTGATTTTCTGAAAACCATGCCCTTTATCAAAAAAATTGTTTTCTACTTCATTGTAGATAATAAAATTTCCTTTTAAACGTTGTGTAACATGGTAAAAAATATTTCATATTTATCGCTCCAGTGGTGTGCTTAATTTAAAACAATTTTTTTATAGCACACAAGCCATGTTTTGACCTAAACTCAATTACCTTTCGTTTAATACCACACAAGCCATATTTTCATTTAAACTCTAATTTTTGACATTTACCCCCACCCTTTTTTTAAAATAAACTTAAATGTATTCTGTTTAACTGCAGACTCAATTACCTTTCGTTCGATATCACACACGCCATATTTTCACATAAACTCCAATTTTTAAAATTTACCAAAACCCTTTTATTTGGCTTGCGTTAGGTGGATTTTGTTCATTTTTAAATGGGCTATCTCGACCCAAGACCCAGCCTAGGTACTAAATTTCATTCAAATCGGGCAATTTGACGTTAAAAAAACTCGTCAGATTAAATTTTATCTGACTAGATTTAAAAATTATCTATTCAGCTTAACTTTAGTTAAATTTAGTTGAAAAATAATGAGCATATTACCCTATATTCACAGTTTGTAGGTCAAATTAGATAAAAGTTGTCCGTTTTTGTATGTAACTCCCATTATCTTTTTGGACTCAGACTTCAGTTTTTATCAGTCCCAATTTTTACTTTCCTAGTTCGTGCAGCAAAACCTAGGAAAGGTATTATGTTCGACGGATTTTTTTTTAAGATAACTTAGAAATATTTTGTGACATTTGTTTGTTTGTATGTATGTTTATCCGGTTCGGTTCGGTTCTTCGGACTTTTGAAAAACCTGTAGCTGCACATTAAAATCGGCTTACTATATCGAAATGGCTTTTACCTTGAAATTTTTTAACTTACGTACAGCCATCTGAAAAACGCAGTAGTTCTGGGTGTTTAGGTCGCTTTATTTTTTTTCAAATCAAATTTTTACTCAATTTCTGAAAACTCCGTTACCAGAATAAAAATTGTGGGGAAATAACAAGTTTTAAATAAAATTTTTCGTATTTTGTAATTTCTTATTTTTGACATGCTTTTATTAGCTTCACCTGTATGTTTGTAGGTAGGTATGTCTGTTTGTAACTGACTCCTTTGGACTAGATTTTGACCTATTTTAAACGAACAGATTTAATTTAAACTTTGTACACTTATTAAGAACTGGTGACAATACAATAATTTTCCAGGCGCACTCTTGGGGGTACTTCGGAGATCCGCTCCCCCCCCCCAAGCCTTTAAATGTATAGGGGAGGGGAGTAAATTAGAATTTTGGGGTTTTATGATTTTTTCCACGGGTTTGGTCATAATTTCTATCAGTCTGCCAAATTTCAGCTTTGTAGCATGTCTGGAAGTACAGTAGAATATTGATAATCTATACATGAGTGAGTGAGTGAGTGAGTCAGTGAGTGGCAATTTCGACGTTTTTTGAAATTTCGTAACTACTTTACTACTTTATGGAATTCCATGAAACTTGGAGGGGTTGTTAACTCCATGGAGATCTAAAAGATGGTTAGGGCGCGCGAACTTGGCGAGGCACTGCCGTGCCCTCAGATCTACTTACCTTTAAATTCAATAAACTTTGATTAAAATCAAAAAAACACTTTGCCGGAACAGCTTTTGCTCGATTTCTACGCGGGGTCACAAATAAAACGAAAACATAATTATGTTAGTGTGGATGTCACAGAGAGACAAATTTAAATCGAAGTATACATACTCAACTCAGCCCAGGGCTGGCCGATTGCGGACCGGCCATTTGCAAAAATAGAATAGAATAGGAATAGAACCTACAGGGGCGCCCACTACGGGGGTAGTAAGGGGCTAGGGCTAAGGTCACTCATCGTCAAGCAAGCTTTACAGGTAGCGAAGCATAACTCTGATTTTATATTTTTTGGTTATAATTTTTGACATGTTTTCCTCGGTTTCGCATTGGCGACTCGATGTTATTTTAAAAATGTGGTTTTAACATAGTATAAAGATCTATTTAATAATGATACAGTTTTAAGATAGTTTGCAGCATAACTTTTTAATTACACACCTTCATACTGTGTAAAACAACATCTTCAAAATAAAACAGAACCGCCAATGCGAAACCGAGGAAAACATGTCAAAAATAATAACCAAAAAATAGAAAGCTTGACGTTAGCTTCGCTTTCTATAAAGCTTGCCTTTACGATGAGTGTCCTTAGCTAGGGCACCTCCAAGACGTATACAGAGAGGTGCGAAGCACCTCCAAGCATAGTCACATAGAAACTGATTACTAATCGGCTTTGCTCGGTAGACCAAAAATGGCCGATATTCCAGTAAAATATATGACTACAGTACCTAGATTTAAAAAAAAAAAAATCTAGATAATCTGGACTAGGTACTTACCTATGTTCAGCGAATTTTTGATAAATTATGTAGCTCTATACCTAGCTGGATATGTTTTATTTACTGACGCTGGCGCCACTTTAGCAGAATTAAGGCCCTTAATTATTATGCAAATCATTAGAGGCGCAATTAGGGGGGGGGGGTTTATAAAATCGGTTAAGCAGTTTCTGAACTCGTTTCCTTTACAGGGTGGGCCAAAAAAACCTGGACATTTTTTTATTATAACTTTTGAACTATAAAATCGATATTAATGGGACAAACTACACTTGCCAAAGAATTAATCAGAGTTTTGACTAATTTATAATTTTTTGTCTGCCATCTCAAAATCCAAGATGGCGGACGAAATTAAAACGTACCTTTGAAAGATGCTCGTTTATTCTTGTGTTGCGAATATGTTCTAATTATTTTTTTAAAATAGTAAGAAAGCTGCGTTCTTACCAGACACGACAAGGTACGATTCAGCAAAATTGGTTCAGTGGTTCTATAAAAAAATATTTTTTTTTCAACCATTGTTTTGCATATTATACGATTGCTTGCCAATCATGTCTGCATTTATTTACTTATCAATTCATTACTACTGAACCGATGTTAGTGGAAATAAACAACATTCTGGTGAGAATTGATTGCTTTTTTAAGATCATGATCAAAGTTATCGCCATCCTAAATTTTAAGATGGCGGATAGAATTATTCTTGATTCTTTAAAATGGCGTGCTTATTCTTATTTTCCGCAAATGTTTTAGATTTTTTTTAATCTATGAAAAAGCACTACTTTTTCCTCACACAACGAGGTAAAAATTATTAAAATCAGTGTGGTGGTTCTCAAAATATCTATTTTTGTTTCAACCATTGTTTTAGAGATTATACGATTGTATTGCCAATCCTGTCTGCATTAATTTTCTTATAAATTCTACCAACTTTAGTGAAACACAAAAAATCGTGGTAAGAATTGATTGCTCTTTAAAGATTATAATCGAAATTTGCCGCCATCTTCGAATTTAATATGTCGGACAGAAATTGCCAATGCAATCGCATAACTTGTAAAACAATTGTACAAAATCAGATTTTGTGAGAACCACTTCGCCGATTTTATTAAATTGTACTTCATTAAGCGGGTGAAAAGTAGTACTTTCCAACAAATTAATAAAAAAAAAATAAAACATTTTCGAAAAATAAGAATAAAAGTGCCTCTTTGAAGGATCAAGTATGGTTCTGTCCAACATCTTAACTTTTAGGATGGCGGCAAATTTCGATTATAACCTTGAAAGAACAATCAATTCTCACCATCATTTTTCTTATTTCACTAAAATCGGTTTGGTAATAATGATTTATAAGGAAATGAATGCAGACAGGATTGGCAATGCAATCGTATAATCTGTAACACAATGACGAAAACAGAAATAGGTTTTTTGAGAAATAATACACCGATTTTGCTAATTTGTACCTTGTTGTGCGCGGGAAAAGTAGTGCTTTTCTATAAATTAAAAAAAATCTAAAATATTTCCAGAAAATAAGAATAAACCCACCATTTTTAAGAATCAAGTATGATTCTGTCCGCCATCTAAAATTTTAAGATGGCGATAAATTTTGATCATGATCTTTAAAAAGCAATCAATTCTCACCAGGATGTTTTTTATTTCATCAAAGTCAAAGGTTCAGTAGTAATAAATTTGTAAAGAAATAAATGCAGACATGATTGGCAAGGCAATCGTATAATTTTCAAAACAATGGTTGAAACAAAAATATTTTTTTTAGAACCATCAAACCGATTTTGCTGATTCATACCATGTGCGTGGCAAGAACGCAGCTTTTCTATTAATTTAAAAAAATAATTCAAAGGTGTTTGCAACATAAGAATAAACCAGCATCTTTAAAGGGTATATTTTATTATTGTCCGCTATCTTGGATTTTGAGATCGCTGACAAATAATCCTAGTTAGTCAAAACTCTGATTAATTATCTGCCAAGCGCAGTTTGTCCCATTAAAATCGATGGTATAGTTCAAAAGTTATAATGAAAAAAAATTGTGCGGTTTTTTTTTGGCCCACCCGGTATATATGTATTAATTGATTTATAAGAACTCTAATTTAATTCAGCAGATTTGTTTTTATAAAAAAATCACTGAATAGAGTTAAAAATATACTATTATAAATCAGTACGTTTTGACGTATCTAGATTAAAATTTAGCGCTCTTTTTACTTATCTGACTTTAACTACGTGGTAAAAAGGAGGACGGAGATAGCAATTTACAAATAGTATCAAGTCCCTATCCAAGTCCGTTAGTTAATTCACTTTTGCTCTGAGGTACATGAAGAAATATTTATTTATATTTTTTATTTATGTTCCCAATAAGCTAGCTAACATTATTTATTATGCTAACATTTTTAAATATTTTTACAAAGATGCAAGTCAAGTGAATCGCTGGACCACATAGCAACAGCCGCCCCAAAATAAAAAATAAACCAAATTTAATTAATAAAATAGGCATAATGCAAGGTTGTCGCTTTGACGGATGTTACGAGTGCGTGCAATTAAGATGAAAATATACATTGGATGTCACAGAGTGATGAATATCAATTGGATCGATTCTTGAATATACTCGCGCCAATATACACGGAAATTTTGGCGTCAAAATTTTTTAAAAATTTTGCTGTATTCTTCATCAGACTCATGGTATGCTATGACATCCATTTAATTTAGGTACACCCGGGCCCTCCCCATCAGGACTGTACCAAAAACATGGAAAAACGTTGTGACATCCGAATTTGGATGTCACGGCGTCGAAGGATGTCACAAGATATCTAAAATTTTTACGCCTGGATGTCACAACGATCAGCGGATATCTATATATATATATATATATATATATATATATACATATATATATATATATATATATATATATATATATACATATATATATATATATATATACATATATATAGGTAAAATAGTGTTCGATACTCTTTATTAGATTTTGGTCAAAATGCAAATGACAGTTTTTTGACAATTAAAAACTTTAAAAAATGCTAACTTTTTAATGGAGCATCGTCTTAATACACTGTTTTCAAAATGTAGTAGACTATATTTTCTTCAATAATTCGTGTTATAACCAAAAACTTCGTAGGAGCTTTAATTGCTGAGATATTTAAAAAAATAGTTTTCAAGGCTAATATATTATCATGGCTTCACTTGAAGTTTGATAATAGGCTAGCCAGGAAGGTGTCCAGTTCTGTCAAGGATCCATTAATTTTTTAAGGTTAAGGTTTGGTTTCTGTAAAACCGCAGGCTCTAAAGCTACCACCACTTCTTCTCCTCCTTGTTCCTCAAATGGTCTCCAAAAATTTGTTTGTGGTGTTTCAAATGGCCATCAAAACGCCATTATTAATATCACTTACTAGGTCCTCACTTATAAAAATAAACTAAAATATACAGGTTTATAATTGTTATTATTCACAATAATAATGAAAATGTCACTATAATAATGACATGAATTCAAATCCGTAATCTTACCCTAACAATTTTAAAATGAGTTTGACCCTGCATTAAAGAATGCAGGTGGTACCTTTCGAAAGCCTTTGTTATATTTCGAGAAGGAATTAGGTACTTATAGAATGGTATAAGGTATGTTCGAAACTTTAACTTTAAAGAATGATGTATACCTAGCCGTGCTTAAAACACAGGAATTCTTCCCAAAATGTGAAAATAAATTTTCAATCCCAATATGGTTATATTATTATTAGGGTGGCACGCGCCAGTTTTTTGTGCGGCTTTTTAAAATGACAGAACTTTTAGATAGGTAGTATTTAGCATTTCAGAGGATAGCATGGTAACCTATTTTAAATTTAATTATATTTTATGTGGACTCTATCAATTTATATTTATGAAATATAATAAAAACTTTCGATTTTTATGCTACTATTTACTAGGTTTTCAGTCAACGATTAAAAAAAAACTAGGCAATTAACTTTTAATATAAATAGAAATCTCTAGTATAAAAAAATAAATAAAGTTATTTAAAAGATACGCATAACCCAGGCGATGTTTATGTTTAATCTCATATAGTAAAAACAAATAAAAATGTCAATGAAATTTTATTTATGCATGTAATAAAATTACAGTCGAACCTCTCTAACTCGAACCTCTATAACTCGAACCCCTCTATAACTCGAACCTTTTAAGCGGTCCCTGCACCTTTTACATGTATTTCAACCTATGTAACTCGAGTTTCTATAGCTCGAACTCTCCATAACTCGAACTGTTTTGGTTGTCCCTTCAGGTTCGAGTTATAGAGGTTCGACTGTAGCATGCAATGATAAAATTGCTTTAATAAAAATAAAATTATTTATTGTTTCAAATTCAAGTAATTGAATGGTATTTTTTACTAATTTTTATATAGTTTTGTCAAAAATATTTAAATCATAACAAAAACATTTCATGTAAAAAAAAGCCAAGTACACGAAAATGGCATTCCGTAAACAGAATTGAGATAAAAGTAAAGCCAAGTTTTCCAATACAAATTTCAAAATGAAAGGTTCTTACTAGTTTGGAAATGTTTTTTAAAACTTTGCTATTACAGCCAAACTTCTTTATGTTCAATTTAGCACTGTGCCTAAGAGTCATTTACAGCCGTAATAGCCAAGTTTAGAAAAATATTTCCAAACTAGTAAGAACCTTTCATTTTGAAATTTGTATTGGAAAACTTGGCTTTACTTTTATCTCAATTCTTTTTACGGAATGCCATTTTCGCGTACTTGGCTTTTTTTTACATGAAATGTTTTTGTTATGATTTCACTTCTTTTTTAAAGAATTGGATAATACTTAATTTTTAAAGTAGTAAAATATGCGGAATATTGTTCAAAACCTTTGCAATGCCTTACTTAAATTTTTGAAATTTTTTAATTTTTTTCCATGGTTTTATCGTAGTTCCTATCAGCCTTCCAAAGCTCAGCTCTCTAGCGTGTCTGAAAGTGCACAATGTTAATTTTACATAACTTTACATGTATAGGCGAGGGAAATAAATTAAAATTGTCGTGTTTTTAAATTTTGTCCTATAGTTTTATCATAGTTCCTATCAGTCTTCCAATGCTCAGCTCTCTAGCGTTTCTGGAAGTGGATAATGTTACTTTTACATAACTTTACATTTATAGGGGAGGAGAGTAAATGAAAATATTGAACTTTTTAAATTTTTTCCCATGGTTTTATCATAATTTCTATCAGCATTCCAATGCTCAGCTCTCTGCTGATCAATGTTAGTTTTATATAAATTTACATTTATAGGAGAGGAAATTAAATTGAAATGTTGGTATTTTTAAATTTTTTCATAAAGTTTTATCATATTGTCTTTCAGTCTTAAAAAGTTCAGCTCTCTAGCGTTTCTGGAAGTGGGCAGTGTTACTTTTACATAACGTTACATTAATAGGGGAAGGAAGTAAATTAGAAATTTGGGGTGTTTTAATTTTTTTCTATAACTTTATCATAGGTACTATCGGTCTTCCAAAGCTCAGCTCTCTAGTATGTCTGGAATTAGGCAATGTTACTTTTACTTAACTTTGCATTTATAGGGGAGGGAAGTAAATTAGAATTTTGGAGTGTTTTAATTTTTTTCTGTAGTTTTATCATAGTTCCTATCGGTCTGCCAAAGCTCAACTCTCTAGCATTTCTGGAAGTGGGCAATGCTACTTTTACATAACTTTAAATGTATAGGGGAGGGAAGTAAATTAAAATTTTGGGGTTTTTTGATTTTTATCTATAGTTTTATCATAGTTCTTATCAGTCTGCCAAAGCTCAACTCTCTAGCATTTCTGGAAGTGGGCGATGCTAATTTTACAAACCTTTAAATGTATAGGGGAGGGGAGTAAATTAAAATTTTGGGGTTTTTTGATTTTTTCCAGGGGTTTGGTCATAATTTCTATCAGTCTGCCAAATTTCAGCTTTGTAGCATGTCTGGAAGTACAGTAGAATATTGATGATCTATACATGAGTGAGTGAGTCAGTGAGTGAGTGGCAATTTCGACGTTTTTTGAAATTTCGTAACTACTTTACTACTTTATGGAATTTCATGAAACTTGGAGGGGTTGTTAACTCCATGGAGATCTACGACTGTGCAAAGTTTGAGATTCGTAGCTCATTCCGAAGTAGAGTTTTAGGTAGGTCAAATATCGGCTGAAATGTTTCCAGAAAAGATAGTTACGGCGCGCGAACTTGGCGAGGCACTGCCAAAATATAAGGTAACTCCACAAAAAAAACTAGGGACTTATTGGAATAAAACCTGACTTTATTTTAGAGTCGACTTTATTTTGACACATTCACACAGAAAACAAACTTCTGATCTCTCAAAACTGACATACCAAAGCCAAATTTAATAATACAGTCGCTAACTTCCATTTAATAAATGCCGACACTAATAAATCCGGTTTTTAAATACACAAAGGCCGAATTTTGAAGCAAAGCAGCTGCTTTTTATATGTAAATCTGTCATCGTAGGGTCGAATTTCATATAAGGTCAGGTTTTATTCCAATAAGTGTCTACTAACTAGGTAGGTTTTCTTTATACTAAGACAGAACT
This sequence comes from Aspidapion aeneum, assembly GCA_963576565.1. NCBI lineage: Eukaryota > Metazoa > Arthropoda > Insecta > Coleoptera > Brentidae > Aspidapion > Aspidapion aeneum. The sequence goes on from OY755048.1 coordinate 31,761,916, forward strand.
AAACAAAAACAGAAGTTGTCAACTTTTCAAAAGATATTAGTTTAGGTATTATAAAGGATTTTGTATATCCTGTGTGCATTGTTTATAATTATAAGTTGAAAATTTGCTTCATAACACGACACATAACCGACTGGTGCCAGCTCTACTATGAGGAAAGCACGTTCATGAATTAATGTGAAAACTGACAGAAAATATATTTCGGAATATCAACTTTATTATTTTAGCTAAATTATGGTCAAAACGGCGGCGATTTATTGGGGACATTGTTTACAATAAACGTGGAATTTCGTACCCGTAACTTTAAAAATCAAACAAGTTTCGTGGCTAATCGGGAAAAAAGGAGTTTTTGTTTCTCTTATATTTTTCCGTGAGTAGCCTGAAAGCTTAACCTCACAGGGGTCCTAGATCTAATGGACACCTAATAAGTGTTGACAGTTAACTGTTTCGTCCTTATGGGACTCCTCAGAAGACTGATGGTCAATGTGACAAATCTTGCAAAGTTAATTAGACGGTTTTGTCTCTAATCAAATGTAAATAGTGAGAAAACTATCGCAAGAAGCTACCGAGATACGAGATAAATATAAGAGAAACAAAAATTCCTTTTTGCCCGATTAGCCACAAAACTTGTTTGATTTTTAAATTTACGGGTACGAAATTCCACGTTTGTTAGTATATTTGGCTTAAAAATTCCGTTGATTGATGCTCACGTGTCTTGATGACGGGTAGAAATGCAATATGCGTTATTCCGGCCTGAAAGACAAAGAGCTGTCGTAGGTCACGGACTATAGTTTGTTTTCTTTTATTTGCATTCGATCTTTTCATTGATCGATATTTTATAGCAGTTTTTCGCCTGCTTTTGTTTTTTGTTTCTCTCGTATCTCGGTAGATGGCGCTTCTTGCGATAGTTTTCTCACTGTTTACATTTGATTAGAGACAAAACCGTCTACATAACTTCGTAAGATTTGTCACATTGACTAGCAGTGTTCTGAGGAGTCCCATAAGGACGAAACAGTTAACTGTCAACACTTTTTAGGTGTCCATTAGATCTTGGACCCCCGTGAGGTTAAGCTTTCAGGCTACCCACTGAAAAATATAAGAGAAACAAAAAATCCTTTTTGCCCGATTAGCCACGAAACTTGTTTGATTGTTTACAATACGAGTAATGTACTTTTTAGAGAACATAATGATATTTTTTTTCTGCATTAGTAGGTACTTACAAACTCATAAATTGAGTTTTGCTAGGTTAAGACATAAAATAAAAAATACATTAATCATAACAAAAACATTTCATGTAAAAAAAGCCAAGTACGGAAAAATGGTATTCTGTAAAAAGAATTGAGATAGAAGTAAAGCCAAGTTCCCTAATACAAATTTCAAAATGAAAAGTTCTCAAAGGTTATAGGGGACGGACGCAAATAAAAATTTTGGAGTTTTTAATTTTTTTCCCATAGTTTTATCATGTTTCCTATTAGTCTGCCAAAGCTCAACTCTCTAGCGCTTTTGGTAGTGAGCCATGTTACTTTTACATAACTTTGCATGTATAGGGAAGGGGAGTAAATTAGAATGTTGGGGTTTTTTGATTTTTTCCAAAGGTTTGGTCACAATTTCTATCAGTCTGCCAAATTTCAGCTTTTTAGCACGTCTGGAGGTACAGCAGAATTTTGATGATCTATAGATAAGTGAGTGAGTGAGTGGCAATTTCGACGTTTGTTGAAATTTTGTAACTACGTTATGAAAGTGAATGAAACTTGGTTCTTAACTCTATAAAGAACTATGACTGTGCAAAGTTTAAGTTTCGTAGCTCATTCAATATCAATATACTTAAATATGGGCTTAAATGTTTTTAAAAAAAAGATGGTACATCAGTTTACACCACGAACGTGGTCGGGTACTACTGCGCCCTCAGATAAATGAGTTCCTCTTTTGTAAAAAATACCCCAAAAAAATTATTTATTATTAAGCTTATTTTAGTCACTACAGCTATTAATTTTAATTATTTTTAACTTTAAGTCAATCAAAGAAACAAGCTTTCGTAAACTAAAAGCCTAACAACGTTATTTACAAGGTCAATACAAGCAAAGTCTCGAAGATTTAAAACCTAGGTATCAACTAAATTTTGAATAAAGAAATAACTTATTATTACCATCAGGGCAATTTTTTTTTAAATCGCATAGTATTAATTATTTTTATTCCTTGTTTTATTAAAATTTTATTAATAAAAGCAGGCAAAAATGTCTTCCTTAAATTAATTAAATTCTGTAGTTCTGTTCATACGAGAAAAATTCTGTTCAAAAAAGGATAAAAGAATTTTCTTAAATTAAAAAAGGCTGAAATTAAAGATAATTTTATTTCCATAGAAAAAAAAATCTTTACATTTACTCTCCTATTTTAATTTTTAGTTTAAAAAATTTAACAATTTAGTAAACCAATACTACTTATAAATAATTTTATCAATTTCTTAAACTACAACAGTAAAACTCAATCGTTAGGTAAGGCTATAAACTAAACTTTTATAAATGGATGATTTTAATATTAAAATGACATAAAATTTTTAAAATTGTAGCATTTTTAAATGAAAATAACATGAGCAAAGTTATGTCCTATGACGGGAGTGTACGTGGAAAGAGAGGTGGGAGGCATAGTGGGGGTTCTAACCGGACATTGCATCCTACAAGGCGAAATGAGGGTGAAGGCCGATGCGACGTGAGAGCGATGCTGGGCCGAGGACGAGACCTCGGCGCATTTTCTCTCATCATGTGAAGCATATAAGGAGGCAAGAAAAGAGGTAGGGGGAATGCCCGGGGATTGGCGAAAAGGGCGCTTTATGTGCCAAGTCGCCAGGCCTAGCTCCTACCGCACACGACTACAACTACTACTATGTCCTAAGACTTCTAAGTAAATTTTATGACTATTTATATATTTTGCCAAATTTATTATATATATTAGGTTATCAACTTTTTTTGTAGTTTCCTTAAAAGTATGGCTTTAGCCCATTTGTTTTTCTTTAAAAAAATTGTTGTAATATGGACTTGTTATACAGTTTCGAAATTAGAAAGAAACAAGAAATTTTTAAATATACTTTTTTACTTTGGATTGAATACCTAGATCGTAACTAAAAGATTTAATCTCTAAATTTTAACTTAAGAAAATTTCAAAGTAAATGTGGTACGTTAATTTAAACTTAATTCAAAAGGATTTAAGCTTAACTTTTCATTCGAGGATTTAACTTTGTAAACGCCAAATCGTAAAGGTGTTAAATAAAATTTTGTAATTTGTAAAAGCAGTTTACCAGCATACAAGATTTAATTTTACGGCAAAGGAACCTGGTATTTCTAATAGGTATAAACTGTATAACGTTTTACATTGCTTTTACCAAAATTATATATTTTTTATAAAAACATGCTTGGTAGAAAAATATTCTTTTGCAAGCTCTCTATTTTTTCTTGAAAACCAAATATAAAATACTAATAAACGTGAAATTTCATACCCGTGAATTTAAAAATCAAACAAGTTTCATGGCTAATCGGGCAAAAAGGAGTTTTTTTGTTTCCCTTATATTTTTCCGTGGGTAGCTTGAAAGCTTAACCTCACGGGGGTCCAAGATCTAATGGACACCTAATAAGTGTTGACAGTTAACCGTTTCGTCCTTATGGGACTCCTCAGAACACTGCTGGTCAAGTGACAAATCTTGCGAAGTTAATCAGACGGTTTTGTCTCTAATTAAAAGTAATTAGTGAGCGAACTATAGCAAGAGGCGCCATCTACCGAGATACGAAAGAAACAAAAAACCAAGAGCAGGGAAAAAACACTGCTATACAATATCGATCAATGAAAAGATCGAATGCAAATAAAGGAAAACAACTATAGTCCGTGACCTACGACAGCTCTTTGTCTTTTCAGGCCGGATCAACGCATTTTGCATTTTTACCCGTCATCAAGACAGTGAGCGTCAATCAACGGAATTTTTAAGCCAAATAATACTAACAAACGTGAAATTTCATACCCGTGAATTTAAAAATCAAACAAGTTTCATGGCTAATCGGGCAAAAAGGAGTTTTTTGTTTCCCTTATATTTTTCCGTGGGTAGCTTGAAAGCTTAACCTCACGGGGGTCCAAGATCTAATAGACACCTAATAAGTGTTGACAGTTAACCGTTTCGTCCTTATGGGACTCCTCAGAACAGTTCGCTCACTAATTACTTTTAATTAGAGACAAAACCGTCTGATTAACTTCGCAAGATTTGTCACTTGACCAGCAGTGTTCTGAGGAGTCCCATAAGGACGAAACGGTTAACTGTCAACACTAATTAGGTGTCCATTAGATCTCGGACCCCCGTGAGGTTAAGCTTTCAAGCTACGCACGGAAAAATATAAGGGAAACATAAAAACTCCTTTTTGCCCGATTAGCCATGAAACTTGTTTGATAAAATACTAATATTAATATTTATTATAGTTCTCTTGCTCAATAAAATTGTATGTCAAGATTTATTCCAAATAAAATATTAAAAAATGTCGTAAAATTCGTCGCGACATTTGTCTCAAAAGCTGGTCATGTAGTAACAATTTCTCTGGAAGATCAAAGGACTGTTACTGCCGATTGGTACATCGCCATTTGTTTGCTGAAAGTCATCGCTGAGCTACGAATAACGAACCCCGAACGATGAATCATCCTCCAACACAATGTAATTTCGCCACCATTTTCTTAAACAGATGCTTGGAAATTGAGCGGAATAAATTAAATAAGATCTACTCATACACATTTGTTTTCAGATTTGAAATTACAGCAGTTTTGTTCTAGCCTAGTTGCTGAAGTGCATCTCTATGTTTTCGAGCATAATATCATCTGGTGACAATGCCTATAAACGAATCTTTTGTTCCATTATTTAGAGACAAGAATAATTGCACAGTAGTGCTATATAGCAGTTTTTAATGTTAAAGGAGCAAGAATAGAGAGAACTTATCCAAATGTAGATGTCAAACAGTGGTACTTAGTTGTAGTAGTAGTTACTATACTTTTAACTTGTCTGAAAGCCTACAGGTCCTTTATATAAAGGTCAGCATATCAAACTTCCTCAAAATTTAAATTCAAAATGTCCTTCGTCACAAACGCTTCCTTTTGTTGGTCCTTCTAGATGATGATTTTCTTTTTGGTATAACGCCTCTTGCACTTTCTTGTAGGATATACTATATGGCTCCCACCATGACTATTACCGTTTTTAGTGTTCTGCCGAGTAACCAGTCTTTACGACACTTTATCTGGTCACACACAGATGCAAAGGCACTTAACAACTTTGTTTCTGTTTTCCTCCTATCATTTAAAACTTAATATAGCGCAACCACTTTGAGAATCATTGGACTAAATCCTAGCCTCTTTCAATGTTCTTATTTTTTACATCTCAATCTGTCAGGCTTAATTGGTCTTTGTGGAATTGACATATTATTCTTTGTCCATATATCCACTGATGGCCTGGTATCTCCGTTAACCGTTTTTCCATAATGGCTAGCCTTTACATCGATACAGAAATCTTATTTTCCTTTACAGTCAAGATCTATAAAATGTTGGACTTAGTCATACACAGGGTGGTTCCGACTATATAGCACTTATAGCAGGCTCCTGGGTTATTATCCCTGGTTCCTCGGCTGGCTGCGCGTCGGCTCCTGAACTACACCTGCATATATTCTCGATGTCCAATGTCGACTTATGCGACGGCACTACCCTGCCGCCTTTTAAGAACTATATATGTACGAAAAGCTCAAGACTCGTAAAAAAAGTATTTAAATCTAAAATAAAGTCAATAATTTTTTTTTTTACCAATAAGGGACTGTCCTTAAATTACGTAACGCTCTAGGGGGGAGGGGGGTTTGGAATTGCGTTAAAGTCAGTGTTTTTTTTATGTGTTTTTTCTTGAAAATGCGTTACGAGTGGGGAGGGAGGGGGGGTTAAAGTCAAAGTTTTGCGTTACGTTATTTAATTATTACTGAGAGGTGATTGTTTGTTTGTTTTTCGAGTTCTGCCTAGTAACCAGTTTTTACGAGACTATATCTGGTCACACACAGATGCAGAGACACTTAACTACTTTGTTTCTGTTTTCCCCCTATCATTTAAAACCCAATATAGCGCAAACACTTTGAGAATCATTGGGCTAAATCCTAGCCAGTAGGCTCTTTCAATGTCCTTACTTTTTACATCTCAATCTGTCAGGCGTAACTGGTCTTTGTGGAATTGACATATTATTCTTTGTCCATATATCCACTGATGGCCTGGTATCTCCGTTAACCGTTTTTCCATAATGGCTAGCCTTTACATCGATACAGAAATCTTATTTTCCTTTACGGTCAAGATCTACAAAATGTTGGACTTAGTCATACACATCGCTAGAGTGCAAAGGGACTTTCATTACTGAGAGGTGATTGTTTGTTTGTTTTTCGAGTTCTGCCTAGTAACCAGTTTTTACGAGACTATATCTGGTCATACACAGATGCAGAGACACTTAACTACTTTGTTTCTGTTTTCCCCCTATCATTTAAAACCCAATATAGCGCAAACACTTTGAGAATCATTGGGCTAAATCCTAGCCAGTAGGCTCTTTCAATGTCCTTACTTTTTACATCTCAATCTGTCAGGCGTAATTGGTCTTTGTGGAATTGACATATTATTCTTTGTCCATATATCCCCTGATGGTAAGGTATCTCAGTTAACTGTTTTTCCATAATGATATGATACAGAAATCTTATTTTCCTTAAAAAAGAATATTATTTTTCCATCCCTTATTTTGAAGAATCTTTTTTACCATTAAACATAAAAACATTTCTACTCTCTGTCGAGTTTACCTCTACAGTCATTTATTAATGTCTATAGAGATAAAGATAACTGTTTAAAATACCAAGACTTTTATTCATACTCCACCAGGAATAGTCCCCTTTTTTACTTTATAAAATGAAATCATGCGTGCGTATTACAAAATTTTCAATATACTTTTAGGCCGGCTCATGTCTCTATAATATGTTACCAGATTTAGAATTTTATAAAACTACCTCAAAAGAAGTAATAAACTCAAATTTACCTAGTTGTAGATGTCAAACAGTGATACTTAGTTGTAGTTGTAGCTACTATATCTGTGGCTTGCCTAAGAACCTGCCGGTTCTTCATATAAAGGTCAGGATATCAGGCTACCTCGGATTCAGAAGGTGGGTGATCCATCTTAAACGCTTCCACTTGTTGGCCCCCTAGATGCTTTGTTTGTTTCTTGGTACAACATCTTTTGCACTTCCTTGTAGGACGTACTATATCTCTCCCACCATGACTCTTACCGTTTTTCGAGTTCTGCCGAGGAGGCAGTCTATATCTGGTCATACACAGATGCAGAGGCACTTAACTGTTTATTTTTGTTTTCCCCCAATAATCGTTTGAAAGTCAGTATAGCGCACACCTTAAGAATCATTGTCTTAAATCCTAGCCAGTAGTCCATATATCCCCCGATGGTATGCCCACACTATAGCTCTTACTCTTCGTTAACCGTTTTTCCATAGTAGCTAACCTATACATCGATAAAGAAATCTTATTTTCCTTTACAGTCAAGATCTACACAATGTTGGATATAGTCATACACATCGCTAATAGGGTGCAAAGGGACCTTTATTACTGAGAGATGATTGTCTGTTTGTCAATGCTAATAATGATAACACAATTATTAACGCAGATAAGATTATTGTCTCAAATTCTATAAGTCTGGGAAACAAAAACATTTAAATTAATTGGCTACATCCTATATCTTAACTTAATTAAGCAAGACATTTTGTGTTATTCTTTCACTTAAAATGATTTAAGTTAAACAGAAATGATGGATAAGTATTATTATGCCACAGCTTACTCAGCTTAAAGCTATATTTTTTTAGCCTGGGCCCAATGCTGTGACAAATAGTTTTTTTGATCAAAAAAGAATATTATTGTTCCATCCCTTATTTTCATGAATCTTTATTTACCTTTAAACAAAAACACATTCCTACCCTCTACAGTCATTTATTAATGTCTATAGAAATAAAGATAACTGTTTAAAATACCAAGACATTTATTCATACTCCTCCAGGAATAGTCACCCTTTTTACTTTATAAAATGAAATCATACGTGTGTATTACAAAAATCTCCAATATACTTGTATGCCGGCTCATGTCTTTGTAATATATTACCAGATAATTTTATAAAACTTCTTCAAAAGAACTACAAAACTCAAATAATATTATTTGTAACTATTTCTTTTTACAATTTTAATGAACGTGAAATTTTGGTAACCAAACAATAACATAAACAAAGCATTCTACCTTTTCTATCTATAGATTCGTTGTATCAATATGTTCTAAATACGTTTTTAATTAGCAATGTCAAAGTAGGTCATTGATTTAAGAAAACATATAACATCTATAATTTGTCTTTTATTTTGGGCATTTTGTAATTTGTTATAGAATGCATAATTTCCTATATATAATTCATATAATTTGATTTTATTTTACTTGTATTTTCTAAGCACACTTTTTGCCTTTCCATGCGTCAGTTTTGATGGTTTTGAAACTCCGTTATGTCACTACATTATTTGACAATTATTATCAAATGTTTAAGATTATTTCTAATATTTTTTCCAAAGAGTAGTTGGCTGGGTAAAAGTTTATCAAATTGTGGATTAGAATTGTAGTCTTTCTAAAACTAATTGTGCAGATTTATAAATCAAACAAGTTTCATGGCTAATCGGGCAAAAAGGAGTTTTTGTTTCCCTCATATTTTTCCGTGGGTAGCCTGAAATTTTAACCTCACGTTGGTATAAGATCTAATGGACACCTAATAAGTGTTGACAGTTAACTGTTTTGTCCTTATGGGACTCCTCAGAACACTGCTGGTCAATTTGACAAATCTTGCGAAGTTAATTAGACGGTTTTGTCTCTAATCAAATGTAAATAGTGAGAAAACTATCGCAAGAAGCGCCATCTACCGAGATACAAGAGAAACAAAAAACAAAAGCAGGCGAAACACTGCTATACAATATCGATCAATGAAATGATCGAACGCAAATAAAAGAAAACAACTATAGTCCGTGACCTACGACAGCTCTTTGTCTTTCACGCCGGATCAACGCATATTGCATTTTTACCCGTCATCAAGACAGTGAGCGTCAATCAACGGAATTTTTAAGCCAAATAATACTAACAAACGTGGAATTTCGTACCCGTGAATTTAAAAATCAAACAAGTTTCGTGGCTAATCGAGCAAAAAGAAGTTTTTGTTTCCCTCATATTTTTTCGTGGGTAGCCTGAAAGCTTAACCTCACGGGGGTCCAAGATCTAATGGACACCTAATAAGTGTTGACAGTTAACTGTTTTGTCTTTATGGGACTCCTCAGAACACTGCTGGTCAATTTGACTGTTAACTGTCAACACTTATTAGGTGTCCATTAGATCTTGGACCCCCGTGAGGTTAAGCAACACTTGAATAGTTCTGCTTTAGTCCTGATTCGTTTTGGTTAAACTGCTTTAAGTTAGAAACTTGCCCTTTACAATGGCGAAAGATTAGATCAGGCGTATTTGTTTTAAAATTTCGGCTGTTGAGGACTTAAACCTTTTTGTGTTTTCCGGAATTGGGCTCTAATTTTGGAGTTCGGATTTAAACTGTTGAAATTTTGACTCTAGATTTTTTAGCAATGCGAAATATATAAAGATAAACAAAGCTTTAGGAAAAAAATACAGGTCACAAAAAAAAATTACCAAATAAAAGGTTAAACGACAGTGTGCAATTTACGTCAATGCCGTAAAAAAAAGCAGTATAGCTTTTTTACGGTAAGCTTGTATTTACCATAAACATTTCTGTCCAAAATAAAACTAAAAATCTTTAAGCTTCACGTTGGCTGAGCGCATCACGGGTACAGATAAGCCACAAACCACAGCACATCAATTTAATGTAGCAAAAGTATTTTTCTACACTAGCAATACAACAAAAAGTCATTTAAGGTCATTAAGGAATTCGGTAGAATGTATTTATCTAAATGCATTCTGCCGGCGTTTGATAAAAAATTGCAAATTATTTGGATTAAAAATTCAGCTGATTGACTCTCATATCTGAAGGTAGGTAAAAAAACTTTAATCTGCGTTGATCTGGCCTGAAAGGCAAAAGTGCTATCGTAGGTCACGGATGGTTTATTTTTCTTTGAAATAAGTCTTTTTGTCAGATCTTGGACCCCCGTGAGGTTAAGCTTTCGAGCTACCCACGGAAAAATATAAGAGAAACAAAGACTTTCTACCCTATTAACCGCGAGAACTTGTTTGATTTTTAAATTCACGGGTACTAAAATTTACGTTTTTTATTATCTAACAGGTTTCCTTTGCAGGAATTGATTTGTTTTTGCGGGTCAGTACAAAGCTTTTTTTAATAAAAATAAAAACAGAGCTTAATGGGTAAATATGTTAAAGGACTAAATACTTGTACACAATTTGCGTGAAAAGTGCTATTTTTTCACTATAAACCTTAACCCTTATTGGAGTGTATGTGCTGTTACTTTAGGTTTGCTGTGAAAGGACCATAAAACATACTAAAACCACTTTGCGGTCGCCATCTCATTTCCTAGGCAAAAGGAAGATGCCAACAATTTTAATTAAAAAGAAATATTAACTTCCAGAACTTTAAAATGTACGAAAAGGTACATTAACCCGACAGATCTATAGGATTTTTGCACAAGTTTTAAAATGTGTCTCAGGATTTAAATCAAAAGAATATGGCCAGTAGCGCAATGGGTAAAGTTTCTCGCTTCAGGGCTTAGGTACTGAATTTTTCTTAAAAATGGGCGCAAATACATTTAAGTATTAACTTTACTGTTTGTTAAGATTTTGCAATGTTATTGCTTTTGTAAATAATTGGTTAGTTTTGAATAGCCCTTATAATTTAATATTTTGGTTTGTTATTTTGGGAATTAAGCCTTACACACCCTTGTGAGGCATTTTTAGAGATATATTTTGTTTGTTTTTATAATTATTAATAGTTTTCATAAAACGCGCGCTTTTGAGTAAGAAATTAGAGTTTTGACAACTCTTGCGGCTAATCGACGCGCTTCGATATACGCATGGACATGCGCAAGAGACACTTTTGAATCGACACATTCAATCACGAGTCCGCGTGGCAAAAGATTCGCGCACGCATCGCTACTTAATTAATTTGAATAATATTACGCTCATTTTTTTGGTATAATTACAATTTATAGCCCTCAAAACCATATTCGCCTTACTCAAGAAACGCTTTATTATTAAGAACTTTGTTGTGTTGTGTTAATGGAGAACTGCTGAAGCATGGGCGCACCCATGTATCACTTTTAAGGGAGTTTTTAAACACATATATTTTTTTATGTATCTTATAGCTTAATTACATTCCATCTTTTCTTTAAAACATTTTGAATTATCGAAGGTATAAATTGAGTAAAACTGTTTATACCGATTAAGAAACAAACCATGAAATAAAATGACTCTTTGTTTGAAACTCGTAGAATGTTGTTATTGAGTAGAAATAAAATTGTGTACTTCCATTGTCTTTAGGATAAGACAGAAACTTGCAACAAACAAAAAGATCTGTACTTTCACTTAGTGCTTGCGTTTCTTTTATACCCTGAGGTACAACCCTCTCGTTTCAAAAACCAGCAGTACTCCGCCAACATGCTTTCATTCCACTTCCCTGAAAATCTCTTTTCCAACTTAGCGATGTCTTGGTGAAACCGTTCCCCGTGTTCATACGAGACTGCTCCTCAATTTTCAGGAAAGAAGTCCAGATGCGAGTAAATGAAGTGCACTTTAAGAGACATGTTACATCCCATTGGCCTTGTACGCTAAGAGCAATTCCTCGACCTAAGCGACATAATCATCACTTTTGTGATTACCCAAAAAGTTCTTACACACGTTTGGACTGCAAACCAAGCTCGTCTCGTTTTTCTTTTTGATTCAGGTGTTCAATAAACGTCGAATCTTGAAAATGTTGTCTAATTTGGGGCCCAACAAAAACACCTTCCTTGATTTTAGCCTCACTAAGACGAGGAAATTTAGTTCTCAAAAATATGAATGTGTCACCTGCTTTGTTCAGTGCTTTTACAAACTGTTTGATCAATCCGAGTTTAATGTGCAAAGGCGGCAAGTAAATATTATCTTCAGGACTAAAGGATCGTTACAACGTTTATTACCTACTTGGGATCTGAAGCTTCTGGAAGCTGAAATTTAAATTTAAAAAAAAAATGCATATTAAATGGAAAAATCGACAATGTCCATTTACAATTTTTGCGGAAACCCCCCTCCAAAAAAGGGCCTACCACCTTGCTAAAATATTAATGTTTGACACTAAACGTGTCCAGTACCTAAGAAATAGTGATGTTAAGGCCAAAATAATCCTTTCCATCCCACCAAACTATCGAAAAGCAGTAAAAATAGGTAGGGGACCTCCCCAAAAATGGGGGGTGATGGGGAAAAACGGAGTTCATATTTGGATTCAGGAGGTCATTTTACATAGGAATCGGCAAGAATAGTGTCAGGGCCGATTTTCATGCAGACCAGTGTTATAAAAGGTAACTTCAAAGGGGTAAAGTAAGTAAAGTTGCTTTTTATACTTTGTTAACTCATTGTTTTCGGTTCCGACCCGATGACGCCGTGACGGTGATAGTAACTGTATCGAAATGTCTTTCAAACAAATATTTTCGTGGTATGGCGCTGCAGCTCTGTCTTGTGTAACCAATTTTTACTTAAAACTTTCTTTAGAAATGCTACGTAAATTATTTTATAAAAGTAATGCGACATTATCAAAAAACTGATCTATAATTTTGTAACTGGGGACTTTGGTGGAGATAAAATATTAAATTTATGTTCACGATAAATTTTATTTAATGTATCCTCCAATGGTGGTAGTTTTTTACGATTCTAGCTATAGACATGTCATTTATCAAAGAATTTTCTTTGGAAAATTACCCCTTTGAAGTTACTTATTATATTAAAAGAAGATTGGTACTTCATATTATTATGGTGTAGAAATTGCTTTATGATTTTTAATGCAAATGTCTAATTAACGAAACCTAATGGATCTAGTACCTTCCCACCTAGAAATTTCCTAAAAACGTAAAATTCAAAAAAAATTTATAAATAACTTTTTCACATATCTCGAAAGCGAATTTATATTGAAGAGTGAAAACAGATCAATAGGGATACCCACTGTATAATTAGAAAAGCAATAAGAAGTGTTATTTTCTAAATTGACAAACTATTTATACAGGGTGTTCGGCACATGAACCGTCAAAATTTTTTGGGATATTGTTGGGGTCATTTGCTACCTTTTCAACATTGGAACTTGGGTCCTTAGAGTCACGGCTAAAGAGATTTGAATTTTTTAATTTTTTTTCTCAAATTACCCAAAATCCCACCTTTAAACCCTCGTAAGCTTTTTATTAATGTCTGGAAAAGACTCATTTTTTTTATAATCCTGTAATCTTATGCTACTTCAACTAGTTAAATGATTTGTTAAAATTTATGTTCCAATGGGACATACGAGGTTTTTTATTGAAGAACATTAGTGATTTTGTGAAAGAAAATCAATTTTAAAATTAAAAATTATAAAAAGTATCAACAATTGAGAACTTCATGTTCTTTTAAAAACTTCTCTAGTTGATTACCTTTCTAACGGTATGCTACACATTGATTAAAAAAACAATTCTGCTTTAAAATACGGATATTCCGTGAGACGGGCAATAATCGTTCGGACTTGATAAGAAAAACATTTGATGTTTATGATCGTTTCGAACAAAATTTATAAATAAAGAACACAATACTTTATTGTTAAAAGTTTAACTTTTGTTTTAGTAGATAAACGATCATAAACATTCAAAAAGATTCTTAATGGTAATAAAGAAATACCTAATTCAAAACGCATTCTATTCATTTGAGGAGTACCTCAATAGTAGCTTCGTCCTGTAGGTCTGCCTACGTTTCTTTTACTGTTCACCTTTGTGGTTTGTCTGTTTGTTGCAAAGAGCGTGTGTTTTTTTTTATCTATTAAATGTCTCTTATGTTGTTATATCAATTTTACCAAACTGTAATTTTAAAAGGATTTTATATTAAAATGTCAAAAATTTGTTTTACAAGTATATTATGCAATAATATCTTTAGGTAGGTAATTAATTTATCTTAAGATGTATTTATATTTTCTCTTTTTCTACTTTTAACTTGTCAAAACACTATGTGTACTATTTATCAATAAAAAAACTAAACTAAACATCAAATTGTTTTTCTCACCAATTCCGAACGAGTCTCGCCCTTCTGACGGAATATCCGTATTTTAAAGCAGAAATGTTTTTTTTATCAATGTCTAGCATACCGTTAAAAAGGTAATCAACTAAAGAAGTTTTTAAAAGAAAATGAAGTTCTCAATTGTCGATGCTTTTTTTGATTTTTAATTTTGAAATTATTTTTTTTTTACAAAATCACTAATGTTCTTCATTAAAAACCTCGTATGTCCCTTTGGTACTTCAATTTTACCAAATCTATTAATTAGTTGAAGAAGCATAAGATTACAAAATTATTTTTAAAAAATGGTGCTTCTCTAGACATTAATAAAAAGCTTACGAGAGTTTGAAAGTGGGATTTCTTTTTAGCCGTGACTCTTAGGACCCAAGTTCCAAGGTTGAAAAGGTAGCAAATGACCCCAACAATATCCCAAAAAATTTTGACAGTTCATGTGCGGAACACCCTGTATATGTTTAATGTATACAGAAGAATATATGTACAAATATCTGGTTTTTACTTGCTCTAATGTCAATTATTCGTAGGATATGAATCATACTTGTTTTCAACACGCCCTGACAAGCTGCAGGAACAGTGATCCATTCCAATTCACGAACGGTTTCAGCCTTTAAGGCCGGTAGGGGTATCTTCCTTGGGAGTAGATAGATGGTTAAATAGATAATTTATTCATGTTAAAAAAATATTTCAATTTTTTACATACGTCAAAAAAAAATTTCAATATCAGAGCAGTTCCAATACATTGTAAAAAATTACAAAGTAAATAAATTGTAGGAGATTTTGATAAAAAACAATTTTAAAAATGAACAAATATTTAAACAGACAGAAAAAATTAAAACAAAAAAGACACAAGTCTATTTAAAAGTTACATAAAAAATTTAAAAAAAAACTAAAAAAGACACTAAACCAAACATCACTGAATAAAAAGACAAATACATCTTTAAAAAAAACTATGGTATATTGTTGGTATCACACTCAAGAAATTCAGCGTCTGAAAAATAACTATTTTTAATCAAGAACCTCTTTACTGTTTCCTTGAAAGGTTTTGCTGGGAGTTCCCTGACACCTGCTGGCAATTTGTTGAGAAGCCTGACAGCTGTATATTCAGGCCTGCACTGAGATTTTGTCAAGCGGCAGAAGGTTGGCCTTAAATCCCCCCACATGACGTGTTGGATAGTCATGTACGTCATGATGTGACATAGATAAGATTTTCATAGATAAAAGCTGAGGGAAAGGTGAGAATGCCAAGTGTTAAAAAAGCTGCCCTGCAGTCCTCGCGATACCCCAACCCTGCCAGTATTCTTATTGCTTTTCTTTGCAATGCAAAGATTCTCTTTGCAGAGCTAGCCTTACCCCAAGCTATTATACTGTAGGTCATGGTGGAGTGGAAGAGCGCATAGTAGGCTGTTATTAAAGTGTGAAGCGGGACAGAGCCTGCTAGGTTTCTCACAAGAAAAACGCTGGTTCTTAGTCTCTTGCAAACTACTTCAACCTCCAGTTCGATACCTAGAAGTTTGACACTTTCCTCATTGTCCCTGCCATGGGTGTCTCTGAAGGAGAATATCATTTTTTAGGTTTTATTTATGTTTAATGACAGTTTGTTTGAGTCGAACCACAGAGTTGTTGTTTCTGTTGGTTTTGCACAGAATATAAGTAGTTAAGCCATGCAGACAAATTACTATGACTTTACCTAATCGACCCTGTAACTTGATTATATGATAATATCCAGTTATTTTGCATAAATCAAGCCAAAACATTTCGGTCAGCGCCTAATACTCCCTTAAAGCATGTTCGTTAACCTAAGTTTCAACATAATTGTGGACACCAAAGGAACTCTCTATATAAACAATTTCCCAACAACAACATGCCGTTATTAAGGACGTAATGACGCTACCTGACTTTAGACATGCTAATTTTGATTTAACAATCCTGGCTGATGATTTAACCACAGTACACATATATTAGCATGAATAGAAACCTTCGGGTAAACACAAAAAGAGTTCAAATTCACAAGTTTATTTACCCAAATAAAGCTCTTTCAATCATCAAAATATATTAGGACCGCAACATAAATAAAGATCAAGATCAAGAAAGTTTACTGAGAAAAATACAAAATAATAGAATGCTATTGGTCAGGTTTTTTGTCAGACTGTTACCCTTGCCATTATTTTTGCTGTTACCTAAAAAATCAAAAGAAAACAAATTTTCTAACTTATAAGTCTCTCATAGAATCAAACATCCTCATAATTTGGTTTGATTGATACGTGATACAATGTGTTTTCGTTGGTTGGCCCTCTAACCGTAGCCGTAGTAGTAGTAGTAGTAGTAGTGTGGGGTAGACTTTAGGCCTGGCGACTGGGCACATGAAGTGCCCTCTTCGCCAACCCCCGAGCATCCTCCCTACTGCGTCGTTCCTTCGCTAAGGAACCTGCCCGTCTTCTGTACACAGGCCAGAATATCGGGTCACCTTATAATCAGAAGGTCCTCCGTCTCACTTTGCCAAGTGTCCCTGTAGGACGCAGAGACCGGTTAGGCTCCCACCTCTTTTCGTGTTCTACGAAGCAGCCAGTCCCTTACTGTATCCTGTCACATACTCCTTCGCCTGTCTGACGTTTCCTGTTTCTGGGTCCACACTGTTAGAGCCGACTTCATGTGCCTTCTTATGAGCCCCAGGAAAGGCTCTGGCCCGACGCATTTCTGCCGGGGTCCTTCCCTGGCAAGTTCGTCTGCTTTCTCGTTTCATGGGACTCTCATGTGACCTGGGACCCATACGAGCTCCACCTCTCTTACTCCGGCCAACTCCTGAAGTGCATCCGCACACTCCTGCACCAAACCTGCAGACATGGTTGATTTGCACAGTGCTTTTAGTGCAGCTTGACTGTCTGAACAGATGCAGAGCTGCTTTCCTGTTTCGTTCCTAACTTCTTTCTTCCATGTAACCGCCAGTATAGCGTAAGACTCGAAGACTGTTGCATTATATCCAAGCGAGTAGCTTTTTCCAATACCCTTGCTTTCCAGGTACACTCCTGTACCGGTCGCATTCCGATCGTTCAGCCTTGATCCGCCTGTATAGCAGACCATGGCATCGCTAAGGAGTTCAACCCCGTTCTCCTTCCATGCATCCCTTGGCGGTAACCGCTTTTCTCGCTAGCGTGTACGTCGATGAAGGTATCTTCTTTTCCGTTACAGTCGCGATCTCCGAATGTCCTTTTTGTCTACCACTCCTTCTCCATACGCCCGCGTCCCTTAACCTAAGGTATGCTGCCATCGCTTCTTTTTTTATCCAGGTTTATTCAACGGCTCTAATTACCGACTGTCGTTACCTTTATTAAAGATAACAGCATGACAGTAGCGCTGCGCCCACGCAGCATAAAAGTAAGGGAAACAGGCTGGCAAAAAACCTGACAAGAGGAACCCTAATTTTATAAAACTACAATATTTGTATAAAAAAAAAACAAGGAAAGCCACAGAAGCATTTGTATTGTTGTATGTCACAGATAGATTGCTTATGTCACAGATTGAAAATAGTGTCATAATAATTAGACATGTATGTTCGCAATCAGGTCATTGTTTCGCAATTTAGAATTTTGGTTTATATTACATTAGGTTAGTTAAGATTGATTAATCGGATAATAGAGAATTATTGAAATAAAGTCAGGCTATAATAGTGCCAGGCACAATTTTGACACCTTCACATTGTAATATCAGCTGTGATCTTTCAACATACGGCCTTTGTTTACTCCGGGCTATCAAAACGGACGGGCCACGATCCTCCACTTTGCTGACGTCACATCCGGGGCTGATTTTTTTTTTGATGGTCACGTTACGACGTTTCGTTTTTTTTTTTAAACAACGCCGTTTTTGAGATTGTTTTTACTTTATTCTAACAAATTTTTTTTAAAATGTATAGAATCCTTAATTTTTCATGGCCACTTCATTAGCTCACACAAAAATTAAGTTTAAAGCAGAAGCGAATGTGACAATCACAGATGACAAAGTCAAATACATGTCAAATATAACAGTTGGCATGTGGTACATGGCGGGTAATTTGAATTCAAAATAAGGAATGCTAAATCTTGAAGATTTTAACATTTTAATCATGTTGCTTCCTTACAAACCTTTAGTGGAATATCGGGATGGTGTCTGAGACTATTTAACTGAAATCTGTAGTGCCATTTTGAAAATATCATAAAAAAACGTCTGACCTCCCATAAGACCCAATGTAAAATTCCGCCCCGGGAGAACAGCTGATTTTTTCAGGGTCGTGGCCTCTATTTTTGTGTTGGCCTTGGTTTACTATATGAACCGGAATAAATAGTGCCTTCTTTTATTAATTGAAAATAAACGACAAAAGTTTTAAATTCGACTTTGGTATGTCAATTTTGAAGGATCAACTGTCAATTTTCAATGTGAATGTGTCAAAATAGTGCCTGGCATAATTATAACCTGGCTGTATTTCAATAATTCTCTAATAAGACTTATCGTGATTTAATAATAACATTATTGAACGTCTACTGTTGTTCAAATTCATAAGATAACTAAATACCCTTCTATCGCCCTCAAACATACATGTGAATTTTTGCGTTTTTTGTCATGTCCTAGAAATGTTGACTGGTAAAATTTTTAGTTTTAAGAAACTTTCTGGAAAAACTTTGTTTTAAAATCTCATACCTATATCTTTTGTAGTTTAAGAGCACTTTTTTGTATTTTTTAAATATTGGAGCCCTTCAAAAGGTTAGCTTTAGTTTTTGTTTTTTAAATACAACGTTAGAATAATGTCTACATTTTTAAAATTTAAAGGAAGTTTAGGAGGTAACAATTTTTAACGAAAAAGTTTAACAAAGATATTGAAAACCAAATCAATATCTTTTTTGCCTTTTTGATTAAGAGGTTATTAAGGTTTTGTATTTTCAGGTATGTTAATGCTCCTTGTTTTATAGTGTATAATTTATTATAACAGCATAAATTAAATATTATAAAATATAAAATTCAAAAAAATTCAAAAATATAGAAAAAATAGAGAACAACCTATTTCAAAACAAACAAAAATAACCTTGTTTAAAAATTTGGTTCCAACCACCGACACCGCATTACATCTTTGTACACCTAAATTGATTTTTTTCTGTAATAAAGTTAAAAGATCGATCACAAGAGATCGTTTTCGTTTGTGGTTTACAAGTTGTATATAATTTCAATTTATAACACTTACAAAAAAATACTCTGCCAATCTATGGGCACCTAAGCTCACACTAGGTACTATAGTTATAGTGTACGTATGAGCTAATATAACTAAAAACTGAAATATATTTTATTCAACTCCAGACTCAATTACCTTTCGTTTGATACCACACAAGCCATGTTTTGACTTAAACTCTAATTTTTAAAATCTACCCCCACCCTTTTTTTAAAAGTTAAAATGTATTTTGTTTAACTCCAGACTCATTTACCTTTCGTTTGATATCACACACGCCATATTTTCACTTAAACTCTAATTTTTTACATCTACCCCCACTCTTTTTTTTAAATAACTTAAAATTAATTTTGTTTAACTCCAGACTTAATTACCTTTCGTTGGTTGGTCGTTACAGACAGACATACAGACAGACAGACATACAGACAGACAGACAGACAGACAGACAGACAGACAGACAGACAGACAGACAGACGGCAAGACAAAAAAATTTCAAAATCATCTGAAACGCAAAGATATATAAAAAAATTTGAAATCGGAGCAACTTTTTTTTTTCTCGAAAAAATTAGGATTACCATAGCTCACACTACTATAGTTAAGTAGTAGTGTGAGCTAATATTCTTAGGCTCAATCAATTAAACCAATACTTTTTTAAAATTTACAAAATAAGTAGAGTAGTTTCAGGGCTTCTATGATATAGAAAGATACTTACAACTTACAAGACAATATTCTGCTAAAATGCTTACAAAGTATATACATATGGTTAATGGAAAGCATAATCTCCTGGCCCAGAAATCCTACCCCCGAGATCGTAAAATACATTGGAAATATAGTTACAATTAGCAGCTGAAGGGAGTTGCTAATTATTGTTGGTAGATGCTACATGTGCTAGAATGCAAACCCAAATAGATTTCTGTTTACATTTTACAAAACAAATGATCCATTAAAGCTAATTAAATATATAAAATCAAAATTCCATTAATTAAAGATTACATCAATTTATCTGGGGCACGGTAGTGTCACGCCAAGTTTGCGCGGAAACTGCTGTACCATATTTTCTTGAAACGCTTTAGCCTATATTTGACCTATCTAAAACTCTACTTCGGAATGAGCTAGGAAACTTTGCACAGTCCTAAATCTTCGTAGAGTTAACAACTCCTCCAAGTTTTATGGACTTCCATAAAGTAGTAAAGTAGTTACGAAATTTCAAAAAACGTTGAAATTACCACACCACTCAATAACTCACTCACTAATGTATAGATCGCCATTGTTTCATATAGGTTAAATTTTACATTCTTTTCTACCTATCTGCTCCATAAAATACTGTAAAGAGATCCAATAACCTTTTTTGCTTTTACTATTCTTTTTTCCAGTTCTTTACAGTCTGTTCCTGTTTTATCAAATGTGACACCCAAGTATACATACTCATTTCATGAAGATATTGTTTGTCCATTGTCTAGTTCTGACTCACTGAATTTTTTTCCAATACATAAGAACTGTGTCTTGTCCACATTCACTGTTAATACCCACTTTTGGTATTCTTCCGTTAACTTTCACATCATATACTCCATGTTTTCAGTTTTTTACAGCTACTGCAATATATATTTTAAAAAGAGTTCGAGAGATACAATTTTTTGAAAGTCAATTTCCAATTTTAATTTTAGATTTTGATCCTTTGGAAAGTTCTTTTATCGCTTTTATGTATGTTTGATTGATATTAGTTTGCTCTGGCGCTCCTTTTCTCAATTACTTGTTTAAGGCAAAAAACATTATCACTACAAGATCTGCCTGCATGAGACCCACTTTGCACTTCTCCTTCTGGTTCATAAAAATCAATTTCTATTAGATCTCTAAGAATTCTACGGTACAATCTACTTAGAGTACTGGTTACTAAAATTCATCTGTAATTGTTGCAATCCAGTTTGATTCCTTTTTATGTATTGAGGGAATGAATGCAATTTTTCAATTATCAGGTACCGGATGTCCGTTTATGCATTGACTGATATTATAATATGTAAGATCTTCTAGTAGTTTCTCTGATCCATATTTGAGCATTTCAGCGTATATTCCTCCAGGTCCGCTAGCTTTTCCAGATTTAAGCTTTTTAATACTATTCTTTATCGTTTCTTTTTCGAAGATAACTTGCTCTTCATGTACTTCTATGTCTCTCCTCCTGTAAGTTTCGATAATAAAATACCCTGTAAATATGAATATAGCACAGACGCTATTACTTTAAACATATAAATAAGGTAGTCAAGCTCTTGCCGGGGCTTCTGCTAACTACTTTAATCATATTATTTCAAAGCAATTTTTTTTACTAAATACCACGAGACTTGCAAAAGCATTGTTTAATCATATTGTAAGAGCACGGCCACTTTTGTCTCCTAAATTCAACTAAAGAAAACTGCCAAAGGTGATTGAATCACGACATTTGCTAGTTTTGCAAGTGAGGCTCTCTTAATAAATAACCAGAAAGTTACCAAAATGATCTGTTTGGCCAGTTAGATACTGAGTTGGACCAAACTTTTATCTTAAACGATTACAGAATTCCTAAATAAGAGTGAAACAATTTTATTAAGTGGGGTCGATTGTAAAGGGAGTGATCCAAAAGTTTGACATTATTGCAAGAGTAGTGCAGTGCAGAATAGTAAAATAGATATTATTGCACTCACAGAGACAAAAAACAAAGAATCAAGTGCAAGTAGTGTCGATAACTTTGTCCACATATTCACTGGAGTTTCAAGAGAAAGGAAAGCAGCCGGAGAAGTCTCTTTATTGATAAAGAAAAAACTCAAAAATAGGATTACAGACTACGACTGCATCAATAAAAACATACTTCGAGTTAACGTGAAGGCGCTTGGACATAATATAAGCATAATAACAGCCTACGTACCATTAGATGACAAAAGAGTAGCTACAAATCAAACGTTCTTCGACCAACTTGATGAGACTATCACTAAAATCGGCAATGCCAGGGAAATAATTATGCTTGTCGATTTACTTAGTCGAACTGGTAGACACACCCAAATCAAAGTGGTAGTACCATTTGGGGAGGAAGTAACAAATGATAATGACTTAAGACTAAAGCAATTGTGTGAAACCCACAACCTAAACATAAATAATATTTTCTTTAAACGTAAGGATATTTATCGATATACCTGGAGTCAGCCATCTAGAAATCTTAATTGAATATGCTGTAAGTGGACAACGCAACGCTCGGAATTAAATTCGTATGATGGGCGAGTACTTCGTTGGGTTTCCTGTGGATCTGACCATGATCTGATGAAAGCGAGAATATTATTTTCTTTAAGAAAAACAAATAGAGATGAAGGTATTGGAGAAAATTAAAATCGGAAGCGATTAGATGAAAAACTAATAAATACAGAACACTCATTTGAAGATTATATACAAAATACAAAGACCACTGAGTCAAAAATTCTGACCGAAGATGATTTTCAGGATCGAAGGGCGTGGAGAATAGGCATCGGACAACGTAGAAAAACGTTCTAAACAGACTTGTGTTCCATTGTAGTAGATTGTGAAGTCTTGAAGGGTTAATAACATAATTCAATACCGCCCTATCGGAGCGTTTCTAAAGGAAGGTAGTTGAGTCTCGACATCAAGTGACTTCAATTAGATTATTTTGGTGTCCATCAATATAAGCTTTTAACGAGACAGTTTTCATTGAAGATGACAATTTTAGCGTTTTTTACGTTTTCCCAATAAAATAGATGATCAATATCTGAACCTTTTAAGTACACCAAACTTTTACCTCGTCGCCTGCTGACTAAAACTTTTTCCTTAAATACATTATCTTAGCAAACAAAATGTAAATTCGTTGTTCAACAAGAACTTTTTAATGCAAAGTTTTTTGAATCTGGCGAGGTGGGTAGAGAGAGAAATAAAGTTATTTTTACATGTACTTTTTTTGCTGGAACTGTTTGAAAACTTTTAAATTAAGAAAACCTACTTAATAAATAATACTATGCAACTTTAAAAGCAAATTGATCTGTATCTTTTCGTTTAGTTTTCATTATAATATAGGGCAAAGTTTTACAGAAAGCTTTACTATCGTTCTAACAAAACGAGAAGATTGTAATGAAAATAAAAATTGGCATTTTGGATATGTTTAAAGATCCACTATTTATATCGAAATCTTTATCAGTTTCATGTAAAATCTGATGTAAAAGAACTTTATTATTTACATCACTTATTTTTTTGACCAATCTACATTGGCGTAGCTAGCCTTGCTTTTCAGGGGGGGGGCGTGGCCCCGGTCTATCTTGAACAAAAAGTAAACATAGGTTTTAAAGAGTCGTGCAAAGTGTGCAATGAATAAAAAAAAAATACGCGCATTAAATGTTCTAATATTTTAATATAACAAATTTAATAATACATTTACCAACTTATTTATATGTATACACAGGAAGTATGTAATTCAGCAATTCTACAAAGAAAGTTTTCTACATCGCTGACTGAAAGCGTCTACCACACTGTCTAAGTCGACCTCAACATCTTTTTCTATGAATAACAATGACAAACCTGAGTGTCTCTCTTGAGTCATAGTTGTTCTAAGCCAATTAAAAACTCTTCTCATGGCAGAGAAAGACCTCTCGCAAGTTGCACTTGAAATTGGAAAAATACTCGCAACTTTAAAAAGTTGGTAGAGGTTTGGATAGGTGTTTTCTGCTATATGTTGTTTGATAGAATCATGACCAACAGTTTGATTTAACCGAAAAATACAATTCTTTAAAACGGTCATTTCTGCTCTTAGAGCAGAAGTATTAATATTAAAAATTTCCCGGTATTGCTCGACGAATTTATTCCATTTAACGACGTGGGAAAACTTAATATGAAAATGGTTATGAAATTGTCACCAAAATCGGAAAATTTCCATAAGACACTAAACGCTAACCTCAAAAAAACTAAAAATATTTAGAAAAACAGTTTAAAAAGGTCTTTTATAACCTTACGACATCTACAACCCGATTTCGGAAACAGAGGGGCAAAGGTCGCTGTCTTTATTAAATGCGAAATTCAACTTACACTTCTATAATATGTTACAAGATGTCGCCAATATGTATGAAATATTAAATATGCAAATTGCATAAGTGCAGAAAAGTTACCGATAATTTAAAGAGAAAAAGCCTAATTCCGCAAGACAAGGGCTTTTTCCTGAAATGTAAACATTATCTGAATGATTTTAAATTTTAATGCACCTATTTTATATGAATATTTCCTGAATAATAATAGAAAAGTATGTATTTTCAGCGTCATGTTCTTTTACTAGTAGTCGGTAGGGGAGGCCTAAAATATCTTAGGGGGGGGCCTGAGGGACTTCAGGGGGGGCCAGGCCCCCCCTGCCCTCTCCCCCTAGCTACGCCAATGCCAATCTATCAATCTAGCATCGGATCCTTATACTATTTTATTTTTTTTTAGGATGATATAGGCACGCTGATGTTATGCTCAATAGATTAGAAATTCTTTATATATATAAGTTTTTTTAGTGAAATAAAAACACCATTAATGTTATTGATCTCTAGTCTCCCTAATGAACTTCTTTTATTAAAAATTAAAATTTGCACCTTAAGCACAGGCCAAACTTCAGACTTAATCAAGCTGCGTCATTTTATGCTTGAATGTCTCGCATAATAATATCTTCAGATCCGATTTTTGAATTAATGAGCGAGACGTTTAGAACCGGGTATCAACATTCCAGTAGCATTCAATTTATTTACCAACATAAAATGATGGAAATATAAATTTGTGTATTTTGAATTCCTTTAAAGGAACTATTTGTAATATCTTACCGAATTAGGCAAGAACAAAATATTCATCAGATTTTGATGATTCCTTCAACTTTGGCAACCGAAACTTTATTGTGTAATTAATATTAACTATATAGCTATTAAAAAAAACTATCCAAAACCAAAAAATTAAATTTAAAAATGCATTAATCCTAAAAAATTTAATCCATACCTCATTCACAAGCTAAAGTCCCGAGGACCAATGCTGCGTTGGCCCTTTGAACTGCTAAACTTATGTCTTGAGTAATATAAATAACTTGAATATAAAGCCCTTGGACGCCTCCTAATACGCCTTTTACCGGTTGACCGATCTCTTTGATCTAAACCACAAAATAAAAGCGGTCTAAGAGCTCCTTATATTTCCTCTTCTTCAAGCACTCTCCTAGTTTACAAACCTCTCCTGCTTTTGTGGATGAGAAATGAATGTAAAACTGACACAAACTGTCTTTGCATGTTACGTCCACAGAAGAGGCTTGCCAAACTTCTATGGAAATCTGTTCATTCATCTGGTTTTCTGTCACTCTGAGAAACTCCAACTGGCTCTAGCACCGAAGGAAATCCTGCGGAAGTTAGAGGTCATTGAAGGATGACATTTAACGTACTGTGACGAGCCATCCTTCCTGCACTCTTATGAAAACTCACGCCGTGGTAGCCATAAATATCTACTGTTTGGTCACAAGAATTGCAGTTGTGAGGCTCGTACAGAGGAACACCAAATCTCAGAGCAACAGAAACACGGAAGGTCTGATTATCCAGGAGAGTCCCCAAAGGTTCCCAGCCAGCCAAGCATTACCTTTTGGTTCTTGAGAGCTTTGGTTCTCGGATTTTTCTTTACCAGCTTATTTAGTTATATTATTTATAAAGTACTGTAATTTGTACTTTTTGCCAATTATTAATTAGATAGCTATTGAGGAAAATATATCAAATCATTCTGTATATTTTTAATATCTAGGCTGCTCTAAATAAATGCGAATTTGAAGTCTATGTCAACGAAGATCATTTGTATTTAAATGAAGATGCTGTTACTAGGCTTATTAATTTGCTCAAAGATATGATTAGAAAATACTTAAATTGTTGGACTTATATGCGAAACTGCCAAAACTATTTTTGAAAGATTTTAATCTCTTACCGACGTTTAACACAACATCTTGAGAGTTGGTATAAGAGACACCACTATAATAGCATATTCTGGATAAAATGTAATAATGGGCCAAAATAATGGCTGCAAAGTACAAAGGTGCAAGTAAGCCAGGTGTTTCGTGTACTGCTATACTTTTCACCAATTAAAATATTGGTAAAACTGGAATTCTACATAGTGTGCCCTAAATAGATGCAGCGATCAGGATTGCTGTCTTATATGTACACTCTTAAGAAAATTTAATAATTTTATTAGCTTGACTTTAAAGAGTACACTTGAGAAGAATCAACGAAAATATATTTATATTCTGTTTCTCGTTCTTCTTGAGAATGGTCATTAACCACTATTATAAAGTCAGTCAAGGTTGTCAAAATTTTTATCATTCCAAACTCCTTCTTAGCATTGTAAATCCCTTATTTTCCAACTTTAATATAAGTAGTGGTTTTTTTCTCGTTAATCGTTTACGTCACTACTTAATACTATTTATCTTCTGCTTACGTCATATGACACACAATATAGGGTAAATAATGTACACTAAGAAATATGACTCGAGAACAATTCTATTGAACACTTAAATTTTTTTTTTGTAAAAACATATTTTCTGATTTTTCACAAAAATTCAGGCATAGGCATCGTCACAGTAAAAATATTGGTTTTCCTAGATGTCATAAAAATAAACTTTCAGAAAATTTTTCTAATAAACAATTTATTAGGTTTTTTTAAAAGAGAAAAGCCGATAATAATGGAACTTTAATAACTGTTCGTTTGGTAAAAAAATAAATAATAAAAAAAAGGTTTGGCAAAATAAAGTTATTTAACTAAGAAAGGTCAAGCCAAACTTTAAGCTATATAAAATATAAAGCTTAGTGTTCTGGAAAAATTATAATGTCCGCAAGGGTTTTGAGGATTGTAGGTTGTTGGGAACTAATATTATTAGTGTTTTATTAGTTTATTAAAAAAATATAGGGTTGACAAAATTTTAATAAATTAAAAAAGCACGTTTTGCTTGTCGATCTCGACTATTAAGTAATTCAGGCATATAATAAAAAAAACACAGGTTAAAGGATTTATTATTACATCTGGCCGTTTTTTATTTACAAAAGTTGGAAATTTATCAACGTGTCCTACTAAGCAATATTCCAATGAATACTTACTTTGAAAATCAATATTTTCCTAATCATTTTCCATTGCGACAGCCTTTTGCTCTTTAAACAATAGGCTTTCATTTCTTTATTTACCTTTCTCAGTTTTCTTTTACTAGAAAGTTTGGTCATAATTTTTGTCCCGAACAATAGCAGCTAAACGATAAAAACATGTCTTGTTAAATTTTGATTTACAATTCAGGTATACATCTAAAATAATAAAAAAGTTGTAGACGAAAATTTTTAGAGTACTTACTTCATTTTTGATCAAATTTTGCAAACGACGTTGCTATTTAGCTCATTCATCTTTTCCGCTTGGAATACTGGTCTAATTTAATTTTCATAAAGCTATTACAATAATAATAACTTTTCGCTCAGGGTTGGTGTTCCGAGTATCTGTTGTCTCCTTGCGTAGGCCTTACATTTTGCTGCTATTCTAAACTTCTAGTTCTTCCATGTATAATCCCACTACAGTGGTTTCAGTACAGCTAACTAAAGCACTCTCCTCAAATATTTCTTCTTCGCTCTGCTACGCGTCCCTATCTGGGATGTGGACTATGTATTTTTTGTAAAGCCTTCAAGGTGTATGGATTATGTTAACCATCATTAACGCTAGGGGAATCTCTCTAATTGTCAGCTTTTCAATTCCTTTTCATTTACCTGTGTTTTCTAGACGGAGGTATGGTATGTCCCCATCACCTCCTTCTTAATCCAACTTAGTAGAATTGTCCCAATGACCTGGATCAGTAGTGTTCTCATTGCCTCGGTCATCCCTCTACATATCAGCCCCAGCAGATTTCTGGGTCTTAGGGATGTAGTCGTTTTCTTCACTACCGGTCGCAAGAAGATTGATCTGTATTGGAATCAGGTAACGTGTGGCGTCGAGATACTTCAGCTTTGATACTAAAAGGTGAGGTCTTCCGTACAAAACGAGTGATCTAAAAACTTCAATTTTTCTCTTTCTGGTGAACAGTATCATGTTTATTTTACCTGAGTTAACAGAGTGTTTGTTTTTTTGACACTAGTCTTCTATGATTCAAACAGCCCTAGCCCTTTAAATTTTATTGCAGACAATGTTAAGAAAGCCACCAACCACTTCTACGACGCCATTGTCTGTAACATGAGTAGGCCGACATGCAAACCGATGTCTAGTGTTGTCGAATTGTGCTGTATCCCAAGAAATTAAGGAGCGATGTTAATTTTAAAACTGTAAAATGAGGATCATTTCGAAAATTGCGCACTGAAAACTCGAACTCGCTTTTTAATGTTCCGTTAAACCTAACAAATAGCGTGAGTTCTAACACTAAAATTCCTTTAAAAATCATAATGATTAATAACAGGCGAAATGCAGCCAGTCTAAATACGGCCAAAGGCAATGCTATTTTGATTAAATAGCTGCAATTATCTAGAAAGCCATACATATACACGAGCTTACCTAGCCCACAAGATTAGCTTTGTTTTTAAGCACCGTCAAATGAGAGAATTAACATTTCTGGATTCAACATTTAATTTCAACTCTTTATCAATTTAAGAGTACTTTCGTGAATTTGTAAACTTTGAGAGTTACTCTAATTTACGACTTCCGCTATAACACTTTTGCAATTTGAAATCGGTTGGTAGTTTGAGAGTACCTCTTTAACATCAAATTTATTATGTCCACTAACCAACAGCTTTCTACATGCGGTAACTAATAGCTGAGCAAAGCTGTGTGATAGTTACTCTCTAAATATGTTAATTCCCTTTAATCTAGTAATCAGTTAAATGTCAGTACATAATTTTATACACCATCGGATTTATAAATAAATAATTTTCAATTTATGACAAAAATAAACCTTTTCATGTTCAATAATATTAACATACATATATACATTGACATGTCCATTAAAAATATATGTTTTTATTATAATTAAAAAGTCGTTTAAATAAATATCGCTAGAAATTTTAAAGCTTTTAGGTTTACAATAGTTAATATTAAATTACACTTTGTTAGAAAAAATCTCAAAGCAATTATTAATAAATGTATACTTTTATCATAAAAGAATAGTGTACATTAAATATTAGTCACATTAAAAGCAGATTTTAAAACCAATTTAAATAGCTTTCTTATTATCCTTTGTGGTGTGAAAACGAATGCTCCGCAGCAGCTCGTCAAGTCTAAGTGGAGAGTTAGCACACGTTGTTCTCTTTTAAAAATCGTGGCGTCCTAGAACATGGTATATTAGTTAAAAGGGGAAAATGACCAAAATGACAATTGTCCTCTCTTTGAAATTTATTGGTCTCTGGATTAAAGAACTTGGCTCAGGACGTACAAACAAACTCCTGAAAAACATAAAAAATTGCAGACAAAACAAAAATTTCGTGGACTGACAAAAAGTGATCAGACTTAAATGGTTACTGGGACGGACACGAAAAGAAGTTATACTGCTAATAGGTATTCTATCTGGTCACAACCGCTTTAGGAAGCACATGACACATACAAAAACCGAGAATGACTCTACCAGCCGGCAGACAAGTTAAGGAATCAACAAGATACCTCGTGACAGAATGTAATGTCTACTTAAGGAGGAGACACCACCATCCGTAAGCGAGGAAAAGCTAACCTTGCTTAAGTGCCCTGGCATGCTGGAATGGTTTAAGGATAGACCTTCTCGGCCTTATTTGTCGAACCTACTACTACTACTACTACAAGTTCCCATATTTTCCATTTATATAAAAAAATTGCACCCAACCCTTGATTTATTTAACTCAAAATGTGTCTGAGGTTCTGTGAACTAAAAGTTAAAGAAGAGGGGAAGCACCAGAGGAGAAATAATAGGCAGGGATACAAAAGCTAACTATGTTACGGGATTGAGATTTTCTTTTCTTTTAAATCTGCGAAGAGAGGAGGAGGTACGGATTGCGTTTTTATAAACCTTGCTAATTTCATTCTCGACCATTATGCGGGCGTTAAAATTTACTATCGAAGAAAACGTCCAAATGTTAAAATGGTATTTTGTAGGAAACTCCGCTCGTGATGTAATAAATTTGTTTATTGCTAAGTATGAGGACCGTGATATTCTCTATATTGAATATAATTAACCATTTTGATAAATTTGGGTGTGTTAAGCTCTGCAGAAAATGTAGCGACAACGAAGAGGTGGATGAGGGTGCAAGACTCATGTCGGAACAAAGACAACAGCTAGAAACTGCCCTCTGTGCTCCGGCTGAAGTATTTCCTCCTTGTTTAAGTTCAGCCATTGCTAAAGAGATTCCTAATAATATTTTTTAGCTGTTGAATCGGCTGTGCCGTGACAACAGCAGTGTAAAAAATCAGACAGAGACAATAATAAACGAAAAATGGGTACATTCCTCTTCGAAAATCTTCGAGTAACTGAATCATAGACCACACCCAATTATGCAATTTAATATCTTTATCTCCACCAAAAACAATGCAATCGAGAGGGATGAATTATTTTTTATCTTTCTATGCAGAATTTTCGTGGTGGTGGTATAGCTTCTACTCTAAAAGTATAAGCCTGTATAAAATAGTAAAAGGCAAGAGGGTTTGCTCAAAGAAGTTAAGGATTGGTAATTATTAATGGCTGTTTTCGGCCGTTAACGTTCGTAACATGTGTAAGGAATTATTCTCCTTATAGCCTCTTTTGCCGAAACATACCAGACGCTTTGGTAAATTTAGTGGGGTATAAATTTCATATAAACCATTAATTTAATCCCGTTACATGTTACCCTTTTTCCTAATACTGATTACACGAGTTTTATTCTTTATTTATTGTAGGAATAATAGTTCGTAAAATGTTTTATCTTGAATATCAATCAAGTTTTCGTGGCTAATCGGGTAAAAAGAAGCTCGAAAGCTTATCCTCGCGAAAGTCCAAGATCTAATGGACACCTAATAAGTGTTGACAGTTAACTGTTTCGTCCTTATGGAAAAATTTTGGTGATAACATTTTCTTAATACTTTTTCGAGAAAATTTCAACAATTTTGAGTAAGGACTTTTTATTGTCATCAACTTTTATTCGATAAAGTTTCAACAATTTTAAAGGACCTTTCTTTATTTTTGTCGAGAAAATTTTAAAAAGTTTTGGTAAAATAATTCAATAGACTGTAAAAATTAAAATTTTATATTTTACACAGCGAAAACAAATGAACCGTGGGGAAATAGCCTATGTTGTTTATTTAATTTAAATCTAAATTCATTTTGGGTTCAAACATTCCAAATGTTTTCAATATTGATGGCTACATTGTTTTTCCATTAAATCTATTAATTAGCAAGTATAGAACAATTGTTTACACATTTTCGCATATTGTGAGTGTTGAATATTGTAGTTCAGATATTTACAAATAAAAATGCTATTTGTGTTAACGATAATTACAAAAACAATTTATGCCTTAAAATAGCAATTAAAGCAAGCGTTGGCTTATAAAAAATAAACAATTTTAATATTAAAGCGGGTAGTAAACTATCAGTCTGACTTTTAGAAAAAACTAATCCACCACCATCCAATTACATGTAACCTCTGACTAAAAAACTTGCTTAAGGGATTTGTAGTGACATTTAATTTTATTTTGTATTTTAATTCTTTTTTTAACGTTTATCTTATTTCAAACTATGTCTCCGTACTAATGAGTTCTTTATGTATTGATCGGCTGTATTATAGGTATAGGTTTTGACTTAAATGCACAAGTTTTATAGATTTTTTTATTTTTTAAATTAACGTTGTATAAATGTAGATTTTTCAACAACGAAAACTGTTTGTGTTTAAAAATTTGTAAACTTTTATACGTTTTTATTTGATTTTTTTACTATTTTTTTTATATATATTTATCAGTTTCACAACGTTCTACGTCTTCCGATACCCAATCTCCACTGGTTTCTGTTTGCCCATAATTTTTCATCTAGGCCTCTTATTCCTATTTCACTGTCTATTTCTTCTCTCCAGCTTCTCCTTGGCCGTCCTCGTCTTCTTCGGCCAGTTGGTTTCCATTGTAGTATTTGTTTAGGTAGTCTTTCATCATTCATTCTTTGTACATGTCCGTACCACACCAGTTGTTTTGTTCTTATATCATCCACTAAAGTACGTTCACCCACTGTCATAATTTCTCTTATTCTTTGATTTGTAACTCTTTCTCTTTTTGATTTCCCTGCTGCTCTTCTCCAATAGTCCATCTCCGTAGCGGAAAGCATTTTTTCTGTTCTATCCTTGATTGGCCATACTTCTGAGCCGTATGTAATAATACTTTTTACAATGGTGTTATATATAAGCTTTTTGTTATGTTTTGATATACTTTGGTCCCAGATTATTCCTTTTAATAAAGTTATTGCTTTTATTCCTTGTACGTTTCGATCTTTTATAGCTTTGTCTAGTGTTCCGTCAGCTGTAATTTTTAGACCTAAGTATTTATACTCATCACAGGACTGAATTCGCTGCACGGTATTTAAGATTAGATCCTGTTTCATTCCACCGATACACATATACTCTGTCTTATTGAGATTAACCTCTAGTCCCCACTTATTGTACTCTTCTATTAGTTTTCGTGTCATATATTCGAGGTCGTCATAATCCTGAGCCACTACTATCTGATTATCGGCGAAACATAAAGTATACAAGGTGGTTTCGTCCAACGGAATTCCCATGTTTTGGCATTTTCTCTTCCATACTTTAAGGACTTGTTCCAAGTATATCTTGAAGAGCGTAGGCGAGATACAGCAACCTTGTTTAAGACCTTTATTTACTTGAAAGCCTTTGGTTAGTTTTGCTTTTATTTTAACTTTTGCCTTACTATTGCGGTATAACTCTTTGATGGCCTTAATTAGTTGTACGCTTATGTTTGTGTTTTCCAACGCTTTCCAAAGTAGATTTAGTGGTATACTATCATATGCCTTCTGCAAATCCACGTAAAGCAGATGCAGCTCTTGTCCGTATGCTATTTTCTTTTCAATAACTTGGGTTATACAAAAGAGATGATCTGAAGTTGATCTACCCGCCCTGAAACCAGGTTGTTCTTCTGCCTCCATGTCTTTATATTCGCTCTCTACTTTATTTCTTATTATTTTACCGTATATTCTGCTTAGCGTACTAGTCACAGATTGTCATTGTCAGTCAGAATTGTCACATATATCTCTCCTTCCTTTTTTGTGTATTGTGGATATATATGACGTTTTCCACTCAGTTGGGACTACAGTTCTATTTAAATATTTTAGGAAAAGATTCCGTAATCTCCAAAACAGTTCTTCAGCGCCATATTTAATAAGTTCGGCTGGGATATTTCCGAGTCCGGCAGATTTACCGCTTTTTAAGGTTCAAAACGTGTGCATACGTTTTTGACCTCAGAGATTGTGAGGGGTACTGAAGATCCCATCGTTCTAATTATATTGTCTCTTGCATCTTCCTTGAATTCTGCTCTATCTTCAGTTAAATAACAGTCTGGTATTGGTGAAATGATATCTCTGCATGTTTCTTTTTTAATCGATCTTATAGTTTTCCAGCTTTCGGTACTTCTCCTACCTCCTAAGTAAGAATCTATTTTCTGGCACTTTTGCGTCCACGAATGATTTTTCTTATCACTGATCATTCTTCTCACCTTTGATTGCGCGATTTTATATTCTTGTCTGTTTCTATCTGTCTTTTGGGATAAGTAGGTGTGATATAATTTCCTTTTTTCCTCTATTTCTCTTTCAATCTCAGCATCCCACCAGTATGGTTTTCTTCTTTTAGAAGTTTCTTTCACTAATTGTTGTTGTCAATGATTTTTTGTAAAAATTTGGACAATAAAGCTTAGTTGAATTGAATTGTAAAGACATTCAAGAGGCCTTCAAAACAAACTATCACTAGATCCACTTTATTTAATATATAGGGGTAAAATATACCACTCAAAAATGCTAAAAAAATTTCAAGATAGCCAAAAAGTGTCCCCCTCGCAAACAAAATCGACGTGTCCGAGCGTTTCTCCAAATTCGCACGAAAAATACCCAAAAACACCTCTGTTACCTTTTAGTTGGGACACCCTGTACAGATATATCTCTTTTATTTGTTTCGCTGTAGACACGGCATTAATTATTATAAAAAAGAACAAGCTTGAAAAAACGGATTATACTTTACGTCTTTCCATTTCCATTTCCATTTCCATTATCGTCTAAATTTACGATATTTTATGTACAACAACCCTGGATCGACTTTCGTTACGAACTGAAAGAAAAAATCGCTTCCCAAAAGAGAACAATCGGTGTCAGAAATTTCCTCTCTACTTTCCCGGGGCGCACAGAGGACAGCTATTGGTTGTGGTTCTGGCTATCTTAAAAAAAATGGGCTTATACACGTTTAAAATTCTATCCTTTTTTTTACATACATACTGTAAATCCATGTCCGTAAACAGCAAACGGCGACGATAACCATGCTTGTAGTGAGATATCTGCTCACTAAAAACACACTAATAATAACCATTTGTTGGTTTATTAATGTATATTTTAGTTATATCTGTTTTGGTCTTATTAGAGGTGTACATAAATATTACACTGGAAACGAGAGTGTTAAATTATTGATAATCTTTTGCATTGCCATTATCGTTACAAATACGAATAAAGCCTGTATGGCAAATTTCATTGAATTAATTAGAATGGTTTTGATTTAGAACAAATGTTTGTTAAAATTTGTATTACCAAATATTTGCTTTGGTCGAATAATTTTTACTGACAGATAATGGACAGGCGCTTGTAGCGAAAGGAGTTTATTTGGCATATAACATAATAGCAGATTTACACAGAGCTTATAAAGAATGGCATGAAGTTTAAATTTATATTGAAAACCAGTAACGCTACAATATAAAATACTCTGCCAATATATGGGCCCCTAAGCTCACACTAGATAGTTATAGTGTACGTGTGAGCTAATATAACTAAAAACTAAAATATATTTTATTCAACTCCGGACTAAATTACCTTTTGTTTGATACCACACAAGCCATGTTTTGACTTAAACTCAAATTTTTGAAATCTACCCCTAGCCTTAAAAAAACAAAAACTAAAATGTATTTTGTTAAACTCCGGACTCAATTACCTTGCGTTTGATATCACACACGCCATATTTTCACTTAAACTCTAATTTTTGAAATATACCCCCACCCTTTTTTTTTAAATAAATTAAAATGTATTTTCTTGAACTCCAGACTCAATTACCTTTCGTTTGATGTCACACACGCCATATTTTCCCATAAACTCTAATTTTTGAAATCTACCCCCACCCTTTTATTTGGTTTGTGCTCGGGACCATCTCGGCCCAAAACCCAGCCTAGGTACCAAATTTCATTAAAATCGGCCAAGCGGTTTTTGAGTTATGCGCGTTGGTCGTTACAGACAGACAGACAGACATACAGACAGACAGACGGCGCAACAAAAAAGTTTCGAAATCATCTGAAACGCAAAGATATATAAAAAATTTTGAAATCGGAGCAACTTTTTTTTTCTCGAAAAAATTAGAATCACCATAGCTCACACTACTATAGTATAGTATATGTGTGAGCTAAAAATAATAAATTCAGAAAAATACATATTTATCTATGGTCTTTTTTTTTACATACATAACTTTTCAGTTTTATGTCAGTGCATTCATCAAACGGGGTGATAAACAACCAGCATAATACCTTGAAATTCTGCTTATTCCTAATTGTAAATAATTTACTGACTTTTACAAACAAACAGAATTTCGAAGTGTTATTATTCTTGTTATTGATTTTCAATTTACTTTTCCTAATGTCAATTTTTTTACACTACTGTTTACCATTCTATTGGTAAGCTGAGTATTATTTAATTTGAGGTTTTTTTTAATTTATTTTTAGTCTAACCCTAACAAAGGTATTAGGGACTTATTGGAATAAAACCTGGCTTTATTTTAGAGTCGACTTTATTTTGATACATTTACACAGAAAACTAACCACTGGCCTTTCAAAATTGACATACCAAAGCCAAATTTAATAATAAAGACGCTAACTTTCATTTAATAAATACCGACACTAATAAATCCGGTTTTTAAATACACAAAGGCCGAATTTTGCAGCAGAGCAGCTGCTTTTTATAAGTAAATCTGTCATCATAGGGTCGATGTTTAAATAAGGTCAGGTTTTATTCCAAGAAGTGTCTAATGGTAGACCACAGTGCAGCGTGATTCCAGGTCGCGGGAGGGTGGTCGAGACTTTAGGAGGGCGGCAGAGGTGGTATTGAGCCTCAAAAGTAGTTCCGCGGCGCTCATTTAGTAATTTTTCAAGACAAATATCATATTTATGAGTAGTAATGCCTTTTAAACTAAAAACGAAAATTTTCATAAAATATTGAAGAAATGTTTTTTTTAAGTGCTCGCAGGCGACATGCGCCACAGGCAAAAATGTTATAAATACAAAAGGAACATTTAAAAAAATCGATTCAACAAAAAAAGTTGATTGTAAAGGTGATTGTTTTAAGGTAAAATTGGTTAAATAATACATTTAACTAACTCTTTAAACCGTTTGAGGTGTTCTTGAGTTTGAGGTATTCTTGAGTTATGGTGTATTTAGACAGACAATAATTTATTTTATTATCCGATCTAGGTGTTTTAGGAACTAAATGACTAATAAAATTTTAAAAATAAAATGTTCACGTTTTTAATAGTCCACTTCTTGTATGGTGACAATTTAAGTAATAATCGCTCTAAAAATACTCTGCCAATATATGGGCCCCTAAGCTCACACTAGGTACTATAGTTATAGTGTACGTGTGAGCTAATATAACTAAAAACTGAAATATATTTTATTCAACTCCAGACTAAATTACCTTTTGTTTGTTACCACACAAGCCATGTTTTGACTTAAACTCAAATTTTTGAAATCTACACTTAAAAAAAACAAAAACTAAAATGTATTTTGTTGAACTCCGGACTCAATTACCTTTCGTTTGATATCACACACGCCATATTTTTACTTAAACTCTAATTTTTTAAATATACCCCCACCCTTTTTTTAAAATAAATTAAAATGTATTTTGTTACACTCCAAACTCAATTACCTTTCGTTTGATATCACACACGCCATATTTTCACATAAACTCTAATTTTTGAAATCTACCCCCACCCTTTTATTTGGTTTGTGTTCAATGGATCTTGCTCATTTTTAAATGGGACCATCTCGACCCAAGACCCAGCCTAGGTACCAAATTTTATTAAAATCAGCCAAGCGGTTTTTGAGTTATGCGCGTTGGTCGTTACAGACAGACAGACAGACAGACATACAGACAGACAGACAGACAGACAGACGGCGCAACAAAAAAGTTTCAAAATCATCTGGAACGCAAAGATATATAAAAATTTTTAAAATCGGAGCAACTTTTTTAACTCGAAAAAATTATGATCACCATAGCTCACACTACTATAGTATAGTATATGTGTAAGCTAAAATGTTTCGGATTGTCCGCCGATTGACGAGTGCGACCGCGTGCGCCTGTAGCAATTTCTCAACCTTTCACAACGCTGCAAAATTTTCTGCGTGATTCGGGCGTATCGCGGTCTCTTTTTAATAAATGCTATACTCTATCTTTTTTTATCCTCTTATGGAAATTTATACCCCTAGATGTGCATTTGTTCACGCGGTAGAATAAAGATATAAATGCTTGTTTAAAAATAACTTTTTAAACAAATGCTCTAAAAAAGTCTTGACAAATACGCATTTATAAACAGCCACACATAATGAATGTGCCCGGGTAAAGCCATTTTTATCCCGTCGTCGGGCCTCAAGCCCTTACTTGTAAGAAAAAACATCACATAGTAATTAGAAAAAACACCGGGATTTGCGAAGTTTTTGGGGTTGGCTGTCAGAAAGCGCGCAAAACAAAGTAAAAACAGGCTTAACTTGTTTTACCCTGCATATATAACCCAATCCATCCAAGAACATGTCATTCGAAGGAAATAATTGTAGCTCCTGGTACTAAAAGGATATTTTGCAAACATTGAAACAATCCATTTATGGTAGTTTTGAGTGCAATTTTGAAAATAAATGTGGTGGACCAGGTCTACGGAATACCTGCGATTTCAAGTATTTTATTATTTACACCAAATAATGTTAACTGCTAAGCCTTCTGCTTTAAAACTTCTTTATCTCCATAGACCGCTTAACTTATATTTTTTTAAATGTTACTACTACCACTACTATGTCGGTTTAGAACGTTTTTCTACGTTGTCGGACATCTATCTCTACCTCCTTCGATCCTAACAACAATCTTCTGTCAGGTCTCATTGATCTTTGGATTGACTGTTGCCATCTGCCAAGTCTCTATTCCATGCAACAGCGCGCTTTTCACGTTTGTTTTATATATGTTAAATATTACATTCTTTTTATCTCTCTGCTCCACAAAATACTGTTAAGATATCCAACAACTTTTTTTGCTTTTGTTATTTTTTTTTTCAGTTCTTTACAGTCCGTTCCTGTCTTATCAAATATCACATAAAAGTATACATACTCATTGCATAGAGATACTATTTGACTATCGTCCATTTCTAACTCTTTTGATTCGTTTCCAATAGAAGAGTACTGTGTCTTGTCCATTTTCACTGTTAACCCTCACTTTTCATTAGCTACAATTACTTTCTTGTCAGCAAACCGTAGTTTGTATATGGTAAATCGGTCGTTAAGTTGGATTCCCATGCCGTGTACTTTACGTTTCCAGTTTTTTAGAGCCACTGCGATATATATTTTAAAAAGATTTGGAGAGATACAACACACCTGTCTGAAGCCTTTTCTTACCAAGAGTTCTTTTGAAAGTCGATTTCCAATTTTAATTTTAGATTTTGACCCTTTGTATAATTCTTTAATCGCTTTTATGTAGGTATGATTAATATTAGTTTGCCCTAACACTGTCCATAATTTTTCTACTGGAACGGTATCATGTGCTTTTTGTAGGTCAACAAAGGTAACATCAGTCTCTATATTTCTGACACTTCTTTTCTCAATTACTTGTTTAAGACAAAAAACACTATCACTACAAGATCTGTCTACACGAAACTCACTTTGTATGTGGGATTTATTACCATAAGCATTTTTTCCAAATGACTTTTTTAGACTGAAATACACTTTTAGTTTAGAGACACGTGTTTCTAGGTTAACAAGAAAAACTTTTTTAATCTTCCCACTGATTTTGACCTATTTCCAATGTATAAAGTTTGAACTAACCATTTACCTTTAAATATATGTACCTATATTAAGTGGTTAGTATTGAGTTAGATATATTTTATGGGTAAGATAGACCAACTAAAGGGGGAAACTAGGAGTTTTACAGGTCGTTAAACAGACATAAAAAAAGATTTTTCTTCTTGAGGTTTACGAAATAAAATGCTGACGACTTCTCGAAAATTAAAAGTTTTAACTGGAGTAGCAAAACTACGAAAGAAGACCTTGGTCCTGTCAAGCAGGACTTAGTTTAATTCTGGGTACCCCAAGTCATTTCCATATTATTTAGTGTGACCCCATCCCTCTTCAAACCTTCCTATTATATTAATGATTGTAAGAAAGACGGACTACTCAGGGTTCTTTAGGTCCTCAAATTCAAACTCCTTAAGCTTAAACACTACTCCTATTACTTCTGTATGTCTTACAGTATTTGCGAAACTCTTTTTTTCTTCCCTTATAGCATATTCGGTTGTGCTTTATTTGTGTAACTTAATTTCGTTAGAATGCACAGTTTCATATCGGCAAGAGATTCAGTTTCCTTTTCCCACCAATGTCTCCTTTGCCTATATACATCTGTGTGCGTTCACCTTTGTAGGGCTAATTTTATTTGCTCTTATTTGGTCAGCACCGAGTAGTTTTCTGGGCCGACAAATATTTCTTTGGCTTTTTTGTAGCCGGGGATTTTCTATCTACAGAAGCTGTACGTGTTCATAATATGCAATATCAATATAAATATCAGTTTGGACGCTCATTGTACAATGAGGTAAGTGCTTTTCTGCCTTATTTAAAGCTACATATTCTCATATACCATGCATAAATCACTCTTGTAGGGCTGATTTTATTTGTCCTCTGGACAGCACCGAGTAGTTTTCTGGACCGACAAATCTTTTCTTTGGCTTTTTTGTTGCCGGTGAATTTCAGTCTACAGAAGCTGTATGTGCTCGATATATGCAATATCCATATAATTATCAGTTTGAACCTTTTTACTTATATTTATGCATCCCTGATTCGAATGCTTTTATTTGCCCATGTTGGATCTTGTGCTTATTATGTCTCACTTTCATTGTAAAATGAGGTAAGTGCTTTTCTGCCTTATTTTAAAGCTATCTATCTATCTCCCCCAATATCTTCCATTCTTCTTTATCTCTCGCCATGTTCATCCATTCCTCAAATCATCCGTTCACTTCTTTTATTTTCCCAAGGTCTCCAGTTACAATACACTTGTTCCATCGATCGTTTTTCTGTCTGATATTATGACCGGCAAATTTCCGTTTTAATTTTGCTACCCCTCCTCTTACATTCCTTACTTTTGTTTTATTTTTTATCCATTCATTCCTTTTTCTATCTGTTAGCATTACATGTAACATTTGTCTTTCCATTGATCATTGATTTTAAAGCTACATATTCTTAAATACCATGGATAAAGCAGTTGACTGTAAATACAGTACAACGAGAGTCAGATTGAACATCAAACACCTGAAAACTATTGGTTTTATAAAGATAAAGAATTGTTTTACTGAGACACATGAAACATATGAAATACTGACCTCAGGGTGCATAAACCTTGAAGAAGAAAGGTTGGAGATCAGCATAAATCAGAGAAAAAGACCGAGCCTAAAAACTAGTAGAGGGTGTAGGAAAGATAGGAAACAATTTGCCTTTGATTATGTTAGAAACAGCGAACCTTGAAGACTGTCTTACTGTCAATATATTGTCACGAAGGGGTTTTATCGTGACGTAACACAGTTTAAGTTAGGTGTTAGCGTTTTATTATAATACTTATAATTACTACTTACATTGTACTTAAATACATCTTGTCTACAAATCTTCTCGATACGCTGAACTTCTTATAATTTTGACTATCGTACTACTTGTCTTCACTATTAACTACGCCTGGGACGTTAGCACGGATCACCTAACAAACAGATAAATAAGCCGGCTGGCCGTCTTTGATCTCGGAGAATTCAACGATGGCTGAGCATTGGGAATCAAACTCAGAGCCGGACTAAAATAAATTTATCATAAAATATGAATGTTTCGGATTGTTGATGCGAAAAATATTTTTACTGCCAGAAACAATAAAAACATTAAAATAGTTTTGTTTTGCTAAAAATGGGAGCTAAAATGAATTTTAGAGTCTCGGCCGCGTAAAAATATTATATCTTGTCCGCTGTAGGGGACTATGGAAATAATGTGTTCTATTGAATGAGAGATATGGGAAGCACAAAAAGAGGTCTTCTACTTCTACTGTTGTGTTGGGATAACATTTATTAAGTTTCAAGAGGAGTAAAATTGTGAATTTTAAATATAAGAAGTTTGACATTGTAGAGTAATTTCTTAATTTACTGAAATCAGATATTATTTATTAGTTTTTAAAAAAAATTGAAAGTTTAAGGAGATACAGGGTGACCAAATAATCTTTACAATTAGCACAAAATTGCTTCACGGTAAATTAATATTTTAAAACTTAGTAAAATCCAATATTTTTAAAAAAATAGTTGTTTTATATGTATTCTTAAAAGTGTAAATAGTAGCATAATAAAAAATTATAACAAATTTGTGTCAAAACCTCTTGACCAATTATTATATAATGTTA
Organism: Aspidapion aeneum; assembly: GCA_963576565.1. Lineage (NCBI taxonomy): Eukaryota > Metazoa > Arthropoda > Insecta > Coleoptera > Brentidae > Aspidapion > Aspidapion aeneum. Next base: position 31,804,272 of record OY755048.1, read on the forward strand.
TATACAGGGTTTAATTTAAATGAAGCATGAAACTTTAAGGGGTTGTGGAAATGGTCAAAACAAAGATTTTGTTCGCATTACATTTAGACCTCTTTGTTTTTACAGAGTGTTAAACTTAGCATTTTTTTTTTCGATTTTTTGTTTGTTTCTTAAAAATCATAACAGACCATTAAAATTTTGTGGAATTATGCATTACCATAACGGTAATAATTAAGTTTCAAAATTATTCCAAAATATCTAAAAATATTGAAACGTATTACTCAAAAATCTGTTTTAAAAATGTTAATAAATTTAGTGCTAAAATGCATTTTTTCCTTTTTTTATTAAGGGCCCTTTAGATGGATAGGGGACAATTCGCCGCGGCCAATTCGCTGTGGTCCAATTCGCCGCGGGGACAATTCACCGTGAGATTTTTTTGTTTTATGATGTTACCATTGGGAATTGTTTAAACAGTTGTATTTAGCTTGACTTCATATATATTTGTTTGATTATAACTTTTTTTAAACCTTTCCAACATTTTTTTTATTAGGAAAATAAATAAAATGGCCGATCCAAAATGGCGGATTTTTCTGTCTATGGACGGATTTGTATCTAACTCGGACTGATAAGATTTTTAAGGTCGCTGATCATTATTTTTAACTTAAATTTTAAAAAATCAAAATGGCAATACATGGCGGATTTTTTCGTTTTTGAACCGATATGCATCAAATTCAGAAGTTTGGGTGTTTCAGGTCGGTTCCCATTTTGATTTTTTTTAGTTTAAGTTAAAAATAATAACCAGCGCCCTGAAAAATCCTAAAGTTTCTAGTTTGATGCATATCGGTTCATAAATGGCAAAAACCGCCATTTTACATTTGTCATTTTATTTATTTTTTCCAATTAAAAAATGCTGGATTGTATAGTTACCACCAAATAAATAGTTGGAAAGTTGGAAAACATTATTTTTATAAAAAAATATTATATAAAGTCAAGGTAAATAAAACAATATCATGAAACAAAAATTTCACGGCGAATTGTCCCTGCGGCAAATTGTCCCCTCGGCAATTCGATTGGCGGCGAAATGTCCCCGCGGCAAAACGAGCCGCGGCCAATCAGCCAGCTGCGGCGAATCGGTCGCGGTTAATCGGCTGCGGCGAATTGTCCCCTACCCTTTTAATTTGTGAACATCTGCTTAATTTAAGGATCAAAATACCTGAGCTTTTCATACAAAATACCAAAAATTTTCTAAACAAAGCATAGTTTATATCTTGTTTTTTAGGATCTAATGGCGGCGCAGTTTTAAATTTGAGATAAATATAACAAATCCTGCAAAAGTATAAAAAAAATAAAAAAACAAAATCAAAGGGGTTGCAGATCTATATGTCCTTAAGAACTCTTTGTACTTAAATCATTTACAGATTCATCTCATAGGACATTTAATTATTGAACACCTTGTATAGGGTATGGCAAAAGTTACAGTCTCTTAAGGCACAAACCGTTCCCATTGTTTAAAATCAAAAATAACATACATGAAATACAAAAATCACATCTACACACCACTAATGCTCAACACGTACTAAAAGTTTAAAAAATATTGAAATACAGAATGCGCCTCTGGAGTGGTTGACCCCAACATGGCAGGCTGCGTGAAAAATGCGCGTAGCACCTCCCACCACCTGAGTTCCCTATCTGTTTGTTAGGTGGTCCGTGACGTTAGGTTCTCAGCTTACAACTAACTGCTAAACTCTTTTGGAGATGCTTTTATTACAAACCGTTTGCCATTGATAGGATATCGAGATGTGTTTTTTTTCCTGTATAAACATCATCGAAAACCGATTAATCGCTTCTTGTTTATAATAATTTCTGTATACAATTTATTACTTTTAATTCAATTTGAACTATATACAGAAGTTTTCCTTAGATTATTTAGGGTTAATGTGCACTTGCTTATAAACGTATCTTGTGCCATTTACTTACTAATAGGACATTATTTTCTCTCCTGACAATATTTTTTTAACATAAAAGATGATTTTAGGCCGGATTTTATGCCGTTTTTAAATTACACTTTTGAGCTGTGTTTTTTATTGCCTAATCTCATTAGATCCTTTAATGGGGCTCAATTGAGCTCAAACATAGGAGCAAAAAACCGTTCCCTTTCCGACGCCTTCATACATGTTCTTTTCACCTTTTATTACCATTGTAAAACGACGACCTCTTTCCGCCAATTTCCGGTAATTGTCCTTCTCTCTTTACGTGGCACTGCTCGCTGATTAAACGTAGAATGAGCGATGTTGGCCCATGAAAAAGTGCCTGTAATCACTTGATTAAATCGGTAAGCCATTTATAAGAAAATTGGAAAATAGAACCACTTAGGACTCTTCTATTTTTTGTATTAGGGTAACTTAATTTTTCCCAAAAGTTTTCGTGGCTAATCGGGTAAAAAGAAGTTTTTGTTTCTCTCATATTTTTCCGTGGGTAGCTCAAAAGCTTAACCTCACGGGGGTCCAAGACATAATGGACACCTAATAAGTGTTGACAGTTAACTATTTCAATTTGAAATGAATCTTAAGGAAAAACGTCCTCAGTCCACAAATTTCTGATAGGTTGAGAAATAAAAAGCGTAGTTTGGAATAAATTATGCTTTATTTATTTCTAAAAACCATCAACTCGAAGCGTTTCGGCTTTACTAGCCATTTTTAAGGGTTCTAAAAATATAAAAAACAAAAAGATTATAAAAAATATCATAATTATTGAATAACATTATAATAAATTTTAACAAACCAATTTTTAATAAAATAATAAAAAGAAAAAAAAGATTAAAAGAATTAAAATACATTTTTTGTAGTTTTGTTTTTAAGGTTACAATAAAATATTAATAATAATAACAATTTATGGTGAAAAATACATAGCAAAACAAACAAGCAAAATTTTTTAACTTACATAGAAGTTTACAAAAACCAAATTTTGGAAAACAAACAAACACCTATCATAATGCCACCATTATTAAAGACGAACCTAGGGAACCTGGTGTAAATCCAAATTACAGATACCTTATTACAATAAAAGTCTACATCCATAAATTGATCCAAGGGGTACCAGTCAAAAATAATTAAAACATTAACACTTAAAACGCTCAAAAGATTAAAAAAATTAAAACAATTAAAAATTTATGTCAGAAATTAAAATTCAATGTTATAACCACTAATACGATATAAAATAGTCCTTGGGTATTTGGATAAAAAGAAGTTTTTGGTTCTCTGATATTTTTCCGTGGGTAGCTCGAGAGCTTAACGTCACGGGAGTCGGTCCTTATGGGACTCCTCAGAACACTGCTTGGTCAATGTGACGCCCTTGCGAAGTTAATCAGTTAGTTTTGTCTCTCATTCTATGTCTATAGTGAGAAAACCCTCACAAGAAGCGCCATCTACCGAGACACAAGAGAAACTAGAATAAGAACAGGCAAGTTTAAACTGCTATATATATAGATCGATGAAAAGATCAATTGCAAAGAAAAATAAACCATCTGTGACCTACGACTGATTGACGAACACGTCTGATGGTGGGTAAAAACGCTAATCAGCGTTGCTCTGGCCTGAAAGACATGCTTTTTTATATGCATGAATTAGTTAAACGAAAGTAGTGAGGTATTTTTAAAAAATGATAAAAGTTTAACTCTACTCCTACGAAAATATAAAAAATATTAAAAAGTATTTTATTACTAAAACTTTTTTATAACTTTATCTCGTAAAATTACAGGAAAGCGAAAAGACAGTAAAACTAAAAAATCCAAAATCCAAAGGCGAACCTTCGAAGCGTACATTGACAATTAGATTGATGATAGTATCATTTAAAAGGCAACGTAGACTTCGAAAAATGGTCTAAATAAAAGGACCTGCAATTAAAGATAAAATCACGTTTACATTTAACATATTTAATTTATTGCTGTCCGAAAAATGTCGATAATATAAAAGGTCAATAGCCGAAACCATTCTAGTTTTTTTCAGTTGATAGACAGTCAACTACATATGATCCGATAACTTTTAAATTAATTGTTTAAATCCGATTGGAGTTGCAGAAGGCTTTGATGCCGAGAATAAAGTTTTTCTTATAAAACTATGTTTGGAAATGAGACATATGGACACTACTGCAAATTTCAATATAAAAGGAACTCTGCAAAATGGTCATCTCTGTATCTCCCTTAATTTTTTCTTTTTCCGCTTCGCTGTCTTAAAGGAATTTACTGCGCAGGTCCCCTTATACCATATACTGCAGTGTTTATATTTTTTTAATTTTAACTTAGCCTTAAAGCTGAATCAGAAAGTGAGAATATACGGAAATAAAATATTATGTGTATATAGGTGCTTCAGGAACTTATTAACACACTTTTTTCTTATTGGTTTGTAGATTCAGGAATTTGAAAACCTAACAAAGAAGTCCTCCTACCAAACATTAACGTAAAAATCAAACATTTTTTCGAAAGGTTAACCTCACGGGGGTCCAAGATCTAATGGACACCTAATAAGTGTTGACAGTTAACTGTTTCGTTCTTATGGGACACCTCAGAACACTGCTTGGTCACCCTTGCGAAGTTAATTAGACGGTTTTGTCTCTAATCATATGTCCATAGTGAGAAAACCCTCGCAAGAAGCGACATCTACCGAGAGACGAGAGAAACAAGAACAAGGGCAGCAAGTATAAACTGCTATATATATATATATATTATCGATCGATAAAGCTCATTCTGTCTTTCGGGTCAGAGCAACGCTGATTTGCGTTTTTACCCACCATCATACGCGAGCGATACAACGACAATAATTTCTTTAAATAAAGTTTAAATGATAAACATCTGAGGGCACGGCAGTGCCTCGCCAAATTCGCGCGCCGTAACCATCCAACCTAAAACTCTACTTCGGAATGAGCTACAAATCTCAAACTTTGTACAGTCGTAGATCTCCATAGAGTTAACAACCCCTCCAAGTTTCATGGAATTCCATAAAGTAGTAAAGTAGTTACGAAATTTCAAAAAACGTCGAAATTGCCACTCACTCACTGACTCACTCACTCATGTATAGATCATCAATATTCTACTGCACTTCCAGACATGCTACAAAGCTAAAATTTGGCAGACTGATAGAAATTATGACCAAACTCCTGGGAAAAATCAAAAAACCCCAAAATTTTAATTTACTCCCCTCCCCTATACATTTAAAGTTGTGTAAAATTAGCATCGCCCACTTCCAAAAATGCTAGAGAGTTGAGCTTTGGCAGACTGATAGGAACTATGATAAAACTATAGGAAAAAATCAAAAAACCCCAAAATTTTAATTTACTCCCCTCCCCTATACATTGAAAGTTATGTAACAGTAGCATTGCCCGCACAGAAATGCTAGAGAGTTGAGCTTTGGCAGACTGATAGGAACTATGATAAAACTATAGGAAAAAATTAAAACACCCCAAAATTCTCATTTACTTCCCTCCCCTATAAATGTAAAGTTAAGTAAAAGTAACATTGCCTACTTCCAGACATACTAGAGAGCTGAGCTTTGGAAGACCGATAGTAACTATGATAAAGTTATAGAAAAAAATTAAATCACCCCAATATTTTAATTTACTTCCCTCTCCTATAAATGTAAATTTATATAAAACTAACATTGCCCACTTCCAGAAACGCTAGAGAGCTGAGCATTGGAATGCTGATAGAAATTATCATAAATCCATGGGAAACAATTTAAAAAGTCCAATATTTTCATTTACTCTCCTACTTTACGGCTGTAAATGACTCTTAGGCACAGTGCTAAATTGAACATAAAGAAGTTTGGCTGTAATAGCAAAGTTTAAAAAAACATTTCCAAACTAGTAAGAACCTTTCATTTTGAAATTTGTATTGGAAAACTTGGCTTTACTTTTATCTCAATTCTTTTTACGGAATGCCATGTTCGCGTACTTGGCTTTTTTTTACATGAAATGTTTTTGTTATGATTTAATTTTCCTAATAAATAAAAAGATGGTCTTAAAGCCCTGCCCCTAAAATATTCGCGTATTCTTGCACACTATATTAGTTCGCCGCGATTCCGCATTCCTTTGGTAAAAAGTTCTTTCATTAAATAATTAAAGTTCGGTTTAAAGTTTCATTTTGACGTGACCGTATAGCCCTTGCGGAAAACTTTCAGGCTCGCTTGTGCTGGCTTCGTTTTTTTTTTAATTACGTTAAAGATGTTGATGAAGATCACATAAGAAATGAGATCATAAAAGAAAGAATGGAAATCGAGGGAAGCATAACGGATGACATCACTAAAAGGCAACTGATACGGTACGGCCATGTACAACGGATGAATGACGAAAGATTACCAAAGCAGGTCCTAGAATGGCAACCAATAGGGCGCAGAAAAAAAGGGCGTCCTAAACTAGAATGGCAACAGTCAATCCAAAGATCAATGAGTCAAAAGAATCTGACAGAGGATGATTGTCAGGATCGAAGGAGGTGGAGAATAGGCGTCGGACAACGTAGAAAAACGTTCTAAACCGACATAGTAGTAGTAAAGATATTATGAATTAGGTAAATATTAAGATATGCATTATGATTTAACACAAAGAAAAGTTAAACGTATTTAGGGTAAAACTTTATTTCAAGGTTGTTTAAAGTGCACTAATCTATGATTAAAACTGCTTTAAAGGCAAACGCCTATGTCAATCGGAAATACAGATACAAAAATCCATAACCATATGGCCATATAGGGTCAGACAACCACAGTGTGCCTGAACGAAGTATAGGTTACATAAAAATAGTTCCAAAAACTAATTGCATATTTTGAATATGGACTCTTTCCTGACTTCAGAGCGATATTCATATAAATCCTAGCTGATCCTCTTCTCGAAATTTTATCAATTTTTTGCCATTTTTCTAGTTAGTCTGGAGCTGGCTCCTGTCACGTGTGACCTAATATGTGCGCTCAGTTTGATTACGGAGCATTGTTAAGCACCCATAGGTGTATAAAAAAAGTTTGGTCACGTGGTTGAACTCATGGTCGTTTGGCCGCCATCCTTGAAAATGGACGCCAAATTGATAGATTTTTTTGTTTAAGCGTATTTCCCTACTCAATAATCCGATTTTAATTTTTAAAGGCTTGTTATACTCCTTTTTTAAAGGCAAATAAATTGAGATATACCAAGATTATTAGTATTTTTGCTCGCAAAGTAATTAAAATAATAATCATGCTCATTTTACTGTAGCTACAATATTATTGACATTTGTTTTTTTTTGTTACATAGAAGGCTTTAAACCTTTCACAGAGGGGGATATTGACTTGATGATGTTTTTAAAATTCGATGGATGGTAACCCTAAAGACTGCTTTAAAGAGGGTGGTTTCTAAAACTGTTCAGAAGATTATACAAAAAGTGGATTTGCAGTGAAACGATGCATCGTAGCGGATAACGTTAAGAATAATTTTTTATAGTACTTTTAATTCCGCTTCTTCTGAGCATTGTCATATCTTTTACAATTTAAAAGAAAAATATCGATTTTGGAGCGAAAACATTGAATTTTTACAAAATTGTATATTTTAGCTGGCTTGTTATATTATTTTATTAATAGATTAGGCTTGAAACATATTTTCCAAAAATACCCGATATGCCGTAGTTTAGAGCCATAGTTTCTGAGATATTAGCAATTATAACAGTCCGCTCTTGTGTTAATTTTAGTATCCTTATTCCAAATTATGTTAGTCCCCATGTATCAACATTGACTTTGTTGTCTTTACCGGTTATCATTCAGAGCGTCGCGTCATTTAAAAAAAATAGTTGTCATTGTCGCAGTTCGAAATAAGGACACTGAAATTAACACAAAAGTGGTAATGTTATTTTTTTATCATTTAAAAATTTATCGCTAATATTTCAGAAACTATTTATCAAAACTGCGACATATGGGGTATTTTTGGAAAGTATATTCCAAGCCTAATCTATTAATTAAATAATATAAGGAGCATCCAATTCACAAAAACTATAAATTTGAGCTCGTTTCAAATATGTAGTAAGCATCAGGAATAAAGTCAAGATGCAATTTAAAAGTAAAAATTTCGTGAATTCGAACTCAATTCTTGTATATTCCTGTATCAATTTTAATGGTCCAAAATGGTGGGAAAAAATATAATGAGACACCCTGTAGTATTCCCATAAACATGATATGTCCACAGTGACTTTATTTTTCACATAAAATAAGAACGATATCAAAGAGGTTTTAACAGAAGTCACCCTTATAAAAAACAGCAATATTTTGGGAATATATCAGTGATGTATGTAAGATAAAACGTCTTTAAAAACGTATTTTACAGTCGTCGTGATAAGATTTTTGCTTTTTGGAAGCTGCACACTTAGCCCTGGCGATATCAGGAGTTCCCGCCGCACAAAAATATGCTCCTTGACAAGGCGGCTTTTTAGGACAAAATTTACACAAATTACAAAAATTACAAAAATTACAAAAATTACAAAAATTACAAAAATTACAAAAATTACAAAAATTACAAAAATTACAAAAATTACAAAAATTACAAAAATTACAAAAATTACAAAAATTACAAAAATTACAAAAATTACAAAAATTACAAAAATTACAAAAATTACAAAAATTACAAAAATTACAAAAATTACAAAAATTACAAAAATTACAAAAATTACAAAAATTACAAAAATTACAAAAATTACAAAAATTACAAAAATTACAAAAATTACAAAAATTACAAAAATTACAAAAATTACAAAAATTACAAAAATTACAAAAATTACAAAAATTACAAAAATTACAAAAATTACAAAAATTACAAAAATTACAAAAATTACAAAAATTACAAAAATTACAAAAATTACAAAAATTACAAAAATTACAAAAATTACAAAAATTACAAAAATTACAAAAATTACAAAAATTACAAAAATTACAAAAATTACAAAAATTACAAAAATTACAAAAATTACAAAAATTACAAAAATTACAAAAATTACAAAAATTACAAAAATTACAAAAATTACAAAAATTACAAAAATTACAAAAATTACAAAAATTACAAAAATTACAAAAATTACAAAAATTACAAAAATTACAAAAATTACAAAAATTACAAAAATTACAAAAATTACAAAAATTACAAAAATTACAAAAATTACAAAAATTACAAAAATTACAAAAATTACAAAAATTACAAAAATTACAAAAATTACAAAAATTACAAAAATTACAAAAATTACAAAAATTACAAAAATTACAAAAATTACAAAAATTACAAAAATTACAAAAATTACAAAAATTACAAAAATTACAAAAATTACAAAAATTACAAAAATTACAAAAATTACAAAAATTACAAAAATTACAAAAATTACAAAAATTACAAAAATTACAAAAATTACAAAAATTACAAAAATTACAAAAATTACAAAAATTACAAAAATTACAAAAATTACAAAAATTACAAAAATTACAAAAATTACAAAAATTACAAAAATTACAAAAATTACAAAAATTACAAAAATTACAAAAATTACAAAAATTACAAAAATTACAAAAATTACAAAAATTACAAAAATTACAAAAATTACAAAAATTACAAAAATTACAAAAATTATAAAAATTACAAAAATTACAAAAATTACAAAAATTACAAAAATTACAAAAATTACAAAAATTACAAAAATTACAAAAATTACAAAAATTACAAAAATTACAAAAATTACAAAAATTACAAAAATTACAAAAATTACAAAAATTACAAAAATTACAAAAATTACAAAAATTACAAAAATTACAAAAATTACAAAAATTACAAAAATTACAAAAATTACAAAAATTACAAAAATTACAAAAATTACAAAAATTACAAAAATTACAAAAATTACAAAAATTACAAAAATTACAAAAATTACAAAAATTACAAAAATTACAAAAATTACAAAAATTACAAAAATTACAAAAATTACAAAAATTACAAAAATTACAAAAATTACAAAAATTACAAAAATTACAAAAATTACAAAAATTACAAAAATTACAAAAATTACAAAAATTACAAAAATTACAAAAATTACAAAAATTACAAAAATTACAAAAATTACAAAAATTACAAAAGTTACCAAAATTACACTTTTTATATTATAGAAATATTTTTTGGCGTCTAATCGGCGGCTAATGTTTTCTATATTTTTACAGTTAAAATTAGCAAAAAAAACCTTCTTAAACAATTTTTTAAAGTGTCTCGAATTTTTCAATTTCTGCTACAATAGCCAACTCGCACAAAAATTACAAAAATTACAAAAATTACAAAAATTACAAAAATTACAAAAATTACAAAAATTACAAAAATTACAAAAATTACAAAAATTACAAAAATTACAAAAATTACAAAAATTACAAAAATTACAAAAATTACAAAAATTACAAAAATTACAAAAATTACAAAAATTACAAAAATTACAAAAATTACAAATATTACAAAAGTTACCAAAATTACACTTTTTATATTATAGAAATATTTTTTGGCGTCTAATCGGCGGCTAATGTTTTCTATATTTTTACAGTTAAAATTAGCAAAAAAAACCTTCTTAAACAATTTTTTAAAGTGTCTCGAATTTTTCAATTTCTGCTACAATAGCCAACTCGCACAGAAATTGCACGGGCGATCATTATGCATCGCAAAATTACTTCATCGATTCTACATTAAATCCACATTTAGAGCGCGAGGGTAAAAATAAAGTCTATTTATACCAAAACAAAAAAAACACATTTTAATTTGTGCAAAAAAAATTAGCTATCTTGACATGCAATCTCATACCGCAACGCCGACGTGGAGAGTAATTTATTAAAACAAGTTATCTTTGAAATATATTCTTAAAAATTTTTTAAACCCGAGTCTTTCCCTCCAGATTAAAATGATTTATATCCCCAGTTTTGGTTTTCTTAAGCTTTTATTTAAATTTTAAAGGCCTTATGATTTAAATACGCAAACAAGGACCTTAAAACAAAGGCACTTACAATTTAGACGGGTGTCAACCGATTTTAAAAGAAATAATAAGGGGTATACGTCAGAGCTCTATATATTTTTAACTAATTTTAAATATTTAAGTATATTTAAACTTTGAGTAATTGCAAGGAGGGTAAAATTATTAGTGGTTTTAAGCTACGACATGCTAATGATACTGACCATCTTTAAGGAATCTACATATTATTATAAAGGCTAAAGATCAATGGAAAGACAAATATTACAAGTATAGCTAACAGATAGAAAAAAGAAATAGATAAGAAATAAAACAAAAGTAATAAATGTTAGAGGATCAAGAGGTGTCTATTTGACGCTAGCAGCTAGTGCAGGCACATTGTGGCTCTCTGTACCTTGTTGATTATGTTAAAAGGTTTATGACCCACCAGTGGTCAAATGACTAAGTTTCTGGCCTAAAGTATAATTTAAAGTCTACTAAAAAAAAATAAAAAGCAGGAGAGGTCAAGTCATCAGATGCGGCATAATTTACACTAAAAGATGGATTTTCTAAAACTGTTACCTATCTCTGTAAAACATTAAAATATTGTTTAAACCAAAAGAATACCTGTTATTATTCTTTTTGCACTTTAACAATTTACACAAAACAGTAGTCGTTGCAACGAGGCAATTTTCCAAAAAGTATCTATATAAAATTATAGGGTTATGACCGAGATTTTTCGGTCGATTTTATATGATACCCTAGGTCCCAAAACTCGTTTAGAGATGAGCTTTAGTAGTATTGCCCTATTCTCCGTAAAAGTGCAGTGGACAATGTATGATAGCATTTTTGTTTTAAGGGTTTTTTAAATTTTTTTGTGTTCCGGCAATACAAATATTCAGAAATAATGATTTTTTGTTAATTTTTAGATTAAATGGGATTTTAAATTATCGGATTTATAAGAAAAATACAGGGGCTAAAATACAGTGGCGATACATGCCTTTATTATTAAAATATTGTATTTAATATTCTCTTCCATTGTCTTTATATTTGCAAAATCGAGAAACATTTTATATCTGTCCCAAATAATATTCCTCCTATTTAAAGTGTTTCTGAACTGTTATGCAAAACAAATAGGGATCTAAGAAGGTATCAAAGTAAGCAAGTTTACCTTATTCAGGTTAGTATAAGGGACTCCGTAGCTTCTTTTTGGCACAGTATTAACCAAATAATTTTTTTGAAATTTTTGGTGAAAATTTTCCTGACCAAAGGGGTACCCAAAAAGTGCAGATTTTTAATTTTTTTAAATAGTCAGCTTTGAAAAAATATATATAATAATACATTAAATTAAACTTCTTATGGCCCTCTGTACAACGATATAAAAGATAAAGGAGAGGTGTTTATAATAATGCCGAGAGAGGCCGCCAAAATCACTTCAGTTTTGAGTTTTGGCAATTTAAACTTTCATTTATTTCTTACAAACACTAACCTTTAGACCAACTTCTGGGGTATTTTTTATTTCTTTATAAGGCAAGCAATAAACAGATAACAATTGTTTTGACGTATATTCAATAGCAAAAAAGTTGACTTTTTTTTTTTAAATTTGAAAATGTTCAACTTTTGAATTTATTTTTCTCGATAACCATAACATCTACAACTGTAATATTTTCAGGTTAGTATAAAGGACTCCGTAGCTTCTTTGTGGCACAGTAACAACCAAATGTTTTTTTTGAAATTTTTAGTGAAAATTTTCCTGACCAAAGGGGTACCCGAAAAGTGTAGTTTTTAAATTTTTTTTAACTATTAACTTTATAAAAATATATATTATAATACATTAAATTGAACTTCTCAGGGCCCTCCATATAGCGATATAAAAGGTAAAGGACAGGTGTTTATATTAATGCCGAGAGAGGCCGCCGAAGTCACTTCAGTTTTAAATTTTGGCAATTTAAACTTTTATTTATTTCTTACAAACACTAACCTTTTGACCAACTTTTGAAATCTTTTTTATTTCCTTGTGAGGCAAGCAATAAAAATATAACAATTGTTTTGACGTATATCCAATAGCAAAAAAGTTGACTTTTTTTTTAAATTTTTTGAAAATTTTCAACTTTTGAATTTATTTTTCTCGATAACCATAACATCTACAACTGTAATATTTTCGGGTTAGTATAAGGGCTCCGTAGCTTCTTTGTGGCGCAGTAACAACCAAACTTTTTTTTTAATTTTTGGTGAACATTTTCCTGACCAAAGGGGTACCCGAAAAGTGTAGTTTTTTAATTTTTTTAAATTGTTAACTTTATAAAAATATATATTGTATTACATTAAATTGAACTTCTCGGGGCCTCCATATAGCGATATAAAAGGTAAAGGACAGTTGTTTATTTTAATGCCGATAGAGGCCGCCAAAGTCACTTCAGTTTTGAGTTTTGGCAATTTAAACTTTTATTTATTTCTTACAAACACTAACCTTTAGACCAACTTTTGAAATCTTTTTTATTTCCTTGTGAGGCAAGCAATAAATATATAACAATTGTTTTGACGTATATTCAATAGCAAAAAAGTTAACTTTTTTTTAAATTTTTTGAAAATTTTCAAATTTTGAATTTTTTTTTCTCGATAACCATAACATCTACAACTGTAATATTTTCAGGTTAGTATAAGGGACTCCGTAGCTTCTTTGTGGCACAGTAACAACCAAATGTTTTTTTTGAAATTTTTGGTGAAAATTTTCCTGACCAAAGGGGTACCTGAAAAGTGTAGTTTTTGAATTTTTTTAAATTGTTAACTTTATAAAAATATATATTATATTACATTAAATTGAACTTCTCGGGGCCCTCTATATAGCGATATAATAGGTAAAGGACAGGTGTTTATATTAATGCCGAGAGAGGCCGCCAAACTCACTTCAGTTTTGAGTTTTGGCAATTTAAACTTTTATTTATTTATTACAAAAACTAACCTTTAGTCCAACTTCTGGGGTATTTTTTATTTATTTGTGAGGCAAGTAATAAATATATAACAATTTTTTTGACGTATATCCTATACCAAAAAAGTTGACTTTTTTTTTTAAATTTGAAAATTTTCAACTTTTGAATTTATTTTCTCGATAACCATAACATCTACAACTGTAATATTTTCAGGTTAGTATAAAGGACTCCGTAGCTTCTTTGTGGCACAGTAACAACCAAATGTTTTTTTTGAAATTTTTGGTAAAAATTTTCCCGAAAAGTGTAGTTTTTAAATTTTTTAAAATTGTTAACTTTATAAAAATATATATTATAATACATTAAATTGAACTTCTTAGGGCCCTCTATATAACGATATAATAGGTAAGGAACAGGTGTTTATATTAATGCCGAGAGAGGCCGCCAAAATCACTTCAGTTTTGAGTTTTGGCAATTTAAACTTTCATTTATTTCTTACAAACACTAACCTTTAGACCAACTTCTGGGGTATTTTTTATTTCTTTGTAAGGCAAGCAATAAACAGATAACAATTGTTTTGACGTATATTCAATAGCAAAAATGTGATTTTTTTTAAATTTTTTGAAAATTTTCAAATTTTGAATTTTTTTTTCTCGATAACCATAACATCTACAACTGTAATATTTTCAGGTTAGTATAAGGGACTCCGTAGCTTCTTTGTGGCACAGTAACAACCAAATGTTTTTTTTGAAATTTTTGGTGAAAATTTTGCTGACCAAAGGGGTACCCAAAAAGTGTAGTTTTTAATTTTTTTAAAATTGTTAACTTTGCAAAAATATATATTATAATACATTAAATTGAACTTCTCGGGGCCCTCCATATAGCGATATAAAAGGTAAAGGACAGGTGTTTATATTAATGCCGAGAGAGGCCGCCGAAGTCACTTCAGTTTTAAATTTTGGCAATTTAAACTTTTATTTATTTCTTACAAACACTAACCTTTTGACCAACTTTTGGAATCTTTTTTATTTCCTTGTGAGGCAAGCAATAAAAATATAACAATTGTTTTGACGTATATCCAATAGCAAAAAAATTGACTTTTTTTTTAATATTTGAAAATTTTCAACATTTGAATCTATTTTTCTCGATAACCATAACATCTACAACTGTAATATTTTTAGGTTAGTATAAGGGACTCGGTAGCTTCTTTGTGGCACAGTAACAACCAAATGTTTTTTTTTTTGAAATTTTTGGTGAAAATTTTCCTGACCAAAGGGGTACCCGAAAAGTGTAGTTTTTAAATTTTTTTAAATTGTTAACTTTATAAAAATATATATTATAATACATTAAATTGAACTTCTCGGGGCCCTCTATATAGCGATATAATAGGTAAAGAACAGGTGTTTATATTAATGCCGAGAGAGGCCGCCAAAGTCACTTCAGTTTTGAGTTTTGGCAATTTAAACTTTTATTTATTTCTTACGCACACTAACCTTTAGACCAACTTCTGGGGTATTTTTTATTTCTTTGTGAGGCAAGCAATAAACATATAACAATTGTTTTGACGTATATTCAATAGCAAAAAAGTTAACTTTTTTTAAATTTTTTGAAAATTTTCAACTTTTAAATTTATTTTTCTCGATAACCATAACATCTACAACTGTAATATTTTTAGGTTAGTATAAGGGACTCCGTAGCTTCTTTGTGGCACAGCAACAACCAAATGTTTTTTTTGAAATTTTTGGTGAAAATTTTGCTGACCAAAGGGGTACCCGAAAAGTGTAGTTTTTAATTTTTTTTAAATTATTAACTTTATAAAAATATATATTATAATACATTAAATTGAACTTCTCGGGGCCCTCCATATAGCGATATAAAAGGTAAAGGACAGGTGTTTATATTAATGCCGAGAGAGGCCGCCAAAGTCACTTCAGTTTTGTGTTTTGGTAATTTAAACTTTTATTTATTTCTTACAAACACTAACCTTTAGACCAACTTCTGGGGTATTTTTTATTTCTCTGTGAGGCAAGTAATAAACATATAACAATTATTTTGATGTATATTCAATAGCAAAAAAGTAAACTTTTTTTTTAATTTTTGTAAAAATTTTTAACGTTTGAATTTTTTTTTCCTCGATAACCATAACATCTACAACTGTAATATTTTCAGGTTAGTATAAGGGACTCCGTAGTTTCTTTGTGGCACAGTAACAACCAAATGTTTTTTTGAAATTTTTGGTGAAAATTTTGCTGACCAAATAAATACCCGAAAAGTGTAGTTTTTAAATTTTTTTAAATTGTTAACTTTATAAAAATATATATTATAATACATTAAATTAAACTTCTCGGGGCCCTCCATATAGCGATATAAAAGGTAAAGGACAGGTGTTTATATTAATGCCGAGAGAGGCCGCCGAAGTCACTTCAGTTTTGAGTTTTTGCAATTTAAACTTTTATTTATTTCTTACAAAAACTAACCTTTAGACCAACCTCTGGGGTATTTTTTATTTCCTTGTGAGGCAAGCAATAAAAATATAATAATTCTGTTGACGTATATCCAATAGCAAAAAAGTTAACTTTTTTTTAAATTTTTTGAAAATTTTCAACTTTTGAATTTATTTTTCTCGATAACCATAACATCTACAACTGTAATATTTTCAGGTTAGTATAAGGGACTCCGTAGCTTCGTTGTGGTACAGTAACAACCAAATGTTTTTTTTTTAATTTTTGGTGAAAATTTTCCTGACCAAAGGGGTACCCAAAAAGTGTAGTTTTTAATTTTTTTAAAATTGTTAACTTTGCAAAAATATATATTATAATACATTCAATTAAACTATACGGGGCCCTCTATATAGCGATATAAAAGGTAAAGGACAGGTGTTTATATTAATGCCGAGAGAGGCCGCCAAAGTCACTTCAGTTTTGTGTTTTGGTAATTTAAACTTTTATTTATTTCTTACAAACACTAACCTTTAGACCAACTTCTGGGGTATTTTTTATTTCTCTGTGAGGCAAGTAATAAACATATAACAATTATTTTAATGTATATTCAATAGCAAAAAAGTAAACTTTTTTTTAAATTTTTTTAAAAATTTTTAACGATTGAATTTATTTTTCTCGATAACCATAACATCTACAACTGTAATATTTTTAGGTTAGTATAAGGGACTCCGTAGCTTCTTTGTGGCACAGTAACAGCCAAATGTTTATTTTGAAATTTTTGGTAAAAATTTTCCTGACCAAAGGGGTACCCGATAAGTGTAGTTTTTAAATTTTTTTAAATTGTTAACTTTATAAAAATATATATTATAATACATTAAATTGAACTTCTCGGGGCCCTTCATATAGCGATATAAAAGGTAAAGGACAGGTGTTTATAT
This sequence comes from Aspidapion aeneum, assembly GCA_963576565.1. Lineage (NCBI taxonomy): Eukaryota > Metazoa > Arthropoda > Insecta > Coleoptera > Brentidae > Aspidapion > Aspidapion aeneum. The sequence goes on from OY755048.1 coordinate 31,821,517, forward strand.
TAATGCCGAGAGAGGCCGCCGAAGTCACTTCAGTTTTAAATTTTGGCAATTTAAACTTTTATTTATTTCTTACAAACACTAACCTTTTGACCAACTTTTGGAATCTTTTTTATTTCCTTGTGAGGCAAGCAATAAAAATATAACAATTGTTTTGACGTATATCCAATAGCAAAAAAATTGACTTTTTTTATATTTGAAAATTTTCAACATTTGAATCTATTTTTCTCGATAACCATAACATCTACAACTGTAATATTTTTAGGTTAGTATAAGGGACTCCGTAGCTTCTTTGTGGCACAGTAACAACCAAATGTTTTTTTTGAAATTTTTGGTAAAAATTTTCCCGAAAAGTGTAGTTTTTAAATTTTTTAAAATTGTTAACTTTATAAAAATATATATTATAATACATTAAATTGAACTTCTTAGGGCCCTCTATATAACGATATAATAGGTAAGGAACAGGTGTTTATATTAATGCCGAGAGAGGCCGCCAAAATCACTTCAGTTTTGAGTTTTGGCAATTTAAACTTTCATTTATTTCTTACAAACACTAACCTTTAGACCAACTTCTGGGGTATTTTTTATTTCTTTGTAAGGCAAGCAATAAACAGATAACAATTGTTTTGACGTATATTCAATAGCAAAAATGTGATTTTTTTTAAATTTTTTGAAAATTTTCAAATTTTGAATTTTTTTTTCTCGATAACCATAACATCTACAACTGTAATATTTTCAGGTTAGTATAAGGGACTCCGTAGCTTCTTTGTGGCACAGTAACAACCAAATGTTTTTTTTGAAATTTTTGGTGAAAATTTTGCTGACCAAAGGGGTACCCAAAAAGTGTAGTTTTTAATTTTTTTAAAATTGTTAACTTTGCAAAAATATATATTATAATACATTAAATTGAACTTCTCGGGGCCCTCCATATAGCGATATAAAAGGTAAAGGACAGGTGTTTATATTAATGCCGAGAGAGGCCGCCGAAGTCACTTCAGTTTTAAATTTTGGCAATTTAAACTTTTATTTATTTCTTACAAACACTAACCTTTTGACCAACTTTTGGAATCTTTTTTATTTCCTTGTGAGGCAAGCAATAAAAATATAACAATTGTTTTGACGTATATCCAATAGCAAAAAAATTGACTTTTTTTTTAATATTTGAAAATTTTCAACATTTGAATCTATTTTTCTCGATAACCATAACATCTACAACTGTAATATTTTTAGGTTAGTATAAGGGACTCGGTAGCTTCTTTGTGGCACAGTAACAACCAAATGTTTTTTTTTTTGAAATTTTTGGTGAAAATTTTCCTGACCAAAGGGGTACCCGAAAAGTGTAGTTTTTAAATTTTTTTAAATTGTTAACTTTATAAAAATATATATTATAATACATTAAATTGAACTTCTCGGGGCCCTCTATATAGCGATATAATAGGTAAAGAACAGGTGTTTATATTAATGCCGAGAGAGGCCGCCAAAGTCACTTCAGTTTTGAGTTTTGGCAATTTAAACTTTTATTTATTTCTTACGCACACTAACCTTTAGACCAACTTCTGGGGTATTTTTTATTTCTTTGTGAGGCAAGCAATAAACATATAACAATTGTTTTGACGTATATTCAATAGCAAAAAAGTTAACTTTTTTTAAATTTTTTGAAAATTTTCAACTTTTAAATTTATTTTTCTCGATAACCATAACATCTACAACTGTAATATTTTTAGGTTAGTATAAGGGACTCCGTAGCTTCTTTGTGGCACAGCAACAACCAAATGTTTTTTTTGAAATTTTTGGTGAAAATTTTGCTGACCAAAGGGGTACCCGAAAAGTGTAGTTTTTAATTTTTTTTAAATTATTAACTTTATAAAAATATATATTATAATACATTAAATTGAACTTCTCGGGGCCCTCCATATAGCGATATAAAAGGTAAAGGACAGGTGTTTATATTAATGCCGAGAGAGGCCGCCAAAGTCACTTCAGTTTTGTGTTTTGGTAATTTAAACTTTTATTTATTTCTTACAAACACTAACCTTTAGACCAACTTCTGGGGTATTTTTTATTTCTCTGTGAGGCAAGTAATAAACATATAACAATTATTTTGATGTATATTCAATAGCAAAAAAGTAAACTTTTTTTTTTAATTTTTGTAAAAATTTTTAACGTTTGAATTTTTTTTTCCTCGATAACCATAACATCTACAACTGTAATATTTTCAGGTTAGTATAAGGGACTCCGTAGTTTCTTTGTGGCACAGTAACAACCAAATGTTTTTTTTGAAATTTTTGGTGAAAATTTTGCTGACCAAATAAATACCCGAAAAGTGTAGTTTTTAAATTTTTTTAAATTGTTAACTTTATAAAAATATATATTATAATACATTAAATTAAACTTCTCGGGGCCCTCCATATAGCGATATAAAAGGTAAAGGACAGGTGTTTATATTAATGCCGAGAGAGGCCGCCGAAGTCACTTCAGTTTTGAGTTTTTGCAATTTAAACTTTTATTTATTTCTTACAAAAACTAACCTTTAGACCAACCTCTGGGGTATTTTTTATTTCCTTGTGAGGCAAGCAATAAAAATATAATAATTCTGTTGACGTATATCCAATAGCAAAAAAGTTAACTTTTTTTTAAATTTTTTGAAAATTTTCAACTTTTGAATTTATTTTTCTCGATAACCATAACATCTACAACTGTAATATTTTCAGGTTAGTATAAGGGACTCCGTAGCTTCGTTGTGGTACAGTAACAACCAAATGTTTTTTTTTTAATTTTTGGTGAAAATTTTCCTGACCAAAGGGGTACCCAAAAAGTGTAGTTTTTAATTTTTTTAAAATTGTTAACTTTGCAAAAATATATATTATAATACATTCAATTAAACTATACGGGGCCCTCTATATAGCGATATAAAAGGTAAAGGACAGGTGTTTATATTAATGCCGAGAGAGGCCGCCAAAGTCACTTCAGTTTTGTGTTTTGGTAATTTAAACTTTTATTTATTTCTTACAAACACTAACCTTTAGACCAACTTCTGGGGTATTTTTTATTTCTCTGTGAGGCAAGTAATAAACATATAACAATTATTTTAATGTATATTCAATAGCAAAAAAGTAAACTTTTTTTTAAATTTTTTTAAAAATTTTTAACGTTTGAATTTATTTTTCTCGATAACCATAACATCTACAACTGTAATATTTTTAGGTTAGTATAAGGGACTCCGTAGCTTCTTTGTGGCACAGTAACAGCCAAATGTTTATTTTGAAATTTTTGGTAAAAATTTTCCTGACCAAAGGGGTACCCGATAAGTGTAGTTTTTAAATTTTTTTAAATTGTTAACTTTATAAAAATATATATTATAATACATTAAATTGAACTTCTCGGGGCCCTTCATATAGCGATATAAAAGGTAAAGGACAGGTGTTTATATTAATGCCGAGAGAGGCCGCCGAAGTCACTTCAGTTTTAAATTTTGGCAATTTAAACTTTTATTTATTTCTTACAAACACTAACCTTTTGACCAACTTTTGGAATCTTTTTTATTTCCTTGTGAGGCAAGCAATAAAAATATAACAATTGTTTTGACGTATATCCAATAGCAAAAAAATTGACTTTTTTTATATTTGAAAATTTTCAACATTTGAATCTATTTTTCTCGATAACCATAACATCTACAACTGTAATATTTTTAGGTTAGTATAAGGGACTCCGTAGCTTCTTTGTGGCACAGTAACAACCAAATGTTTTTTTTTGAAATTTTTGGTGAAAATTTTCCTGACCAAAGGGGTATCCGAAAAGTGTAGCTTTTAAATTTTTTTAAATTGTTAACTTTATAAAAATATATATTATAATACATTAAATTGAACTTCTCGGGGCCCTCTATATAGCGATATAATAGGTAAAGAACAGGTGTTTATATTAATGCCGAGAGAGGCCGCCAAAGTCACTTCAGTTTTGAGTTTTGGCAATTTTAACTTTTTTTTATTTCTTACGCACACTAACCTTTAGACCAACTTCTGGGGTATTTTTTATTTCTTTGTGAGGCAAGCAATAAACATATAACAATTGTTTTGACGTATATTCAATAGCAAAAAAGTTAACTTTTTTTAAATTTTTTGAAAATTTTCAACTTTTAAATTTATTTTTCTCGATAACCATAACATCTACAACTGTAGTATTTTTAACAACCAAATGTTTTTTTTGAAATTTTTGGTGAAAATTTTGCTGACCAAAGGGGTACCCGAAAAGTGTAGTTTTTAAATTTTTTTAAATTATTAACTTTATAAAAATATATATTATAATACATTAAATTGAACTTCTCCGGGCCCTCCAAATAGAGATATATAAGGTAAAGGACAGGTGTTTATATTAATGCCGAGAGAGGCCGCCAAAGTCACTTCAGTTTTGAGTTTTGGCAATTTAAACTTTTATTTATTTCTTACAAACACTAACGTTTAGGCCAACTTCTGGGGTATTTTTTATTTATTTGTGAGGCAAGTAATAAATATATAACAATTGTTTTGACGTATATCCAATACCAAAAATGTTGACTTTTTTTTAAATTTTTTGAAAATTTTCAACTTTTGAATGTATTTTTCTCGATAACCATTACATCTACAACTGTAATATTTTTAGGATAGTATAAGGGACTCCGTAGCTTCTTGGTGGCACAGTATTAACCAAATATATTTTTTTAATTTTTGGTGAAAATTTTCCTGACCAAAGGGGTACCCAAAAAGTGCAGTTTTTTAATTTTTTTAAACTGTTAACTTTGTAGATATATATATTATAATACATTAAATTGAACTTCTCGGGGCCCTCTATATAGCGATATAATAGGTAAAGGACAGGGGTTTATATTAATGCCGAGAGAGGCCGCCAAAGTCACTTCAGTTTTGAGTTTTGGCAATTTAAACTTTTATTTATTTCTTACAAACACTAACCTTTAGACCAACTTTTGGAATCTTTTTTATTTCTTTGTGAGGCAAGCAATAAAAATATAACAATTGTTTTGACGTATATCCAATAGCAAAAAAGTTGACTTTTTTTTAAAAAAATTTGAAAATTTTCAACTTTTGAATGTATTTTTCTCGATAACCATTACATCTACAACTGTAATATTTTTAGGATAGTATAAGGGACTCCGTAGCTTCTTGGTGGCACAGTATTAACCAAATATATTTTTTTAATTTTTGGTGAAAATTTTCCTGACCAAAGGGGTACCCAAAAAGTGTAGTTTTTAATTTTTTTAAAATTGTTAACTTTGCAAAAATATATATTATAATACATTCAATTAAACTATACGGGGCCCTCTATATAGCGATATAAAAGGTAAAGGACAGGTGTTTATATTAATGCCGAGAGAGGCCGCCAAAGTCACTTCAGTTTTGTGTTTTGGTAATTTAAACTTTTATTTATTTCTTACAAACACTAACCTTTAGACCAACTTCTGGGGTATTTTTTATTTCTCTGTGAGGCAAGTAATAAACATATAACAATTATTTTAATGTATATTCAATAGCAAAAAAGTAAACCTTTTTTTTAAATTTTTTTAAAAATTTTTAACGTTTGAATTTATTTTTCTCGATAACCATAACATCTACAACTGTAATATTTTTAGGTTAGTATAAGGGACTCCGTAGCTTCTTTGTGGCACAGTAACAGCCAAATGTTTATTTTGAAATTTTTGGTAAAAATTTTCCTGACCAAAGGGGTACCCGATAAGTGTAGTTTTTAAATTTTTTTAAATTGTTAACTTTATAAAAATATATATTATAATACATTAAATTGAACTTCTCGGGGCCCTTCATATAGCGATATAAAAGGTAAAGGACAGGTGTTTATATTAATGCCGAGAGAGGCCGCCGAAGTCACTTTAGTTTTAAATTTTGGCAATTTAAACTTTTATTTATTTCTTACAAACACTAACCTTTTGACCAACTTTTGGAATCTTTTTTATTTCCTTGTGAGGCAAGCAATAAAAATATAACAATTGTTTTGACGTATATCCAATAGCAAAAAAATTGACTTTTTTTTATATTTGAAAATTTTCAACATTTGAATCTATTTTTCTCGATAACCATAACATCTACAACTGTAATATTTTTAGGTTAGTATAAGGGACTCCGTAGCTTCTTTGTGGCACAGTAACAGCCAAATGTTTATTTTGAAATTTTTGGTAAAAATTTTCCTGACCAAAGGGGTACCCGATAAGTGTAGTTTTTAAATTTTTTTAAATTGTTAACTTTATAAAAATATATATTATAATACATTAAATTGAACTTCTCGGGGCCCTCTATATAGCGATATAATAGGTAAAGGACAGGGGTTTATATTAATGCCGAGAGAGGCCGCCAAAGTCACTTCAGTTTTGAGTTTTGGCAATTTAAACTTTTATTTATTTCTTACAAACACTAACCTTTAGACCAACTTTTGGAATCTTTTTTATTTCTTTGTGAGGCAAGCAATAAAAATATAACAATTGTTTTGACGTATATCCAATAGCAAAAAAGTTGACTTTTTTTTAAAAAAATTTGAAAATTTTCAACTTATGAATTAATTTTTCTGGATAACCATAACATCTACAACTGTAATATTTTCAGGTTAGTATAAGGGACTCCGTAGCTTCTTTGTGGCACAGTAACAACCAAATGTTTTTTTTGAAATTTTTGGTGAAAATTTTCCTGACCAAAGGGGTACCCGAAAAGTGTAGTTTTTAAATTTTTTAAAATTGTTAACTTTATAAAAATATATATTATAATACATTAAATTGAACTTCTCAGGGCCCTCTATATAGCGATATAATAGGTAAAGAACAGGTGTTTATACTAATGCCGAGAGAGGCCGCCAAAATCACTTCAGTTTTGAGTTTTGGCAATTTAAACTTTTATTTATTTCTTACAAACACTAACCTTTAGACCAACCTCTGAGGTATTTTTTATTTCTTTGTGAGGCAAGCAATAAACAGATAGCAATTGTTTTGACGTATATTCAATAGCAAAAAAGTTATTTATTATTTTTTTTTTTGAAAATTTTCAACTTTTGAATTTATTTTTCTCGATAACCATAACATCTACAACTGTAATATTTTCAGGTTAGTATAAGGGACTCCGTAGCTTCTTTGTGGCACAGTAACAACCAAATGTTTTATTTGAAATTTTTGGTGAAAATTTTCCTGACCAAAGGGGTACCCGAAAAGTGTAGTTTTTAAATTTTTTAAAATTGTTAACTTTATAAAAATATATATTATAATACATTAAATTGAACTTCTAGGGGCCCTCCATATAGCGATATAAAAGGTAAAGGACAGGCGTTTATATTAATGGCGAGAGAGGCCGCCAAAGTCACTTCAGTTTTGAGTTTTGCCAATTTAAACTTTTATTTATTTCTTACAAACACTAACCTTTAGACCAACTTCTAGGGTATTTTTTATTTCTTTGTGATGTAAGCAATAAACATATAACTATTGTTTTGACGTATATTCAATAGCAAAAAAGTGAACTTTTTTTTTTAATTTTTTGAAAATTTTCAACTTTTGAATTTATTTTTCTTGATAACCATAACATCTACAACTGTAATATTTTTAGGTTAGTATAAGGGACTCCGTAGCTTCTTTTTGGCACAGTAACAACCAAATGTTTTTTTTGAAATTTTTGGTGAAAATTTTCCTGACCAAAGGGGTACCCGAAAAGTGTAGTTTTTAATTTTTTTTAAATTGTTAACTTTATAAAAATATATATTATAACACATTAAATTGAACTTCTCGGGGCCCTCCATATAGCGATATAAAAGGTAAAGGACAGGTGTTTATATTAATGCCGAGAGAGGCCGCCGAAGTCACTTCAGTTTTGAGTTTTGGCAATTTAAACTTTTATTTATTTCTTACAAACACTAACCTTTAGACCAACTTTTGTAATCTTTTATATTTCCTTGTGAGGCAAGCAATAAAAATATAACAATTGTTTTGACGTATATCCAATAGCAAAAAAGTTGACTTTTTTTTACATTTTTGAAAATTTTCAGCTTTTGAATTTATTTTTCTCGATAACCATAATATCTACAACTGTAATATTTTCAGGTTAGTATAAGGGACTCCGTAGCTTCTTTTTGGCACAGTAACAACCAAATGTTTTTTTTGAAACTTTTGGTGAACATTTTTCTGACCAGAGGGGTATCCAAAAAGTGTAGTTTTTAATGTTTTTAAAATTGTTAACTTTAAAAAAATATATATTATAATACATTAAATTAAACTTCACGAGGCCCTCTATATAGCGATATAAAAGGTAAAGGACAGGTTTTTATATTAATGCTGAGAGTTGCCGCCAAAGTCACTACAGTTTACCTGATCAACACCTGTCCCGAAATGTAATACATTGAATTAAAATTGAGAACAACAAAAATTCCATGGGTTTTCTTCATCAATTTTTTATTTGGCCGACCAGCTTAGTTAAAGAAATTTACAACAAAGTATTGCCTAACGCTTGCATCCATAAAATCGATCAGTTTCGATAAATATATATACTATATATTTATTAAATATAATATATTTTTTTGTTTCAGATTATCCCATTGAAGTCGAATTTCAATGGTCATATGCAAAGAAAAACTTTACATTTCACTGTCCAGGTGCCAATCGCAACTCCTTGGTGGAACATCTTGAATGGTATTGCCAATCTCGGCACAAAAAGGTATGTTGTAATAATATTTAAATAAACCAATTATCGTGTACTGGTGCGGCAGGGTAGTTCAGAGGTATGGTCGTCGACTTCACATGCAGAAGATACCAGGTTCGCGTCTCAAACAACGACGCAAAAAGAAAAAAAAAGTCACGTAGCTCTGCCGCGCAATACCTTTTCAGCGTTCAACAGTCGACATCGAAATGGTGTGCGATACACATGCACACAAAATTGTAAATTGAACTTGTACATCGAGACTATAAGCAGGTGTAGTCCAGGAGCCAACAAACGAGGAGCATGGATTAATAACCCAGGAGCCTGCTACAGTTCGAACTAGGACAGCGCCAGCAAAAATCTTTTAAAATCAACTTACGATGACCGCGACAGTTGCGCTGAAAAGAAAAGAAGTCTATCGCAGTCCACGAGAAAGACCGACCCGGGCGCGGAAATATCACGTGACCGTAGGAGGGTCACAAAAAAACGCCTTACGGCCCGCTGTCATTATAAAACATGTGTGTTTTCAGTTTTTGTATGTTTGTTTACGTCGATTTTTTTTAATTCGGGCACGAATTTTATGTGAATTTTATCAAAAGTTATTAAAATAACGCAGCCCACGAAAAAGACTGTAGTGGGCTGCGTTAAAATAATTAATGGCTAATGAGTAAATTATAAAGAAAATACCAATAAGATAAACAATGCCGCGAACGTATAATTAGTGTTGTTCCTTGTCGGTCCAACTATAAAACTGAAACCTAATATGTTGCAAACGGGAAAGAAGTGGTAAAAGATAAGATCTTGGATAAGATTGATCAAGTAATAGACATTGGTTCGTCCCGCCTTCCTTTTTGTAAATATGTTCTTTTTACTATAATTTACCAAATTGGTTCGAATTAGGCTATTTGGTGATTCACTAGAGCATTTTCTATTTTTTGTTTATTTAGTATCAATTAACTAATTAAGTACTTAAAATTACTGGGTTATTTGCATTTGAAACTCCCGCGGTTTTAAAGGCAAATATTACAATTTGCTATAATTAATTTACTTTACATAAAATGCATTTTGAATTACTAAGGTTCCTAGTTCCTTTAATATGGACCTTCGTAATCTCATTCCCTCCTACTTATTCCCTTTTCTCCTACGCCTATGGATTAACGACGCCACTGGGCGCCATGTGGGAGAATGAACGCAGCAGCGAATACCTGCTGCAGCAACAGAGAGAACCGTTTCGCCTTCGAACGATAACACACGCGTGTTAGCTACTCTCCTACCGCAGGAATGTGGGGTGCAAAAACTAAGGTTTAACAGCGCGTCCTCCCATGAGTTCCACTTCCTGTATAAAAATGGTAAGTGAAAATGCATTATTTTTACCTTACATACATTTGTTTATTGCTACACTAACCTAGAAGGTAAACTAGACCATTTCAGAATCCCTTGTACCAGCTTAGCCTATGACCTTATTCCCTTAAAATTACAGTCCACATCTGACACCGTTAAATTCCAGACAACTCTCCTATCTGGACCACCAGGGAGCCCCATTTTTGATCCTTAGCGACCCGGATTTCTGGAATCGTTTTTTTGCCTTTTTAGGTTAGTTTTTTTTACTGGTTTCAAATGCAAGAAAAACCCTTGTTTTTCCTAAATGCCTTTTTTACTGGTTTTAAATGCAAGAAAAACCCTTGTTTTTCTTACATGCCTACTTTAGAAAACCCCTAGGTTTCTAAAATACATTTTGCGATTTTTTTTTGTGTAAAAACAAATGCAAGAAAAACCCTTGTTTTTCTTACATGCCTACTTTAGAAAACCCCTAGGTTTCTAAAATACATTTTGCGATTTTTTTTGTGTAAAAATTAAATATTTTTACCAATAAATTTAACCTTTTCATGCGAAAAACCAAACACAGATAAAATCTGTAAACTACTATGCTTTTTTTTGTTTCGAATAAATCAAGTTTTTTCGTTTCTTTTTTGTAAAAAAAAAAAAACCGTATGGTATTTGGGTGTTTTTTTTGTTTGTCACTGGAAATAGTTTAAAATAGTGTCTGCAAAGTGCTATTATTTTAGCCGTTGTGCCTTCACATTTGTGGATTGCTATAATTATATCCAATTTGCTCGAAAAAAAAATCTCCAAATTGCCATATTCATTTTTGCTTATTGCAAATTGCTATGACTATATCCGATTGCGGATGCTTTACTATATTCGTTTTTGCGTAAAAATTGCTATGAATATATCTATTTCTAATTTACTATTATAATATCTGTCTGCAAATGGCTATGATTGTATCCATTTTTTGCGTGCATAATAAATTTTGAAGGAAATTTAATTCTTAACTTGAGAATTTGTTTTCGTGTAAAGGCAGATAAATAGTTTTACCAAATTAAATGCTTTTGATTTGTAGGTATTTATTTTTAAATTTAATACATATAGGTACCTACTTATTTGAATTCGCGAGGCGAAGATAAAAAAACTTATACACAAGTTTTTTTGTTATCATTAGTTTGCATCGGGTATTTTCTTTACTTTTGTGCGCTTATAGTTTGATTATTGTAATTAAACGTAGGACATTAATATTTATACAGGGTGTCCAAATTTTGATTTTTTTTTCAGTTTACCTAATTTTTGTCAATTATTTTTTGGATTTTTTTTTTAAATCATGTCTAGTTCGGATAAAATTTTAAAGGCTAAAGCCTTGCGCTATAGTGCGATTTCACAGCTAAATTTGATCATTGAATCCGCGACCCTCGCAAAAAATGACCCTGCCTATCACAGCGGCTTTAAAGTCAAATTTCGGACATTGTCAAAAATCAAAAAAGATTTTGAAAAGCACCATAATACTTTGTTGACGTTGGTAGCCTCTGATGAGGATCGCTTAGTAGTAGAAAACAAAGTGTTTATGGACTTTTGCAAACGCTGTGACGAGATTTCCACTATATTTTACGAACTTTTCGAACTACCCTTTGAAGATGGAGGGCTTTTGAGCAGTACGATAAATCCCATGGGCAGTCCCTGTGCCTCCACAGACCAGCATGGTTTACTGCCTAGGATAAAAATACCTCTTTTTCAAGGGGAATTTAAGGAGTTTCCAACCTTTTTGCAAGCCTTTAATGCTACCGTGCACAATAATAGGTCGCTGGGAAACTTTGAAAAATTCAATTTGCTTTTTTCTAATTTAAAGGGCCCTGCCCTGGATGTCATTTCTGACATTCCTATCCTTGCTGAAAATTATTTAAATGCCTACCACACCTTGGTGGATAGGTATACAAATAAACGATTACAAGCTTACCTTCACTGGAAGGCAATTGAAGGCTTCTCTCCTCTTACTAAAGAGAATGCTACGAATTTGAGGAATTTGCTTGATTGTTTTTCGAAAAACTTAAGTGCTTTAAAAGTCATGGGTTTTAAAACGGAGTTTTGGGATTATATTATGGCACAAATGCTCTTGGATAGGTTGGACCTAACCACGCGCAAGGCATTTGAGCAAAATTATTGCTCCAATGAGATCCCCTCTTATGATAAAATTCGTGCTTTTGTTTCTAGCCATTGCATTGCGTTGGAACAAATACAACAAACTCAAGATTACTTAAAAAATAAAGATTTGTCAATTTCAAGTCAGAAAAATCAAGCAAAGTTTCAAAATCGATCTGCTTTGTTTGCTAATACTCAGAGAGCCTCCAAAAATGCCTCCCAGTCTCCAAATGGCCAAAGTGGCTTAAATAATACTCCAAACCCTCAAAATTTTTGTTTTCTCTGTAAAAGTGGCGATCATATAATATACAGATGTCCTAATTTTTTGGCGAAAACTCCCCAGCAACGTTTTGAGATTGTTAAACAACATAAAGCGTGTGTCAACTGTTTGGCCTCAAAGCATAATTTACCCCAGCAATGCAAATCAGAAAAAAGATGTTTACATTGTGGCCAATTTCATCACAGTCTCTTACATTTTTTTCCTATTAATTCTACACCTAGTTCTGCGAGTAGCCCCTCTACTTCTGCAGTGCAACCCCCGAGGAGCCCCGTGGCTACCGAATTTAATAGAACCACTAACACCATTGTTACTGGTATGTCTTTAAATGATCGCGAAGTACTTCTCTGTACCGCTTTAATACAAATACAGGATGTTTTTCAAAATTGGCACACAGTGCGCGCCATCTGTGACTCTGGTGCTCAATCTTCATTTATATCTAAGTCATGTGCTGATAGTTTGGGCCTTCCTAAATTTAATATCGCCATGACTCTACAAAGCTTAGATCGAATGACAACTCCGGCAAAATCTGGAATTAATTGCAATATATCCTCTTTGCGTGATAATAATTTTGTTTTTAATTTTGATGCGATAATACTCGATAAAATTTGTAGTGATTTACCTCATTCCTCATTTTCGATTAAAAGTTTTCCTTTTCTCGCCAACTTAGCACTAGCTGACCCAGGCTTTAATAAAAGCGATAAAATTGATTTATTGTTGGGCGGCGATGTGTACCCTTACATTTTGCTAGATGGTCGTTTGTCTACGGGACCCAACAACCCCGTCTGCATTAATACTATTTTTGGTTGGGGAATAATGGGCAATCTTTCACTTTCACCTTCAACTACAAATCAAATTAAAACATTTTTTACTACGTCAATGAACGATTCTTTTGTCAATTTAGATAAAAATCTACAACGATTTTGGCAAATAGATGACATACCTAATGTCAAGGCCATTGACCCCGAAGATGAGTTTTGCGAAAATTATTTTTTGAAAACTACCTCAAAAAATGAGGAGGGGAGATATATTGTATCTTTACCATTTAAAGTTACTGCTCCAGATTTTGGCGACACTCGATCCATTGCCGTACGTCGTTTTTTCTCCCTTGAGAAGAAATTGCTACAAAACCCTGATTTTTATGCTGCCTACAGCTCTATTTTACAAGATTATTTAGATAATAATCATATGCAACCGGTTTCTGCACCTTTGCCGACCGAAATTTCAAATCATTTTTATATTGCACACCATGCGGTGTTTAAAAAAGATTCTACTAGCACCCCCCTGAGGGTGGTTTTTGATGCGAGCATGCACGCCCCTGGCAAAATCTCGCTCAACAACGCTGTTTATACTGGGCCCCCTTTACAAAGGGACTTACAAAAAATTTTATTACTTTATCGTTTGCATAAATTTTGCTTTTGTTGCGACATCCGTCAAATGTACAGGATGATTTTAGTTGACCCTAGTCAAACTAATTTTCAAAGAATAGTTTGGAGGTTTGATCCTAACCAGCCTATTCAAGACTTCGAAATAAATAGAGTTTTATTCGGGGTCTCTTGTAGCCCCTTTTTGGCTATCAGAACTTTGCTGCAACTTGCTAGAGAGCATGAGGACCTTCCTCTTGCCTCAAAAATCATTGAGGAGGCAGTTTTTGTCGATGATGTGATTTCGGGAAGTGATGACTTTTTTAAGGCCACTGAGATGAAAAATCAATTAATCGAGCTACTTAGCCGAGGTGGATTCGAATTGCGTAAATGGGCGAGCAATTGTCCCGAGTTACTATCCGATCTTCCTGAGTCACACATTTCGATGAAGGCTCTTTCTCTCGATTTAGATGCTGAAAATTCAACTTTGAAAATTCTCGGTTTAAATTGGAACCCTCATACTGATGAATTTTTTTATACTTTCGACTGTTCTCTCCAAACATGCACTAAAAGAACAATTTTAAGTAATTTGGCCCGCATTTACGACCCTCTGTCTTTTTTGGCGCCAATAGTTTTAATTTTAAAATTAATTGTTCAATACTGCTGGGCAGAAGACTTAAACTGGGACGACCCTGTCAGTCCGGAAATTGTTTTTAAATGGGAAAAATTTAAAAATGAATTAAAGTTTTTGCATTCTGTTAAAATTCCTCGTCAAATAATTTTGCCTAATGCTAGTCAAATCCAGCTAGTAGGATTTTGCGATAGTTCAGAACGGGCCTATTGTGCTGTCGCTTATATTCGAATTTTTTATTCTGATGGAAACATTAAAGTTTTTTTTGTTTGTAGTAAATCTAGAGTCGCACCGTTGCGTCGTAAACTAACTTTACCAAGACTAGAGCTTTTAGGAGCTGTTTTGTTGGCTAAATTAATGGATTTTTTACTAGAAACGTTCTCGGAAAAAATTAAATTTGATAAAATTCTTGCTTTTACTGATAGCACAGTGACCTTATCTTGGATTCAGGGATCTCCTCACAAATTTAAAACATTTGTTTCTAATAGAACTGCCTATATACAAGGAAGAATTAGCCCTGAGTTTTGGCATTATGTTCCTACTGAACAAAATCCTGCTGACTGCGGTACTAGGGAAATGTATCCCTCTGATTTACAAAGATTTTATTTTTGGTTAGAAGGGCCTTCTTTTCTAAACCAACCTACAAATACTTGGGATTTTATGACAGTTACTTACGATGGGAATGCAGTTTTGGAAGAACAGCGAAAAAATATTTTTAACGTTTTTACTTGCGAACAAACAGTTGAATATTATGTAAACAACTTGTTTGAAAAATACAGTTCTCTTTTTAAAATTAAGAGAATAGTTGCTTACTTTTTGCGAGGGTTACAAAGGTTTAAAAATCCCTCATACAATTTTGCTACTGATTACCTTACAAATCAGGATTACTACAAAAGCTTACTTTTTATTTCGAAATGCGTACAATCTTTTTCTTTCCAAAAAGAAATTGAATTACTAAAAGATAAGAAACAGCTTCCAAAAGCTTTTCAAAAATTATGTCCATTTTTGCATAATGAAAGCTACGATTTGCTTCGTGTTGGAGGCCGTTTATGCCATTCAAATTTATCATACGATAAAAAATTTCCAATTCTTTTGCCTTCTAGTGCAAAATTCACTGAATTACTGATTTTAGATTTGCATCGCAGCAATCTTCATTGTGGTATACAGACCACAACTTTTTTACTAATGCAAAACTTCTGGGTATTGTCTGCTAAAAAGGTAGTGAGAAAAGTTTTAAGTTCTTGCCATACTTGCTGGAAAACTAAACCTAACTCCCTTCAACCCCCTATGGGTAACCTACCGAAATTTAGAGTTTCCGAAGCAAAGGTGTTCGAAAATGTAGGTATAGATTTTTGTGGTCCGTTCACGATTACTCTTGGTCGGACCAGAGGTGCAAAACCCATGAAAGCATATGTCTGTTTATTTATCTGTTGCGCTGTTAAAGCCGTGCATTTAGAGTTAGTCTCTGATATGACATCAGAAGCCTTTCTGGCTGCTCTGCGCCGCTTCATAGCTAGAAGAGGACTATGCTCAAAGATCTCTTCAGACTGCGGGACCAACTTCGTGGCCTCTGAAAAATACTTGCGACAAATTTTTTCTGATTGCGTGAAGGGGGAAGGTATAGTTTGGTCTTTTAACCCACCTGCTGCTCCCCACATGGGAGGCATTTGGGAATCAAACATTAAATCTTTAAAGACTCATCTTCACAGGGTAGTTGGAAATCAAATACTCACCTATGAGGAATTAAATACGGTTTTAACCCAAGTTGAAGCCATAATGAACTCACGTCCTTTATGTGCCTTAAGCACCGATCCTACTGATCTGGCGGTCTTGACTCCTAATAATTTTTTAAATTTGAGGCCTCCAGGTACAATACCCGATCCAAACTACTGCGATATTGCGTTAAACAGGCTGTCCAGGTGGCAACTGTTGCAAAGAATGCACCGCGATTTTTGGATTCGCTGGCATCGCGAATATTTGCACACTTTGCAACAGCGAGCCAAATGGCACCAACCTCTTGCTTCCATTGATATTGGTACTATGGTACTGATCAAAGATGAAAATTCCACTCCATTGGATTGGCCCCTAGGCCGCATTGAAGACCTTATTAAAGGTTCTGATAATGTTCCACGGGTTGCTATTGTAAAGACTACTAAAGGTACCTACAAACGGCCTTTGGTAAAACTATGCGCCCTGCCTACAAATTAAACTCTCTGAAATGCCCCTGGGCATTCTCAGGGGGGTGGGAAATGGTTCGTCCCGCCTTCCTTTTTGTAAATATGTTCTTTTTACTATAATTTACCAAATTGGTTCGAATTAGGCTATTTGGTGATTCACTAGAGCATTTTCTATTTTTTGTTTATTTAGTATCAATTAACTAATTAAGTACTTAAAATTACTGGGTTATTTGCATTTGAAACTCCCGCGGTTTTAAAGGCAAATATTACAATTTGCTATAATTAATTTACTTTACATAAAATGCATTTTGAATTACTAAGGTTCCTAGTTCCTTTAATATGGACCTTCGTAATCTCATTCCCTCCTACTTATTCCCTTTTCTCCTACGCCTATGGATTAACGACGCCACTGGGCGCCATGTGGGAGAATGAACGCAGCAGCGAATACCTGCTGCAGCAACAGAGAGAACCGTTTCGCCTTCGAACGATAACACACGCGTGTTAGCTACTCTCCTACCGCAGGAATGTGGGGTGCAAAAACTAAGGTTTAACAGCGCGTCCTCCCATGAGTTCCACTTCCTGTATAAAAATGGTAAGTGAAAATGCATTATTTTTACCTTACATACATTTGTTTATTGCTACACTAACCTAGAAGGTAAACTAGACCATTTCAGAATCCCTTGTACCAGCTTAGCCTATGACCTTATTCCCTTAAAATTACAGTCCACATCTGACACCGTTAAATTCCAGACAACTCTCCTATCTGGACCACCAGGGAGCCCCAGACATAGTGAGAGTGAAAAATGTGTTCAGTTGTCATTTCTTATTGAACAATTAGGTCTCTTGAAAAGGTAACCTGAGAATCGAAGATATAGTGGATAGACTTTAAAGTTGGCTTCATCTTTGTTTATCGAGTCATCCAGCGCATACACGTCAATTCACAATTCTAAGGTAATACGTCTTCCGCACCCTCGCAATATTAAAAAACTGATTTGTAAAATATTGTTAACAGATAGTAATCTCTCTGGTAGTGTGAAATATTTAAAAAGTAAGATGCAGCTTTTAAAAGAACATGAGTTGGTAGTTAACGTACACTTTAATAAAATACATATTAAACTTTGTGCTGGGTAATTTTTCAAAAAATTATTGACGACCACTACATTCAGTTCATTGGATGTAAAAAACATCTCACTTATGCACAAAATCACTTGTTTCTTTTTAATAAATTATTGTGAAATGTTTTATATTGAAAATTTTTCTTCAGATAACTCTAGCGAGTGTTTTGTGGAGAAAAACTATTGTCAAAGCTTGAAAAAATTAGTTTAAGGGCATGTAAAGATTTTTAAAATAATTTTATTAAAAACCACAATAATTTAGTGTCTGCTAATAAATCTTTGAATAAGAACTCAGACAAAGTTGATGAAAAATTAAAAAACTAAAAGCTTAGGTTTGATATATCGAATTTTGAAAGACTTGTATAGATTTGAAGTTACTAACGATATTATGTACCTAATATATGTACCTGAAGCTATTAGAGTGCAAATTTTGTATAAATTTTTATTTTATAGATTCAGTTCTTTTAGCCATAATAAACACATATATCAGCAAAATATTTTTTTCAATTTTTGCCTATAAAAGAACAAATTTTTTTTTAAATTTATTTAAATTGTGTAAAAACATATAATATATTAAGCAATACAATAAGAATCCTGGGACTCCTAAGATCACATGACCGCCGACTTGCTTATAACGCGTCATGGCTGCGAAGTCTATCGTCTATAACCAAGTTTTGCTGGGATGATAGCGATGTTAGGTAGATGCAAGTCTAACATGTGCCAGGACCACCTTCCGGAAAGGGTGTAAAAGCGTGGGTCCACTGTGTGTACTTGCTACGCAGTATAAAGATCCCTGCCCCCGACAAAGAGAAGTGGCAAAATTAAGTCCTCTTGGAGAAAGAAAACTTGCATCATAAGGGGCACGTGCATCAGTTTGGTATATTGTGTACGGACGAATCGGGGTTTGCAAATGGGCACGCCGTGTGCCTAATCTCCCCACTACTACTACGACTACTACTTATCATGTACTGGCACAGAAGTGTCAAGTTAGCCAAATAATGCATGGTTTGGCATTACAGAAGTGACATTATTATTGCGATCAAGTGTTAATGATTTTTATAATTAAAAAGAATACCACACTATAAATAGTTCAAATTATACCCATTTGTAATGACGTCATTTTTGTTTGACTTTGTTTAGTATATTATAAACAGCGGTGACAATAAACTTTTTAAAAAAAGTAGTGTCTATGATTTAAATAGGTAGGTAATTGGTTATGTGAAGTATCCGTCACCGTCTATCAAAAAACATTGATTGGCAAAAATATCTACGCCGTAGGTTTTTTTCTCATCTGGTGACTGGTCATTACAAATGCGTATAATTTAGACTGTACTTACTAGCAGAGAGTGTCAAGTTTGCTAAATATTACGCCCCCAAGCATTCTGGAAGAGACCTTATTTCATTATTACTTCGCTCAATTGAAAATGATGTTTAGATCTGTTCAATTAAAAGTTTTAATTAGTTTTTTTGTAAAATCATTTTTATGGACCTTTAAAGCGGCTTTTTTTATAATCTATTTTTTTATACCATTTTTTTTTAATTTCATTATAAAAGAATTAAGCGTTCAATTAAAAAAAAAATTAAAATATAAAAAATATAATTAGTATCTAGTAGTACGAAGGAAGAAAGCTATACGCTAGTAGTCCTTTAGTTGCAATCTTCACATGAGGCATGATTTCGCCTCTCTTTATTCTCCTTTTGGCCAATAAATTTAAGTTTTTTTTTCTACACTGATACCGACTCGGCTATCAAAGGATCTAACACAGTGTGCCTGAATGAAGTATAGGTTACATAAAAATGGTTCCAAAAACTAATTGCACATTTTGAATATGGACTCTTTCCTGACGTCAGAGCCATATTTATATAAATCCCTCCTGATTTTATCAATTTTTTGCCTTTTTTCTAGTTAGTCTAGGCGCTGGCTCCTATCACGTGTGACCTAATATGTGCGCTCAGTTTGACTGCAGGGATTTATTAAGCACCTATAGTAGTATAAAAAAAAATTAATCACGTGATCAAACTCTTGGTCGTTTGGCCGCCATCTTTGAAAATAGCGCCGAATTGATAGATTTTTTTTCTAGGCGTATCTCCCTACGCAGTGGTCAAATTTTAATTTTTTAAAGCCTCTTTTACTCCTTTTTTAAAAGCAAACTAATTTTGTTATTGCAGATTTTTTGATAAATCAATTAGTTTTGAGATATACCAAGATTATTAGTATTTCCGCCCGCAAAATAATAAAAATAATACCTATGCTCATCATTGTTGACATTTAATATTCTTTTCTTTCATAGAAGGCTTTAAACCTTTCACAGAAGAGGATATTGACTTTATGTATTTAAAGTTCGATGGATGGTGCCCCTAAAGACTGCCTTAAAAGGGTGGTTTCTAAAACTGCTCACAAGATTATAGAAAAAGTGAATTTGCAGCGAAACGATGCATCCTAGCGAAAAACAATAAAATCAATTTTTTATAGCATTTTTATTTCCGCTTCTTTTGATGTATCACTTAGCATCCTAGCTTTGATAGTTAGCTGTACAAGTCAGCTAAAATATACAATTTTGTAAAAATTCCATATTTTCGCTCCAAAATCAATTTTTTTTAAATTGTTAAAGATATGACAATAAGGACTTATTGGAATAAAACCTGACTTTATTGTAGAATCGACTTTATTTTGACACATTTACACAGAAAACTAACAGCTGACATCTCAAAATTGACATACCAAAGCCAAATTTATTAATAAAGACGCTAACTTTCATTTAATAAATACCGACACCAAAAAATCCGGTTTTTACATACACAAAAGCCGGATATTGAAGCAGAGCAGCTGCTTTTCATATGTAAATCTGTCACCATAGGGTCGATTTTTAAATAATGTCAGGTTTTATTGAAATAAGTGTCTAATGACCATAAGAACGGAATTAAAATTACTATAAAAATTTATTCTTGACGTTATTCGCTAGGTTGCATCGTTTCGCTGCAAATTCACTATCACACAAATCATAAAGTCAATATCCTCTTCTGTGAAAGGTTTAAAGCCTTCTATGTAACAAAAAAAAACAAATGTCAATAGTATCGTAGCTACAAGTAAATGAGCATGGGAATAATTTTAATTCTTTTGCGAGCGGAAATATTAATAATCGGTATATCTCAAAAATTAATTAATTTATTCAAAAATATGTAATAACAAAATTTATTTGCCCTTAAAAAAGGAGTATAACAAGCTTTAAAAAATTCAAATCGGATCACTGAGTAAGCAGGTACGCTTAAACAAAAAAATCTATCAATTTGGCGGTCATTTTCAAAAACGGCGGCCAAACGACTATGAATTCCACAGCGTGACCAAACTTTTTTTTATACACCTATGGGTGCTTAATAATGCCCCGCAGTCAAACTGAGCGCACATATTAGGTCACACGTGACAGGAGCTAGCGCCTAGACTAACTAGAAAAATGGCAAATATTGATAAAATTTCGAGAAGAGGATCAGCTAGGATTTATATGAATATTGCTCTGAAGTCAGGAAAGAGTCCATATTATTATTCAAAATGGGCAATTAATTTTTGGAACCATTTTTATGTAATATATACTTTGTTCAGGCACACTGTGCTAAACTTATATTTAAGAGGAAGCATATAAAAACTGGAATATTTTAAAGGTCAACCTTTGGTAATTAAAAAAGAGAATTTATTGCGCCGTCAACTCGACAAAAGACATACTTAGGCCTCAGAAAAGTAGTCAAAATATAATAATTTTATTTAAAATACAAATGTGTTAATTAATTTGTTTTAAATTGCCTGTATTTTTTTACTCTGTTGGCGTCTTTTTGGCTTTTTTAGCTTTTGCCGAAACGCTTAGGCAATAAAAACATTTTTTAAATGAAAGAAGGCTGGACTTTCTTTTGAAATCTTCCAGACTCAAAAGATTTATTTTCCACTACGTTTTAATCTGAAAACGATGGATTTTATTACGTTATATACCACTAAATTTTATCTTGAAGTATTATTAAACGAATTTTTTTATAGTACTTAGACACAGACTCTTTTCTGTTGAAACAAAAAGGAAGAGGCACTAAATACATTGTTTACCAGGATGCGTCAGATGACCTGATTTTGAGATATGTTGAAGGCCAAACCTTCCTAATATTTTTAGCAAAAAAAATTGGGGGGGGGGGGGGTCATTGAATTCGTTTTCGAGCTATACTTATTTAAATGTGCGCCACTGAAATATGGAAAAATATGACCTTTTATAGTTTTTTGTAATAACTTATCGCAAAATAAAAATAAAAAACTGATATTAGTCTTGTTTTATTGACAAAAGAGTCATTTTAAGAATTATATCAATTTTTCACATATAATTTGCGTTACATACCTACAGAGTGGCTCCAAATAGTTTAAAAAAAAATATAGGGAAAATACCTGAGATATATTAAATATAAAGAAAGGAAACTAAAAATGAATAGTCAAAATTACCTTCACTGGCTTTCATGTGAGTCGTTTTAACTATTCTAGAGTGATGTTTGCATAATAGGTTATGTGATAAGCTTACAGGGTATTTAAAAAAAATGTATAATACACAAAATTTAATTTTACATAGCAGAATATTTGTTTTTTTACAGGTTTTGATTTATCAAAAGAAGCATGGCATTAAAACCTTTTCAGAATGGCGCAACAGGCTAACAATCGACGTTGACTACGGACTGGTATTTAATCCCGTACGAGGTGACGATACAGGCGATTACATTTGTCTATTAAATCATAGGTTGTTGCCGGATGTCATGATCAGATTTACTGTTATAGGTAAGTCTAAATTAGTGGCGGTAGCTATTAAACAGATATATAACTATGGTTTAATAGATCCAATATATATATACAGTTTGCAAATATCTATATGGATCAGTTTTTATTTGGCATGTATATAAACAGCAAAAATAAAATAGTAAAGCACTTAATTATATTTTACTTTATTTTATTTATTTATTTTTTAATAATATCAGCAGCCAATGGCAAATTACAGATACAGTGTAGTAAAATTCCACATTGTGGTACACATAATTTCAACCCGTTTATTCTCATGTTCCAGCCAAAAAGTCTTAAATTGCTCAGAAATTATTTAGTAATAACTTCTATCTTCAATAATTGTTGCTTTATTTTTGTGATAATAATTAATTAAATATTTTAAAACAGTGATGCATATTATAGTAAAAAATAAGTTTGTAATATGTTAGTAGCGGTAAAAAATATTACGAAACTATTTGCCTCTGACATGTTTAATCCAGGCAATTATACTTATTGCCCAGCTCAAAGATGAGCATAAATAGGACACTAGTGGAAAACAACAAAAAAACAAACCAAGGTTAAAAAGACTTCTATATTAAAAATACTTCTACATTTAAAATTACCTAAATATATGTATAAAACTAATCACAACCCTCTTTGGCTAGCATATAATAGTTAGATAGTTATTTCGTAATTCATGATCTATTAGCTTTTTGAAATGATAATAAAAGATATTAATATTTTCAATACCAATTTCCGTAGCCTATAAATTATACAAATTACATAGCGGATAGACCGGCGAGTTTTATAAATGTTTGTTCTGGAAAATGTGAGATAAAACTTGTTGAAATTTCTTAAGTTAAGACGGTTAATTTTGTATTTGATTTACAATTTCTCAACAATTAACATAATTCTTAAGTATTCTAAACATATTACATAAAAATACTTTATTTCTTTTTATATCCAATGAGAGCCTACGGAACAATCGTAACAGATACTTATTGTCACAGCCTCTTTGGACTCTTTCTCGGCATGCCTTTAATGGTGTTTATCTAAACGTTATAATGAGGAGACCATAATATAGCACCATATTCCAAAATGAGTAAATCAAGGCTGTCAAATAAATGCAATGCAACATCAATGTTTAAGTTTATTGTGTTCCTAGTTATTAAACATGTCACTTTCTGGGCTTTTCCTACTTTGGCAATAATATTTATTTATTTATTTATTTTATTTTTCTATTTCAACGGGATAGCCAATTTACAATAATATTACAGAGTAATTATTTAATAAGAACATGGCAAAAAAAACCATTAAAACTAATTAAAACAAACAAAAAAAACAATAATAAGAAACTAGGACTAAGAAAAAAATCCCTAATACTACCCTTAAAAGAACTGAGACTGGCTGCGAATGGATCAAGATTGTTTTGGTTGTACAGACGAAGAGTACGAGTCAATGGTAAATAATAGCCATAATTGGCATGATGAAAGGGAATGCGAAACATTGGCGAGTTATGCCTACGCTGAATAGTGTTGAAACCGATAATCTCCAATAAAGAAGGACAAAAGCAGATACCGTTTAATATTTTACAAAAAGTTATAACATCAGAATATGTCCTTCTTCTTTCCAAAGTATCAAGTCCAAATGTTATAATTGTTGTTGTAAATGTCAATATCAGCCCTGAATGCAAGAGAACGAAGAAATGTTCTCTGTACAGACTCCAAGCGATCAATGTGGCAGGCATAGTGTGGTGACCATACCACTGACGCATATTCCAGTACAGAACGAACTAGTGAGCAGTACAAGAGCTTAAAACAATATGGTGATAACTCGGAGCTGTTACGAGTGATAAAGCCAAATTAATAATATCGTCATAATGAGGCCTAAATGACAACTTGCTGTCAAATAAGACACCCAAGTCCCTGAGTGCCGCCTCTGATTTAATAATATGGTCTGACAAATACAGAATTGAGTTAAAAATTATACCCTCGATTATACCTAAATCTCTTTAATTGTCTATTTTTTGAGAGATATTTGAAATCAATAGTGTTTCAATTTAAAGTGAATGACATATAAGAACATTTATCTTTATGTAATGTAAAGTTAACATTATTAGACCAGTTAACAATATTAGTTAAGTCATTTTGCAATAATTTGCAATCATCACTAGTCCCTATTTCTAAAAAAAAATTCAAATCATCTGCAAACAATAAAGCTAGAGAAATATTAATATCTTTCAATATGTTATTAATAGATATTATAGAAAAGAGGTCCTCAGTTGGAGCCTTGTACCCCAGAAATGCTAATGCATGTTTGAGAATTACACCCTTTAACTTCGACTTATCGAAACCTATTTACCAAGTAAGATTTAACCAAATTTCCTAAATAACTGGAAACATCCATATCAGATAATGATTAACTATGACACTGTGACTTACCTTATTAAATGCCTTCTCCATGTTAGTGTAAATTACGTCAACTTGACTTTTTCTATTTAGTAACTATGTTGATTACCTTAGAGCTTACCTGATACTACTGGTCTGCAAAAAATAAAAAAATCTTGAGCACTGGCATTATTTCTGCTGATTCTTATGTACAATGACGCCTTGAATCCCAGTATAGCTTGCGTTTTCTTCTACCACCCACCATTTTTGGGGGAGCAGCCCTTTTATCTATTTTTATCATTTTTCGATGATAATGATAATCTTATCAACATACATTTAAATATATAGGAGTGAAGAGAATTATTTTAGCTGTAAAAAATAATAAATAAAAAGATCTGTACCTTCACTTGGTGCTTGCTTTCCTTTTATACCTTGAGTTATAACCCTGTCGTTTTAAAAACCAGCAGTACTTCGCCAACATGCGTGTATTCAACTTCCCTGAAAATCTCTTTTCCAACTTAGCGAGGTCTTGATAAATCCGTTCTCCGTGTTCATCCAAGACTACTCCTAAACTTTCAGAAGAGAAGTCCAGATGCGAGTGAAGGAAGTGTACTTTAAAAGACATCCCATAGCCTTGTAGGCTTAGAGCAATTCCTTGACCTGAGCGACATAATCATCACTTTTGTGGCTACCCAGGAAGTTCTTACACGTTTTGGAATGCACACCAAGTTTTTTTTTCTTTTTGATTCAGGTGTTCAATAAATGTCGAATCTTAAAAAAGTTGTCTAATCTGGGGCGAAACAAAAACACCTTCCTTGATTCTAGCCTCACTAGACGAGGCAATTTAGTTTTCATAAATATGAATGCGTCACCTGTTTTGTACAGTGCTTTTACAAATTGTTTGATCAGTCCGAGTTTGATGTGCAAAGGCGGCAAGAGAATATTATCTTTCGGGACTAAAGGATTGTTATAACGTTTATTACTTACTACTAGAATTTAAAAATAAATAACTAAAAAATGTATGTAAAATGAAAAAATCGACGATGTCCATTTATCAATGATGCGGAACCAGCCCCCCCCCCCCCCAGAAAAAGGGCCTACCCGAGGGGATATTCACCACCCTTAAAAACATCCAGTGATTTCCATTTTTTCCAATGCTTGCTAGTGATTCCCAGAGATTTTCAGGTGTTTTCCAGTCATTTTGAAGTGATTGATAGCGAATTTCGAGTGATTCCCAGGTGCGATTCCCAGAAAAATATACAGTGATTTTCACCC
Source organism: Aspidapion aeneum (assembly GCA_963576565.1). Taxonomy (NCBI): domain Eukaryota; kingdom Metazoa; phylum Arthropoda; class Insecta; order Coleoptera; family Brentidae; genus Aspidapion; species Aspidapion aeneum. The sequence goes on from OY755048.1 coordinate 31,847,654, forward strand.
GCAAAATTCCCCTTGGGCCCACCACCTTGCTAGAAATATTTATGTTTGAAAACACTAAACGTCTCCTGTACCTCAGAAATAATGATGTTAAGACCAAAATAATCCTTTCCATCCCACCAAATTATCGAAAAGCACTAAAAATAGGTAGGGGGTCTCCCTCAAAAATGGGGGGGTGATGGGGTAAAACGGAGTTCATATTTGGATTTAGGAGGTCATTTTACATAAGAATCGGCAAGAATGGTGTCAGGGCCGATTTTCATGCCGACCAGTGTACTTCTTCAGAGAGCCCATTATAAATAACATTTTCAAAAATTTTGGATATAACACAAACAATACTTATTGGGCGATAGTTTCTTATATTTTGTCTAGGTCCATTTTTCTGAATAGGCATTACCTTGATAAGTTTTCACCTCCTTCCACAGTGATAATATATAACTTTAATACATTTGTAAAATGGAGTTATTTCAAGTTTATTGCATACATTTAAGTTTTTAAGAATATATTAAGACAATGTAAAAGGTAAAATATAAAAAATAGCAATAACAAAAAAAACTTATAAAGTCTACCACATACACATACACACTTAAACGAAATATAGATCCTCCAGCCCTGTCCAATCTTAAATAATACCCTTACCGAAGCAGCGTTGCCTCTTTGGATCACCAGACCTATTTTCTGTATCATGAAGCCACGAGACCGATCTGAAAGTATTTTTATCGCTAGTCTATATTTTGTAGTTTCGAGTAGTTTCTACAACAAAACAACTCGAAAATCTCACATATATTATCAATCAATGCATAAACGAACATCCAGTACCTGATGATTGGAAAATTGCATTCATATCCTCAATACATAAAAAGGGAAACAAGCTGGATTGTAGCAATTACAGAGGAATTCCAGTCACCAGCACTCTAAGTAGATTGTACGGTAGGATTCTTAGAGATCTAATAGAGAATGATTTTCATGAACAAGAAGAAGAAGAGCAAAGTGGGTTTCGTGCAGGCAGATCTTGTAGTGATAATGTTTTTTGTCTTAAACAAGTAATTGAGAAAAGAAGCGCCAGAAATATAGACACTCATGTTATCTTTGTGGATCTACAAAAAGCATATGATACCGTTCCAGTAGAAAAATTATGGACGGTGTTGGAACAAACTAATATCAATCACACATACATAAAAGCGATAAAAGAACCATAAAAAGGGTCAAAATCTAAAATTAAAATTGGAAATCGACTTTCAAAAGAATTTCTGGTAACAAAAGGCTTAAGACAGGGATGTTGTATCTCTCCAACTCTTTTTAAAATATATATCGCAGTGGCTCTAAAAAACTGGAAACGTTAAGTGCACGGCATGGGAATACAACCTAACGACCGATTTACTATATACACACTACAGTTTGCTGACGACCAAGTAATTGTAGCTAATGATAAAGAAGACATGGAGTATATGATGAGAAAGTTAACGGAAGAATACCAAAAGTGGGGACTAACAGTGAACGTGGACAAGACACAGTACTTATGTATTGGAAACGAATCCAGTAAGTTAGAACTAGACAATGGACAAACAATATCTCCATGCAATGAGTATGTATACTTGGGTGTCACATTTGATAAGACAGGAACAGACTGTAAAGAATTGGAAAACAGAATAGTAAAAGAAAAAAGGTTATTGGATGTCTTAACAGTATTTTATGGAGCAGAGAGATAAAAAAGAATGTAAAATTTAACATATATGAAACAATGGTGAAAAGCACGCTGTTGTATGGAATAGAGACTTGTCGCGTAACAGAAAAATACAAAACAAAAATGGAAAGTGTCGAAATGGATGCAATAAGAAGATCAATGAGAATATCTAGATTAGATCACATCAGAAATGAGATCATAAAAGAAAGAATGGGAATCGAGGGAAGCATAACGGATGACATCACTAAAAGGCAACTGATATGGTACGGCCATGTACAATGGATGAACGACGAAAGATTACCAAAACAGGTTCTAGAGTGGCAACCAGTAGGGCGCAGAAAAAGAGGACGTCCTAAACTAGAATGGCAACAGTCAATCCAAAGATCAATGAGTCAAAAGAATCTGACAGAAGATGATTGTCAGGATCGAATGAGGTGGAGAATAGGCCTCGGACAACGTAGAAAAACGTTCTAAACCGACATAATAGTAGTATATTTTGTGCCTTTTTTATTATCTGCTGAAGATAAAGCTGCACTAAAAAACTTTAATGTTTTATCTACATAAGGTTTGACTAAAGTATGTCTTCATGTCGCATCCCATAAGCGCTGTTTCCCATGTTTCCAACTGATTGTTTTCCGTTATGATGCCTATTGTATCATTTTTTTGAAAGATGCAATAATCCTCTGTGACCGTTCCATACGTAGTTAGTAGCTAAAAGGAATTCGGACTGACGATGCACCTGCATTCTGCAAGAGCTCTGTTGCAGGTTTAATTATGATTGAATCCGATGCCGCATTATTAAAATCGACACAGACATATTTACTTATTTACTTGTTTAATAGAATAATATTCCATACACCCGTTTGTGGGATTACTTTTTAAACAGCTTAGGAGACCATTTATTATTTATATACTAGTATAAGCTAAATCTGGAAAATCTTGCTGATGGCAATTAAAAATTCATAGCCTACCAAATTATGTTTGACCTCCCAATGGGTTCATGACTTTTTAATGTTAAAGGCAATGATTTGTTTGAACTACTTTTATTCTTTTTTACGTAGACTCACAGATCACAAATCCTTTTATTCTTAATGTCCTGTTTTACGTCATCTTATTTTTTTGCTCACCGTTAGTACAAGTCACTTTTAGGAGTCGTATTTTTTTTAATCTCTCAACATCTTATCTTTTACTTTTACGAACATCCGAACTCTTTTTACTTGCCCTTTTTTACTTCGTTTTTTAGTACTGTATTTCTGCAAAAATTTTCAAAAATATTTGCGGATCTAGGGCTTTTTATGATACCTTATTTTCATTTTCACTCACGACTGGTGACCGTCTGTCTTGCCGTCTATTTGTTCATCCGTTCGCACGAATACTCACGCAATACCTCAAAAATTCCTTTTAATAAAATTTTACACAAATTATAGGGTCGTATTTTTTCCAGGAAAGTTATGTCGAAAAGTTTTTGAACTTGTATATAAAATGAAACCCGATTACAAGGGAATTTACGGGAACCTCATTCCGATTTTTTTCTTGGATAAGTTTTATTTATTGATTTGCTTCCATTGAATAAAAAAAAATACAGTTAAACCTTTAGATCCTGGTAATGAAGCATACAGCAAAGATTGTTTAATTTGTCATTTCCACGGACAAAAACTTGCTTGAAAAAGTTTCTATTAATTCATTAAACTTTGACAGCAAAAAAGTTTGTATAAATTCAGTGCAATGAGAAACTTAATAAAGTCGTAGAAAAGTTTTCAACTAATTAAATTTGCTATAGGCTTCTTTCACTAATGATTTAAAAGCGTAGTCATCTGCCAGTATACGAAGTATTATTATCTTGATCAGAACTTGGATTGTTTGTTGAAAAGTTTTGTAAAATAAAGTTAATCTTCGAGCTAAACCTTTTGTAGTTTACCAAAGCGGAATCACAAATTTAAATTTGTCATATAATAAGACAGTTATGAGACAAGAGGGTTACAAAAAAGATTATAGAAATCTTATAATTAAAGATTTCTAAGACTGTTGGATATCTATACAAAAGTTTGTTTTAATTTTTATTTCGTGATCAATTTCCAGTTAAGGAAATAAATTAACAAAAGCGTATACAAGGTGCCTCATTAAATAGGTCACTTTTTGGAAAGTAAAAGAGCTATGGCTTCGAGAAAAATAACCTAAACATTCCGAGATCAATTAAAATATTTTTTCATGGCTCCTTTGTAACCGTATCAATACTAATAACGCATTGTTAGCGCTACCCAGCGCATTCAGCGAACCCCTGCAGCTCCTCACGGTTCATCAAGCGCTCCCAGGACTGCTTGACTGTCGAAGAAGATTTTTATTGTCCTGTTGGTCCATTCATGGTCAGTAATCCACCAGGCACACTGTTAAATGGCTATGAGTTCGGCTTGAAATATAGTAGCCAATTGGCTGAGACTATGTTTAACCTCTACCTTTTCTTGGATACTAATAACTTCAGATCCAACGCCTGATAGCATTTTGGATCCGTCAGTATATCAAAAGCTCCGCAGTCCTCCCTCGCCGGGGAGATAATGTTGTATAGCTTCCTGCTGTACACCGTGTTGGGCATGATGTCGGATATCATTTCTAGAGTTGCGTTCAACTCTTGTTCCCTTATTAGAGCTCTCGATATCACTTTGTTTGCCCTGCCATCCTGGTGGTTCGGTTCGAGCCTCCGCCTCTAAGAAAATGAAGCGGAGGTAAGTTCAGACATTCAAGCGTAGTCGATGGGCTAGAGCTCATTGCACCACATATCGCAAGACTGTCGTTGTGAGCTGGTTAGTTTGACCCGTGAGGTTCTTTGATGTCCCTTCTCGAACCATACTGTTGCGCCGTACAGCCAATACCTTTGTTTGGGGCTAGTGCCCCAGGTTTTTCCGCAAATTCTTTTGCACGTCCATTAAGACAGTGTTGCTTTGCGGGTTATCTTATCTTTTCTAAGAGTTTTATTTAGAGTGAGCCCTAGGTGTTTCCCCTCTGATACAACTGGAATTATTTCACCGTTAAAGTAGATTTACTTACATTCAGTTTCAATTTTTTTATAAAAGTAATTTTTTTGAAAAAATTTGGGGTACCCTGTACAAAATGACTGCTTTTGATTGACAGTCTAACACTCTTTTATTTAAAAATGAAGTACGTTTACGTACCTATACATTAAATGCGAGGGACAAAGACCATAAAAATGTTTAAAAAAACTGTTGCTTTTTCAAACCCAAACCAACATGACTAACATTGCAGCCAAAAATATGCTTTATCTTTTTGTTTTCCGCTTCCGCAAAATCACCATCTCTGGCTATTCCATCATTATACGCTAAATTGGGGCTTGCTATAGTCTCAATTTTTAACAAAAATTCGAAATCTTTATTGAATAAAATATTTTAAAAAACTCGACTACGCTTTTACCAAAAAGTCTGAACTAGATAATTTTATTTCAAATTTTGTAAATAGGGGTAGTCGCATAAAAAAAATAGGTAACAGTCGTTAAAATCCAATAACTAGTTTGGTAGTTGTGCTGACGGAAATATTGACATATTTCACCTGTCACGGTCGCAATATTGAATTTTTGTAGTAAGCAATGATCACAAAAGAAAATAAAAGTGTGAAATCACAGACAGATATAAACAGTGAGGGATCCCACAAGGACATATCCTGGGCCCGCTACTATTATATTATTTATTATCTTTCTAAATGACCTAGCAGGTTTAAACGGAGCAAATTATCTGGTGCTGAATTTTGTAAATTTCACAAATCACGTAACATCAGAACTGTCGCTAAATGGATCAATAGCCCTTGAAAATGATAAAAAGTGGTGTGCCAACAACAAACTGATACTTTGTTTGAATCTCGTAGACTTTGAGTAGAAACACAACAAACTGTTAGCTACACCAAAGATTATAACTATTGCCCCAACTGACACTCTCTTAGTCCACAATGCCAAATTCTTAGGAATGCAAATCGATGAGTTTCTGAGTTGAAACTCACAATAAGAATAGTGAAAAAGTATATAAATGCTCAATCTATCTATCTATTTAGTCTTCTTCGATCCATCTTTGGACATAGGCCTCCCCCAATACCTTCCACTCTTCTTTGTCTGTCGCCCAGTTCATCCATCTAGTCCTCGCATGTTTCTTTAAATCGTCCGCCAATCTCATTTGGGGTCTTCTCCTTCTTTTTCCAGGTTCCGCCTTTTTTCCATGAGTTTCTATCTTCTTATATAAAATTTTCTCTATTTTTACCCTTTTCTGCGACATCTTTTCCTACTTGGGTCATAGCTCTTGTCAGCGTATCATTTATTTCATCTGTATTTTCATTTTCCCATCTTAAGTTTTGGGTTAGCTGTTCCTTTAGCATTTCTTTGTATATAGCTTTATTTTGTGTAAGTTTATTCATGTCCAGTTGTTCATTGTTATTGTTAATTTTTCTTCTAATTTCGAAATTGCTATCAATGCAGATGTTTATTCAGACCATCCTGTGATCACTGCCTGTTGTAAAGCTATTTAGGACTGTTGCATCTCTAACAATGCTTTTTTCAGTAGTCAGTATGTAATCAATTTTGGTTTTGGGTACTGAGCGATATCCAGTTTCATTGCGGTTTCTTACTATATAATGAATTTATTGCATACAGGTGTCTTTCCTCTAGATAGTTATTTAAGGTTGTGCCCCTGTCATTGCTTTCGCCATATCCAAAATCGGTTATTTTAGTTTCCTTTATGTTCATTTTCTTACCTAATTTGGGATTGAAATCTCCCATTACTATTGTAAGACGGGATTTGTGTTCTTCCATAGCTTTGGAGATATCTTCATAGCTTCAATGTGCTCGTCATCATAGGTAGGTATATTTGGATAACTTTAAGTGATGTTCTTTTCATTTTTAGTGTAAGATAGACAACGCGATCTGGGATTTCATAAGCAAACACGTCCAAACTATTAAAATAATGCTCAATCACTCTGGGATATGGGATAGTTTTCTGGGCTTCTAACTTGGAGATCCAATAAGTTACAAGTAATATGATATGGTGATGGCACTTTCAGAATTTTTTCAACATTATATGCTATATAAATGTACGAATGCCTTATGTCCCTCTTAAAAATAGAGATAAAGTTTCCAACCTAAATTATCTCCATGAATATTCATCTAAAAGCCTGGATCTTATGTTTCCACCAGAGAGGTTAACCGAAACTGGAACAAGCCAAATCAGTTCTTTTAGTTGTTTTGAATATAACAAATATGTAAAATATAAATAAATAAAGCTAGCTATGATGTGCAAGATTTAATATAAAAACATATGTTTTTGACTGATTTTCTTTATGTGTGATATACAGGTTAGGGACATAATTATAAAATTAAATTTGGTTCTACTCTATTATATTCCAAACAGTTTGTCTACTAAGATTTTAAATATTTAAATGATATTTTAAGATAAGGTTCGGTTTCCCAACAATACGCGTATTTAATTTATGTATCATTTTCAAAGTTTGTTTAATGTATGCTTGGTGGGAAGTATTGCGAGTGTTTATGTCCGAAGTTTACTGCTACGTAATTTTCAAAATTTGGCCAACTTTTAATAGAGGAATTCAACGTTATCGTGCGGGGAATATTATATGAGACATTACTACGAATATGCTTGATCTGACAAATAATACATTATACGCAGAGAAACAGATGTTAAATTTATACAATATTTTTACTTTTTGAAAAAGCTGAGGTCATGTACTTCTAACTACTAATACTCCGCAGTAGTTCACTCAATATATGCTGAAATGCTCAAATATGGATCAGAGAAACTACTAGAAAATCTTACATATATTATCAATCAATGCATAAACGGACATCCAGTACCTGATCATTGGAAAATAGCATGCATATCCTCAATACATAAAAAAGGAAACAAGCTGGATTGCAACAACTACAGAGAAATTTCAGTAACCAACCAGTACTTAAGTAAATTGTGCGGTAGGATTCTTAGAGACCTAATAGAGAATGATTTTCATGACCAAGAAGAAGAAGAGCAAAGTGGGTTTCGTGCAGGCAGATCTTGTAATGATAATGTTTTTTGTCTTAAACAAGTAATTGAGAAAAGGAGTGCCAGAAATGTAGAGACTCATGTTACCTTTGTGGACCTACAAAAAGCATATGATACCGTTCCAGTAGAAAAAATTATGGACAGTGTTAGAACAAACTAATATCAATCATACATATATAAAATCGATAAAAGAACTTTACAAAGGGTCAAAATCTAAAATTAAAATTGGAAATCGACCTTCAAAAGAATTCCAGGTAACGAAAGGCTTAAAACAGGGATGTTGTATCGCTCCAACTCTTTTTAAAATATATATCACGGTAGCTCTACAAAACTGGAAACGTAAAGTACACGGCATGGGATTACAACTTCACGACCGATTTACCATGTACATACTAAAGTTTGCTGACGACCAAGTAATTGTAGCTAATGATAAAGAAGACATGGAGTATATGATGAGAAAGTTAACGGAAGAATAGCAAAAGTGGGGGTTAACAGTGAACGTGGACAAGACACAGTACTTATGTATTGGAAACGAATCAAGTGAGAAGACAATGGACAAACAACATCTCCATGCAGTGAGTATGTATACTTGTGTGTCACATTTGATAAGACAGGAACACACTGTAAAAAAATAGTAAAAGCAAAAAAGGTTATTGATTGTCTTAACAGTATTTTATGGAGCAGAGAGATAAGAAAGAATGTAAAATTTAACATATATGTTGTATGGAACAGAACCTTGTCGCGTAACAGAAAAATACAAGCAAAAATGGAAAGTGTCGAAATGGATGCAATAAGAAGATCAATGGGAATATCTAGAACAGATCATATAAGAAATGAAATCATAAAAGAAAGAATGGGAATCGAGGGAAACATAACGGATGACATATCTAAAAGAAAACTGAGATGGTACGGCCATGTACAACGGATGAACGACGAAAGATTACCAAAGCAGGTCCTAGAACGGCAACCAATAGGGCGCAGAAAAGAGGGCGTCCTAAACAGAAATGGCAACAGTCAATCCAAAGATCAATGAGTCAAAAAAACCTGACGGAAGAGAGACAAGACAGGATCGAAGGAGGTGGAGAATAGGCGTCGGACAACGTAGAAAAACGTTCCAAACCGACATAGTAGTAGTTCCCTCATTTATACATACGTCTACAACAATGTTAATGGCAATTTTTTAACCTAAACTAAATTTTTAACTTTAACGAAGTATTTTTTATTATAAAGTCACATAACACAAAATCATACAAAGTTAATAAATACCTAAATATTATTCAAAACGAAATTTAAAAATTGCTAGTTGAAAATTACAATTCTTTTAAGATCGTCCTTAAAGTTTACAAAAACATTAATAGGTACCGAACTGTTTTAGAATGTCACAAAGCTATGAATAAATTTTATGTTATTTTAGCTTAAAAAAGGAGTAGCTACATTTTTGTATAATATTTTAAATATTTCGAGCCAACGTATTTAAATTTTTTCGGCTTTGCATATATTTTGAACGAAAACAAAGTAAGATAAAATCTTTATAAAGGGGTAATTTGCTTAAAATGGTTTTAAGCCAGATTGCGAAGACCAGGTGCCAAAAACGAGAGTTAACAGAAGTAATTTGCATTTTTTTTAAATTAAAAAGGTCTGCAGAGAGAATTTACTTTGGGTGCCTAAATAACTACAGTAACATAATTTCTATACATTCAGCAATGTGTGCCAAAGAGACTTAAAAATAACTAAAACTAAAATAAATTATATTAACCAGTATTTTAAGACCTTTGCCTGCAACTTTTAGTTGTTTCTAGGATAAAAGTAACCGATGTATCAATAACGTCAAAATAAAATAAATGTATAAATTAAAAATAAGAAATGTCCTCCAATTTGTTTCCTGCAGGGGGTACAAAGAACTGAAATACTGTTTCCCCTTTCGATAGAAGCTATGTGCTTTTTTTTCAATTTTCTTACTGATAACTCTTATACACCGATATTTACTAAAGAAGTTTAAGGTTTAAGTTTAAGGTTTACGGTTTAAGTTTAATTTTAGTTTATCTTTGGTAAAACGTTTTAACTGAATAAAAAGAAATTTAATAAAAGTTAATAGAATTTTGGACTAATTATAACTACATAGGTTATATCGCAATGGAAAAAACCGGTATAATTAAGAATCTGTAAGCATTTCTTAAAAAAATTTAAAAAAATGAAAAATAAATGGTTTAAACTATAGGCTTAAGTTTGTAGGGAACGAGGTTTAAGTCAAAATGCAGCGATATTTCAGTGAATTACTTACAATTTTAACTTTTCACTTACTTCCGAAACTTGCCATTGCCGGAAAATGTGTTCATGTTTCCTAATTTTCATTATATAACTTACACAAAACATAACGAAAATTTAAAATATATTTTAAAATTTATTAAAATGATGTAAAATTCACTTGACCAACACTCACACTAGGTATTGGAATTCTCATCTGCTGTGCTGAAGGTCGACTTGGCTCACGTACGTCTTAAATATATCTGTATTGCTAGAGCGTATTAAAACCATTAACGGAAAATGACTGCTATAAGCTTTCCGCCATATTCGATTCAATTAAACCCAAAAAGGATTACAAAAGTCAGTGACGTATATTAGAGGAGAATTGCTTCCATCAATATACTTTAATACAAATTTCTATTAATATGCTTTATTATGCTGTCAATATATTTAAAGCTATGTTTGATTTCTAATTACTGCTCTATAATTCTAAATTATTTTCTTAGACGTTCCAGACCCACCTGGCCGTCCCTCCGTCAAACAGGTGCTGTCCAAAAAAGCTCACATTATTTGGACCCAAAATACACGAGCCGGGACTGGTAACATAACTCACTACACTGTCATGACTCGGTAAGTTTTCATTCATTATAATTTTAGCTCGCTTATTGAAATTGTTTAGAAGTAACGTTTCACGCCATGTTTTGGTCAACCCTTCGCATAAAATTTTATCGATGTTGAAAATAACTTTAATAATTTACTGAGCTTACAAAGCTCGACGACATAAAGTTTGAAAAACATTTCCGCTTTTTTGCACAATGTTTATTATTTATGCTAAGAAACAATGTATTGTGGTAACCAGCGATCTTTAGAACTAAATTAAATATTTAAAATTTGGTTCCACTCATCGAATGGCGTTACCGAATCTGTATCACCGAAGAACAGAATGAAGCTATGGTCAATTGGTGTCAGACAACTCCAGACCGCTTTGAGGCAGGAGTCTTGAAAAACGTGTACAGCATTGTCAGTGGTAAAGAATCTGAAGGTGAAGAAAAGCCAACAAAAGTCATCCGTTCTCGAAGTGTATTCAAAAAGATGGTCGCTACATTGGTTTCAAAAGCAGGTCATGTAGCAACAATTCCTCTGAAAGATCTAAGGACTATTACTACCGATTGATACATCACCATTCCTTTGCCGAAAGTCATCGCTGAGCTTCAAAAAACGAACCCCGAACGACGAATCATCCCCTACCAAAACAATGTAAATTCGCACAACCCAACAAAACGTCGAATTGTTGGACCATCTTGCAAACAATCCGGACGGAAGTCGATTTCTATATTTTCCGAAAATCAAAAATGGACTGCGTGATTAAAGATTTCAGTCGCCCGAGAAAGCAGTCGCAGCAATTTAAAGAATATGGCTCCTGGTTTATAAATAAAAACTATCAGAGACTCGATAAAAAACTTAGAGCAATGATAAAACGAGATCTGCGCATATTACAAAAAGTTCAGCACTGAGATGTGGCTCGTATTATCTCCGTAAGGTTGAGTTTCCATATTAAATGCTAGGTCCATATTGGGGCCATTTCCTCTACCATTTTCTTTCGCCTTTGTTCGCTCCATAAATGCGCCCCTTTTAAATATCTAATTACATTGTTATAGCTGGAGACATCATTACAGACTTGCCACATATATGTTAAGGAAATTGTCGCGCCGTCTCCCCAGGCAACAATTTTTGCGAGGTAAAATAGACTTGTTTCCGTCAAATTGGGAATCTCATTTCGTAAAAACTCTTATGAGGTATCTCATTTGAAATGGGTTTATCTTCAAAAGGACTAATAAAGCAATCTTGTTTCTGTTTTATACACCATTAACACAAAAAATATTATTCGATAAAGTTTGTACTTGGCAATGATTTTATCACATATAATCGATTTCAAAAAATCACCTACTTAAACTCATCTGCTCTAAATAGTACAAAATAACAGATATAAAAACTTACCTTACAACTACTTAATATCAAAATATCGTGTGTTCTTCTTGGGTCACTCTTTTTTTTTTAAATATACCTATTACTTAATAATGCGGAACTTGGGGCGAGAAATGTTTCTTTTACTTTCTTTGAGTGTTTGTTATTTTCCTATAGGCGCCCCTTAAAAAAATAAATTTAGGACCTTTTCAGGTTTTTACCTCCCATAAGGAAAACCTGAAACTTTCCGCTTCCTTAGACAATTTAAAGTGCTGACAGTGCTGATTCATAACCCATAGCCACGCCGTAATTTTTACCTTTTACAGACAACCGTTCATCCCGTTCTTACAGAGTGACATTTTGAGCCCCATCTTCGTACATATATTATAGTAAAATGAAAGAAAAGTAAGGTCACACTAAAAGACAGATCTCTTGAATCAAAGTATATTAAATATCTGAATAGGATCAACCCTCCTGGGTTCTTTGTTAAGGGAATTTATTATCTTAAACTAATAATTAATGTAAAATTGCTTGTGACAAGAGTCTTGTGATTTATACTAAGATCGTTTATCTCTTTCACCAAGAATCAATTGTCTTTAAGCCAGAAGTACAGAATTATGATCTCAGATGTAATATGTCCATAACTAAGTAACTTAGTAATCCAGTCGTTGCATTTTTTTGTGTTTTTTGTCTATCACACCATATTTTTTGTATTACAATTGAGTCAATAAGAATAGAATAGCAGTTTTCTTTTAACTTAATCTACTAGAAAAGGTTAATTTAGACTTACAGTTCACTTAACAGTTTTCCCTGTTTGATTCAACTGTAACTTACAATTTTGTTTTGTTTATAGCATTATTTTCATTCATATGTTTTATTTAGTTCACTAGATCAAACTGCTTTACTCTTTTTTGTCTTTGAACTAGCAGAGTATGGTCTTGAAGCCTTATCGCTTATAGACTCTGCTATAGTTTCGACTTCCTTTCAATTAGCCAGTTCATTTTTCTGTTTCCTACCTTAAGTTTTGTGTTCCAATTGTGAACTTGGCTGACTACATCCTGAAGTTTTTCTATTGATTCTTCAATACCTATATCCACCGTCAATAAACCAGTATGATCGGAAAATCTTCCTAAGTGATCATTTTCTGGCTTTGGGATATCGCAAGTGAATAAGTATAAATAAGGGCATACGTTACCCTGGGGCACGCCTCCTTGAATTCCTCATAAATTTGAGTATGAATCTTCCTGTTATACTCTGAAATGTCTATTAGATACCTACGATTTTAAAATATCAGTATATTGTTTTAGAATAAAAAGTTTTTAATTAGGGCGTTCCTTTCAAATTGCAGAACAAACTTTTCCCTCGTTGAATGCTTTTCTATTGTGTGTCCCTTAGTTAGTAGTCGTGTGGGGTAGTAGTATATCAGCTCCACCTCTCTTACTCCGGCCAACTCCTGAAGTGCATCCGCACACTCCTGAACCAATCCCGCGGACATGGTTGGTTTGCTAGTGCTTTCAGCATAGCTTGAATATCTGAACAGATGCAGAGGCGCTTTCCTGTTTTGGTCCTAATTTATTCCTCCAATTCTGTGTCCTTGGTCTATCGTGAAATGCTTGTCTCGAAACCTAAATTAATGATATGGAATAATTTCTTGAATTTATATAATTGGTTTTATTCTTTTGATTGCACTGACGGTGTTTTTAGATCTTATGGAAAATGAAATCATTAGAACACTACATCGATGTGCACTATTGTAAAACTACGTAGTCGGTGAAGAAGGAGAAAGGAGAATATATCAACAAATAATTATAAATGAAAAAACAAGGCCTGAGAAACCTACCTCATTGATTTTTGTTAGTTTTTCTTATATTTGTTAGAATGCGCTAATTGTAAAATTATACGTCATCGGCCATGCAGTCCTCCGATAAGCCCTTTTAGGATAGAACTGTTAACAGTTGTTGGTTTCCATTAATTTTTGGATACAACGCTTTTTAGCAACTCGCAAAAAAATGCAATACAACATATAATTTTTACCAATTAGCCAGCTGCTACAACAAAAAAATACGATACTACGAGTATCTTGAAATTAAAATATTTTATATTATATTCCAGGTAATCATTTGGTCGTCTATTTTGGTTAAAAAAGAGACCCTTTGATTTTTGTTTCGAGACTGGAACGTAGATCAAAAGGTTAAAGTTCCAAATCACCCTATACACGTTTTCCCTAACGGACTATAAAGCAATCCATGCTTCGAAGATTAACTCTGTGGCATTTTCTTTCTATAAATGCCAGCCAATTTGGAGAAGCCCTCATGTGGAATTTATTAAGCTGAACCGCCAAAATCTGTTTAGAACACAGGGAGGGTTTTACTCGACTGCACAGTTTGAGGATTATATACAGGATGATTTATTTTCACGCTTATCTTTTGTGCTACCAGTGAGATCATTATGACGTTCGCGCGTAGGGTTCTAATTCAGAAAAAGGTTCTCTTCACTACGATGGCTATGAGGAACTATAGTTATCAGTCGATGGGCCAAAAAAATAACTATATTTTAGGCCGAACTCGTAGCCATTGAATTGTGTGCCCGGTGAATTACTGACCACGAGTGGACCAACATGACAATAAAAATCTTCTCTCACAGTCGAGCAGCCTTAAGAGCGCTTGATTCCTATACGGTCTCATTGAGAACCGTATGGAGCTGCAGAGATACGCTGAATGCGCTTGGTAGCGCCAAACATGTGTCATTAGTATGGATACCAGGGCATTCTGAGCACGAGGAAAATGAGGCCGCAGTCCAAGCAGCGAGGGAAGTGGCATCTTTCAAATTTTTTGGCACCGAACCAGCCCTATGGATGGAGAATATCTTCTAACAATACTGGATAAATATACCAGAACTGGCTCACTCTATAGAGTTCATTAAAGGACCTTGTAGAAACCGAGTCAAGAAGATCATTGGACTTACCATAGGTACGTATAGTGACTGGTCTTTTTACGGGTCGCTGTCGCCTGAGAGTACCCATGCAAAGAATGGGACTAACAGAAGAAACTGAATGTAGACTCTGTATGGAGGATGATGAAACAGTCAGGCATCTACTGTGCTAATGTCCGGCTATTGCACGTTTACGTCAGAACACTTTCGGTAAACTTCAGATTGACTCAGAAGATCTGAACAGTGTCTCACCCAAACTGATAGCCGGCCTTTTTGAAGGATTAGGCATTCAAAAGTGAGCCACAATAGACCCACTGATCGTCGCAATGGAAGGGCGGCAAAACCCATCATCATAGGCCTTTATATGATTTAAATGTTGTACAGAAATATACTTAATTACTATTATACTTCACTGTCGCTTTTTTTACGTTCGCTGGATGTACTACTGTACAAGATATATTTGGAACAGGTCCTTAAAGTCTGGAAGAAAAAATGCCAAAACATGGGAATTCCGTTGAATGAAACCACCTTGTATACTTTATGTTTCGCCGATGATCAGATAGTGGTGGCTCAGGATTATGACGACCTCGAATATATGACACGAAAACTAATAGAAGAGTACAATAAGTGGGGACTAGAGGTTAATATCAATAAGACAGAGTATATGTGTATTGGTGGAACGAAACAGGATCTAATCTTAAATACTGGGCAGCGAATTCAGTCCTGTGATGAGTATAAATACTTGGGTCTAAAAATTACAGCTGACGGAACACTAGACAAAGCTATAAAAGATAGAAACGTACAAGGAAGAAAAGCAATAACTTTATTAAATGGAATAATTTGGGACCAAAGTATATCAAAACATAACAAAAAGCTTATATATAACACCATTGTAAAAAGTATTATTACATACGGCTCAGAAGTATGGCCAATCAAAGATAGAACAGAAAAAATGCTTTCCGCTACGGAGATGGACTATTGGAGAAGAGCAGCAGGGAAATCAAAAAGAGAAAGAGTTACCAATCAAAGAATAAGAGAAATTATGACAGTGGGTGAACGTATTCTACTGGATGATATAAGAACAAAACAACTGGTGTGGTACGGACATGTACAAAGATGGAAGACTACCTAAACAAATATTACAATGGAAACCAACTGGCCGAAGAAAACGAGGAAGACCAAGGAGAAGCTGGAGAGAAGGAATAGATAGTGAAATAAGAATAAGAGGCCTAGATGATGAATTATGGGCAAACAGAAACGAGTGGAGATTGGGTATCGGAAGACGTAGAACGTTGTGAAACCGATAAATATATATATATATATGGATGTACTTTCATACGAATAATATATATTGCTTTCGTCCCTAGTTTAAAACTGGTTTTATTACAACCTTTGTGATTATTTTGTAGCATTAAAAAAATATTCTGTTCTTTGGTTAAGAAAAAAAAATTGTTTTTAAACCAATACGACACTTTTAACTTTAAAAGTTTATTTAATTTTACTATCACATTTATAGAGAATATCTTTTGTTAAAGATTCTATTTGACATTTCTTTAATTGTATAGTTGTTACAGCATAAAATCAATTTAAGTTTTTCTTATTATTTCTGCATCCACTCGTAGTTTTATTAAATAATAATTTTGTAAAGGTCTGAACACCGACATCGAAAAAAGAATCCAAGATAAAATTCGTTCAAGAATTTAATAAAGAGTAATTTTGACCCAGACAAGAATTTACGTCTTGGCTTTCCAGCGTTACGCTAATAACGAAGTAAACGTAACAACAAAACGCAGGTTGACCGGTGCCTCAACAATTTTTATTTAAAAAAAGAATTTCTTATTTTTTGCACTCAAATCCTTTATGATTTTAAGTTTCTTCGGCATCCTTGCTCCATCTACCGTTACGGGAAGTTGTCGATTGGAGAGAAATACTCTATCGACTGCTCTTTTTGAAGGGTAACTGAGAGTAACTGTTAGTTACTTTCCGAAAAGTGACCATTTGCAAGAAATAATTTCGAGAGTATTTTTCTTAAATTCACACAAACAAACTTTGCTATTTTTTGTAGTTTTTACTCACATATCTCTTCATTCTACCTTGTCTCTTGTGAGCTATCTCTTTCTAGGTCATAATCTAGGTTTGCGTGGTGTGTGTCTTTAAGTTTATAATTATTTTAGTTGATGTAACCAAGCCATCCTAATTGGGCACCTAGTCGGCTGCCGTTCAGTTTCATAATATCTAGCGAAGAATTTTTTGCTGGACGATTACTAATAGTAACTCACCATTGATAGGTTTGTAGTTCACACCCTAGTATTTTGAAGCACAACTACTTTTTGTTTACAAAATTGGACCTTTATTATAAAACGTAAACTCTTTCAAACTTCTTTTAATTTATCTGCTGTATTTCTATTATAGTTCTGACCCCTCCGGCCCATGAAGTCATTACTTTTGTAATTCGTCTGTATAGGTGTCGTGTATTCCCTTGACCCAAATTACTAATTTTATTATGATGTCTGATGGCACTATTAATTTTCGTCAGCTTTTTAGTAAGAATACTATTCGACCTTACGAAGTTGATTACTTGTACGTACCAGTAAAAAATATAAAAAATCAGAAAAATACATAAATTTTTTTTAAAGAATCAACTTTTTAAAAATATGCGTTCTTACTTTAACCCCATGAGAAAATATCTATTTATCTTTATTTAGCCTTCTCCGATCCATCCTTGAACTCCCCCAATATATTTCACTCTTCTCTGTCTGTTGCCGTGTTCATCCATCTAGTTCCCACATGTTTCTTCAAATCGTCCGCCCATCTCATTTGCCCTACTTCTTTTATTTTCCCAACTTCTCCAGTTTACAATAAATTTGTTCCGATCGTCTTTGTGTCTGATAATATGGCTAGCAAATTTCCATTCTGACATCCCTTACTTTTGTTTTATTTCTTATCCATTCCTTTTTCTATTTGTTAGCTTTAAATGTAACATTTGTCTTTCCATTGATCTTTTGTTACCTTATCATTGTCCTTGGCCATGTTTGATTTTGTAAGTGTCCAGGTCTGGAATTCATATGTGAGTACAGGAAGGATACATTGGTTATACACTTTCGTTTAGAGCTACTGAGAATATTTTTTTATTTTTTAATATGTAGGTTAATTTATCGGATGTTGCCCAGGCATGGTTTTCTTTTTTTGGTTTAATAATTTGTCCCAGATATAGATATTCTTCTACTTGTTCTTGGTTTATTCTGATCGTGTTATATTAATCTGTGTTTGTCATGCTTTTAGTTTTAGTGTGGCTCATACTCAAGTCTATATTTTTAGCTGCTGTATTTAGTTCTTCCAGCATTTTTATCAGTTCTTCTTTCTTCCCTGTTATCAAGGCGATATCGTCAGCATATCTTAGGTGGTTCACGTATTGTCCGTTTGTTTACTTTTATGACTATTTCTTCCCATTCTAAGTTTTTAAAAACATCCAGGGCCTGGATGTGTAGGGGATATTGTGTCAGCCTGCCTGACACCTCTTCTTTTGCGAATTGGCTTGGTTCCTTTGAGATTTTAATTAATGTTGTTGCTTCGCTATATACAGGGTGTCCCAGGACTAATGGTACATGGTTAAACTGTAGATTCCTTGGGTCAAAATATTACAATTTAGCCATACTTACCTTTGTCCAAAAGTTCGTATTAACCGAGATACAGGGTGTTAAACTTTATTTTTTCAATTCGATTTTCTTTAATAACTTTTTTACTAATTAATATTTTTGCAAAAACTAACCAGCGTGTAAGTTTTTTTTAAATTGGCAAGACGATTCCGTTGAAAAATTTGATGTAAAGTGTACAGGGTTTTCCTTGGGCCACTACCATTGCATAAAAATCAGTATATTTTTTTTGTGCCTCAGTGCATACCAGTTTTTATGTAAAATAATGGTTTTCCCATCCTTTTTATGTAAAAAAGTTATACTGTTTTAAAGTCGCTCAGAACAACGGTTTTTGAGTTTTTTGCATTTAAAGTTTTTATTGCATGTGAGTAATCTATGTATGATACTTTCTTCAATTTTTCTACTAATTAATAATTTTGCACAAGAAATTAGGTTTGGTGATTTTTGGGCATGGACAATTTAATTTTGGTTAAAAAAATAAAAATATTATATAGGGTGTTCTCTGGCTCGGTACCGTTACATTAAAATAGGTCTAATTTTTTTGTTTCTCGGTGTATACAAGATTCTATAAAAAACAATAATTTTTTAATTTTTTTTATGTGAAAAAGTTATAGCGTTTAGATGTCGCTTAGAGCGACGGTTTTTAAGATATTTAAATTATAAGTTTTTATTGTATGCGTAAAAGATTTTTGATTAAATTCTTACCTACTTCATACATATTAGCTATAATCAATAATTTTTTATAGCATTTTAAGATTGGATGTTATTAAGAAATATTAAGTTAAAAAATATACAAAATGGTTCTTGAATTATCAAAAGTGTGTTAAAACAATTGCCAGTTATTGTCCGTTATTGCAACTCTGTAGGGCGATGTTTTTAATGAGAAACAAAAACTTCTTCATATTAGTGTTTTTAAAAATGGTACGTATACTTTATTAATGCAACTATTTTTTTATTGTTTTGAAAGAAAATTATAATTATTAATAAAATTAAAATTAACTTAAATTTTATTATTTATTGACAAAAATATAAAATTTCTTAACCATGGCGCTCTCAACAACAAAGTTAGAATTTTAAAATTGACAAATAGTAAATCAAACTTAAAATCGTTTATTATAGTAGGCTTTGAAAATAAAAAACAATAAAATCCAATAAAGTTGCTGTTTGTTAAATTACTTAATAATTAAAATCATATTATTCTGTTTAAAAACCTGCTTAAGTATACACCGAGGCACAAAAAAAAACACTGATAATTTTGATGCAATGGTAGTGGTCCAAAGAGCACCCTGTACATTGTACATCAACTTTTTCAACGGAATCGCCTTGCAAATTTCAGGAAAACCTACTTGCTGCTTAGTTTTTGTAAAAATATTAATTAGTAGAAAGAATTGAAGAAAGTATCATACATAATTTAGGCATTTCACTCACATGCAATAAAAACTTCAAATGTAAAAATCTCAAAAACCGTTGCTCTGAGCGACTTTAAAACAGTATAACTTTTTTAGATAAAAAGGATGGAAAAACCAATATTTTACATAAAAACTGATATACACCGAGGCACAAAAAACATACAGTGATTTTAATGCAATGGTAGTGGTCCAAGAAACACCCTGTACATTGTACATCAAAATTTTCAACGGAGTCCTCTTGCCAATTTCAAAAAAATTTACACGCTTGTTATTTTTTGCAAAAATATTAATAAAAAAGTTATTAAAGAAAATCGAATTGAAAAAATAAAGTTTAACACCCTGTATCTCGGTTAGTACGAACTTTTGGACAAAAGTAAGTGTGGCTAAATCGTAATATTTTGACCCAGGGAATCTACAGTTTAACTATGTACCATTAGTTCTGGGACACCCTGTATATTGGCTATTAAGTGTGTATCTGTGATCTGTTCGGCTATTAATTAAAGAAGCTTTCACTGTCCAGAGCTCAATGCTATCGAAAACATTCTTAAAGTCAATAAACGCAATATATATTGGAATAATGTATTCGTTGGCTCGTTCTATTAGGATTTTCATGGTTAATAGGTGGTCAACTGTACTGAAACATTTTCTGAAGCCTGTTTTTTCAAAATTTGTTGTTAGTCTATCTTAAAGTATTAACAGATAGACCAACTCAACAAAACCTGCTACATATAAAAACCATTAAATAATATTTAAAAGAGTTGTCCTTAAAAATAAAACTTTCCTGTCTATTCGATTTTTTAAATTTTTTACCAGAAGAAATGTAAAGACTAAATCGAAAAAATATAACGACACAGTTAAAAACCCCTTCCAATTACGATCATGAATGTTTACGTCGCTTTTGCCGCTTCGCTTTATATTTTTTTATTAAAAAATGCGGACTGTAGTTAGAAATTTGCTTCCCTTATGACCGTCGCCGCCATCGGGGATTAATACTGCAACCGATAGTATTAGCTATTTTCATTTTAAAAAAATCTGTGCTGATTTTTTTTCCATTTTTGTATGCTTTATATTTCCTATACTGGGAAAGCAACAAAAACCTAAAGATGTCAAATTTAATTCCAAATATTACCGCTTGCTAAGTCAAGAAATACTTACCTAATAGAAGGCTTTTTAACTCTTTTTTTATATATTACCTATTTTACATTCCGAAATGGTAATTTTTCTTAACATTTGAAAACCATCTTTTCCTGGTTCTTTCTTTAGGTTGAGGTGTTTAGCTTCGAGTAAGTCATTGTTCCAGTAGTCCTGTTGTTAGGCATTTTTTGGATGTTTTTTAATTAGGGCTTCTAAATTATTCTAATTTATTCTTCTTGACGTCAGCATTTATGTGTATATTTGATTATATTTCTGTTTGTTTTTAATTTTAGGCGAGATCTTCTAAGCATATCTTGCTTGTAAATTATCTACGTAACTTTATATTTATTTGCACTTGGTAGAGAGGGTTTCAAAGTTCTTAAACTTGAGAGCATTCAATCAAGGAAAAGGATCTTCTTGTCGTATACCACTGTCATTCCGGAAAACGGCAACATTATTTTTTTTAGGTAAAAAAAATAGTTGATCCATTAAAACAAATGATTAATACAAATTAATTAACGGAAATCGATTAAAGTAAAAACTGAAAGAATAAAAAAACTCATGAGTGGGCTAAACTTATCATAAATTATTATTAAAAAAAACAAAGAAAAATACTTAAAACAAAATATAGCCCATAACTGTCTATACTTTAATAAATGACTGCCGTGATCATGTAGTGTTTCGTCCTCATGCACAACCGCATGCACAGTAGGCGGAATTAAAAAATGTACTTTTAAATTAAATAATTTCAATTGCGATAACGAGTCTCGTCGCGTTGGTTGTTGAAAACAATCGCGTGTGCATGGTATTGATTCTTTAATAACGAGTGACAGTAAGTCATTTTATTAGTGTAACCATTACCTTATTTACAAATGAGAGATGGAATCTTGATATGGTGGTAAAGGCATTTTTTTATTACATATGTAGTAAAGATATATCTCAGCTACATAGATAGAATTGGAGTCGCTCTTAGAAATTACAAGAGATGAAGCAGCGAATGGGGTGCTGAAAGCATAAGCAATGTTTGCAAAGCCAAATGAAGCCAAAACAACTTCTGGACAGATACTGAAAACTCATAAGACTACTCGCATGCATAATCGCCGGAAAACACGTACACCGGATAGAATTTAGAGGAATCCTATGTGTGATATATCAGAACGAGGTGAGAGAAATAGTATTCGGAGTGATCCGTAAGGCTGACAAGTAAGACTAATCTTTATCCCCTTATTATCAGCACGTCCACTTAATGTCCAGCCTTCCTGTTTTCTTTAGTCTATTTTAGTCCATTTGGACATGTGCAGCACTTTCTGGTTCAGGGTTGGTGCTCTTTGTTTTATTATCCTTCAGTAAACCTTACATTCTGCCACAAGGTGTATCTACGATTCTTTTTCCTGCTGACAGTTCTCTTTTTAGTGGTCCAACATCTTTTTGTACTCTTCTACTATCTGGTTGCTCAGTCTATGGGTTCTTGAGCTTTTCTTTTGCTAATGCGTGTTTGAAAATGGCAGTCCTACATAATCTGTTCCTCTTTAGACTTTCGAGTTCATCCGCCTTCTTATTACCTGGTTCTCATGCATGCGCTTAGGGCCACCAAGGCATCTGCGCATTCTTTAGTGCGTGTTCACCAATACCTAAACAACGGCAGCTTGTTCTTCGAGAAGTTCTAGTTTTTCTGCATAGACTTCAGGAGCAACAAGTCTTTATATCATTCATTAAGAAGATGGGTGAGCTGCATTCCTTTAGGCAGTATATTATCAAGTTTAATATTCGATCATTATACCTAGTTATGTCAAATAAAAAAATTTATGCGGTCTAACATCTTTTTGTACTCCTCTACTATCTGTTTGCTCAGTCTATGAATTCTTGAGTGTTTCTTTAACCTATTTCGCCTACTTCGCGAGTTCATTCGCCTTCTTCTTACCTAGTTCCCATGTACGCGCTTAGGACCTCCAAGGCAACTGCGCATTCTTCAGTGCGTTCAGGTTGGGCTCGCTGTCCAAATGAACGTGCATTTGCGTTGCCTCACCTTTCGTATCCTCTTCTAGGGTTGCCACCTTTTTTATTGTGTTCACCATTACCTAAACAACGGCAGCTTGTTCTTCGAGAAATTCTAGTTTTCGTGCAAAGACTTCAGAAGCAATAAGTCATTCATTATGAAGATGGGTGATTAAGTTTAATAATCGATCATTATGCAAAGTTATGTCAAATAAAATATTTATGCTTTGCCAAGATTCGAACTTTTTCACACCTAAATCGCCTTTGGCACGCAAAGCTCAGTTACCTTTGATCGTTATAAAGCTTTAGGTCAGAAAAAAATTTCAATTAACATTTTTTTCGACAGGATATGAAAAAAGTGTCGAATGGATGAAAAATGCAGCCTTGTTTAATGAAACGGTATTTTCGGTCGAAAACAGCGCTCCACATGAAAAAGCATGAGTCGACAATTTCGCAAGTTTCGTCTATTACAACTCTCAGTACGTAGTTTTGCATGCGACTGGCAAAAATATTAATACCGAGATAAAATTAATCAAATATTGACATTGAAAAACGCATACTAGCGATTACACAATTCCCACAATAAGGATTAAAGCCACTCTACAAGATGCCGGCTATACTGCCTAGCACACTGACATGACGGATCCCTTCAAACACACTGACATGACGGATCCCTTCAAACACATTTGCGAAAGCACAGACTTTTATTTCCTTAAAAATTATTTAATCTACAACTGTAAATGTATCACGTCCTTATTGGAGCGTTTTTGTCATAATACCTCGCTCCATTAACGTCTCTACAATGTCCAGAAAGTATAAATCTTAATGATGAATTTTAGCTATAGAAAAAGGCAAAAAATAGGTGGAACTATTGCATGGAGACACCAAGCTGATTAATAGAAATGCCACAGAGATTTGTAAATTTACACCAGCAGGAATTCCCTAAGAGACATGTGCAAAATGGACTAAATATATCTGAGCTCAGGATGCAGTGACAAGCTCTTGGAAATTGGGAATATTTTGCTACAAAACTAGAGACCTCGTAGATTAATTAAACGCTACTAGACTGATATGGTTTTTGGAATGGGACATAACCGTCTGAAGGAGCACATGACACGTATAGGAGTTAAGAAGGACTAAGAAGAAACACTAAAACTAAGGCTGAGATAATAGGCACTTGTGCCACCAAACCTGAACAAGAAGAAACTGCAATTGCCCAAATAGACCAAAATACTGGACTTTGTAAAGAGAACATTGAGCAAACTGAACAACTAGTGCTACCATTTACTACTAGCAACTCATCTGCTTACAAATGTACACAGGAAATGATCAAAATTTTTGGACATTTTTTCGTGGCCAAATCACGTTAAATAATAATAATAATAAATTGCTTTTTAATCGCGCATGCAGTAGGATAATTTTCATTACCAGTTTCCTTGTATTGATGAGTTGGCTAATAATAGAATGCCTAGTTGAGTTTCGTTTGAACTGTAAGATTATACTGGTTCAAGTTTTAATTAACTTTCCGAGCATCTGAAACTGTCAGAAAGTTCCGTCACTTAGCAACGAGACTCATTATAGTCACTACTTCGTGCATGGTGATAAGCACAAGAGTACTCCTAAGAATTTTAATTAAGAAAAAATGGATGCAACTAAAAATGCTAAGCGCAACAGAATTTACTGGTTTTGTTCAATATCTTAATAGAATAAATTACCA
Source organism: Aspidapion aeneum (assembly GCA_963576565.1). Lineage (NCBI taxonomy): Eukaryota > Metazoa > Arthropoda > Insecta > Coleoptera > Brentidae > Aspidapion > Aspidapion aeneum. Next base: position 31,872,427 of record OY755048.1, read on the forward strand.
AATAAATGACATCATAGAGCATGCCAAAGCTTCAGATTTATTATTTATTTCTGATATACAGTGTGTCCTTGGATTGGATGTACGTAAATGATAAGAAATTAAGATGTTAAAAAAATAAGCCAAATAAATTAATATACAGGGTGATCTAGTCTAGTCTTTGTTTTAAAAAGTATCAATCAAGAATGCAACTCAATATATTTATTTAAAGCTTACTTTTGTATAATTAACAATTTTTCTTTTACGCCATTTTATAGTTACTAAATATATTCTGTATGCATCTTAAATTACCAGGGACTTGCTTGCAAAATCTGAAAAGGTTATTACAAAAAATTAGTAAATTCTTAGTGTAATTAATTACTTTAAAAACAAAGTTAAAAGAACCAAATTTAAGTAAGTTTAGAATGACGAACAGAAATTTAATAACAAGCGAATCAAAGGTAAATAACTTTAAAATATAATCAAAAAATGTCGTTCGTGATTACGTAAAATATAATTTAATTTTTATTATGCTGCGAATCAATTCAAACTTAAAGGGAAAGAATTTTTAATAAAATGTTGAACTGCAGTTACCTCCTTTTTAAATTATAGCATGAAGCAAGAAATTAAAACATTTTTCGGTAGCTTAATATAATTATTTTCCATAGGACAAAATGATATATTGTTAAAAAAAACTTTGAAATTTAAAACAATTTAATAAAAATTTCTTGTAGACAAAACCTATGACCCTAGATTTAATAAATACTATAGTCAACCAGCAGCAAATCTCTAAGCCATAAATAACTTTTTTTGGCTGCCAAAACTATGTTGGAAATAATAATAAATCCTTATTTGCACTTATTAGCGTGCCCTAAAAAGCCACTGGCTTGTCGGAGAAAGAGTTAAAAAAAGTCGTTCATCATTTTCAAAGAGACCTGGGTTTTCAATAGCGAGGCAAAAAAAAACAATGAAACTAGAGGAAATAAAATTTTATTATATTATCTACCTGGTTACATCGGTTTCACAATTTCTGGCATAATGATACTTTAATATGTCAATTCAAGAAACAAAACTATTTAAAAATAAACAAAATATATTAAAATTAAAACTAAAATTATAAAGCACAAAAATTACTTTCTACACAAACAAAACAACACAATTGTGTTGGAGAAAGAATTGACAGTTAATATAGTAGTCAATTGACTTGGACAAGCGGAATTAAGCTGTAGTACAACTTCGATAAACCGGATACATATCGGTACAGAAATCTCTGAATTATCAAGATATCCGGACTACTGGAGTATATTTTTTATTGTTTTTTTTTTAACAAACTGTAGGTTTACAAAACATTTTAAATAACGAAAAAAAATGCATACGAGGAGATACAAGATTAAAAAAAAGAGTTAATATGTATAATATATATTGTAATATAATTTGCAAAGAATAAGCTTTAAATATAAGAGAAAACCTTAACTTAACAGTTATTTAGCAACGAAAAGACTATGAAACAAAACGAGATAACTTAATATTACGCACCCATATACTGTCTTTGTCGAGCAATTCTCACTTTATCAAAAGTGTCCCAGCTGTTAAACGGGAACAGATCTGTTGCATGAATCTACAGTTTAGAAAACCTAAATTATTTTTTAATTTTAAAGCATTGCTTAATAATTGAATTAATAAAAAAATAGTATATCGACTTAAAGTATTATTTGTGGCTTAATTAAAAAAAAAAACAGGATCCATTCTTTTTTCATTTGACTTAAGCAACAAAAAAATCATCGTAGAAAGCCTGAATAATAGCTCATTCAACTCTTATGACCTTTTGCCTTTCAACCATCGATATGTATAATAATTTGTTTATTTAGCATCGTAATAATTTTCTGACAGAACCGGACAATGAATGTAATCGTCACAACACAAAGAATATATAATTAAAACTTTAATAAATTAGGTAAAAAGCTGTCTAGGTACCGTACTCAACCCGAATTTCGACACCCACCTGAAATCCGTCAGTTTTTAGAAATGTTTTGAATTATTAAGCTAATCCTACAATGTAATTCCAAAAGAATACTTTATCTGTTCACCTACATATCTGGAAACACTGTGCGCAAACTTCAATTGTATTGGTTAAAAAGAAGCTGCGCGCGAAAAATTCTTTTAGTCGTGCTTTAACTGTCGAAGCGCAACATCGCATTTTATTATAAAGTAAACCTCTAGCACGTACTCATTTAATCTAAAATTTTAGGTACTTTATTATATAATTACTTAATATATTGGTACTTTTACTAAACCAAACGTAGAAGAGTTTTTAACAGCGGGGTTCGGGTTACAAAAAACACTGGGCCGGAAATTCGACAGAAGTGACGAAATTCCCAACAAAAACAATATCTGTTCGGTTCGGTTTTCTCTGAAAATCTTTTTTAAATTTAAGGTTATGGAACTTTGGCTGCTTTCCGATTGTTTTATTTTTCTAAAAATAAGTGTTTACGGAGTCCTGGTGGGCAACATTTTTTTAAAGTTCAGTTTTTTCCATATCATAAACTATCTTAGAACAAAAATGTTCTGATAAAACTTAGATTTCAAATTCCGTCATATGTTTTTTCCACTCTACTCTTTTATAATCTGTGTTGAATTTGTGTATAGTAATTCAGGTTAGGGCAATGACGGCTTTCAGGTTGAGATTTTTCACGTTTGCTGGATTATGAAGGAGGCTGTCCCCTTTTCATATCTGAGAAATAAATACCTTACAAGGTTCCACCCCACTAAAAACTATTAATTGTCATTTCGAATACCACAGTTATAGGTAACCGGATTTTTAGTTATGTTACAGTCAGACAGATAGATAGTTATACTGACCGAGAGACATATCCTAACACAAAATTTGGTAATTAGGTCTTTTTTGGGCTTTTTAATAACTCATTTGAAGTGGTAATAATAATTGTTATGTACGAACCCTTTTAGGATGGTATGAACAACTAAAAATTCTATATTTTTTCGTGTGCGTACCGAGGTCGTCCTAAATATATTTCCTGAATTTATGTAAGCAAAGTTAATTTGTGCAATAAAAGTATTTGTTATAGATTGTTTTTAGCATCCATTTTATCATATGACGAAATTCAGGTCAATACTATGTCGGAGTTCGGGTAAGCACTATGTCGGAATTAGAAATTTCCGATCTCTAACTTTTTTATTTACTAAAAATTATAGTTGGATTTAATTCTCAAAATAGAATACAATGTTTAATGAAATGTTCAAAGTTTCAGCACAAGTAAAAATATTTCAATATATCAACACATAGACCATTGTATATGATCTCAAAAGTCAGTTCATGAATAAGAGGCTTAAGGTGACGGAATTCCGGTCAACTATGGTATATTAAACTAAACCGAGTATATATTAAGATGGGACTTTAAACTGGTAAAAGCTTTATCAACTCGGGATAAATATATAAGCAAATATTGGATTATTTTTGTAGAATACGATAAAATAATATTGTTTATTTGGATGTTTGCGCTCCTCTACTAAAACGCAATAACTGGAATGGATCCTGATAGCAGCAGTATTAAATAATATGCTATTGACATTGCAAATACACATTTTAAATGAAATTTCCTAGATATTCAAATTTACCCTAATCATTTTTTATGCCGAGTCTTTGATATTTAATATTACAAATTTTATCTCGTCACTAAAAGTATCGCATACATTTTAAACAGAAAAAAGTTTAAAAGCAAATATCAAATTTTTAGCAGAATAATTTAATAAACGTTATTTCCTTTCAGTGTTTGAAATTCCAAACAAGAAGCCTTTTATGTTGAAGAAAAAGTCCACTTAAAGGAACAAAATATACATTTAATTTTTAAGATTTTAGTTTAAAAATCTTTTGTGTCATTTAAATATTTAAACAGAATTGTAGTATGTCCAGACATAGTCTAAAAGTATTAAAATCAGCTAAAGCTAACTTTTTATTGGTAATAATTACAACATCAGTTAAGGTAAGGTGGTGTAAGTGGGGCCCAGTTTTAAAAAAAATGTGTAGGTCTTAATACAAAGTAAAATATAAGAAAAATGAAGTTAGATTTACAATAAAATAAAATAAAAAATTTTCTGCAAATAACTATTTAGAACACTGTCGTATGCAATTAAAAAAATATATATTGCTTATTACTTTTAATTTTTTGTCTTTTGTTGTCGGAGTATCTCGGCGTATCGAGTCGTATTTCGAGGAAACTGGGACATCGAAAACAATATAAAAACACTTGGTAACTTTTAGCTTTTTGTTCCTTTTTGTTTAGTAAAATTATCTCTCTTCACATTCTTGCCAATTTGTAGACATTTTGACATTTTTTGACAATTACCAAAAATTTTAAATTTTTTCATATTTAAAAATTTTATTGAAATTGAAAAATTTTTGACAATTTTTTACATGTTTGTTATTTTTTGCCATTCTTAAAATTTTTTGACATTTATTAACATATTTCACATTTTTCGACTTTTTTCTTGAAATTATAAATTATTTAAAAAATTTTACATTTTTTGACATTTTTAAGTTTAGTAAAATTTCTCTCTCCATAACGTTTCTATGGCATTTATAAAATGAAAAGTTTAAAATAAAATTTAATAAAGTCATATTAAAGTACATATATTAAAATAAAAATTAAATAGTAACATTTGTGCCAATTTGTAGATATTTTTAAAGTATTTTGATTATCAAAAATTAAAAATTATTTTAATTTGTTGACATTTCTTAACGTATTTCAAATTTTTCGACTTTGTTCTTAAAATTATAAATTATTTAAAACACTTTTGATATTTATTGAAATTTTTTGAAATTTTTGACTTTTTATCATTTATTGACATTTTTGAATTTTATTGACATTTTTGGTACATTTTTTGATATTTTTTACATTTTCGAATTTTTTTTGCATGTTTGATTTATTTTGACCCATTTGAAATTTATTGACATTGACAAAACAATTTTTGACAATTCTAAAAGTTTTTGACTTTTTTTACATTTTGGATTTTTTTTACATTTTTGAAATGTTTTGACGTTTATTAACCCATTTTTTTGAATTTTTTTTTCCATTTTAAAATGACATTGACAAAGACTTTTCTTAAAAAGTTAAAAAATTATTTAAAATTTTTAAATTTTTTTTTGATTTTTTAAGGTTTTTAACGTTTTTGATATTTATTAACATCTTTTACATCTCGTAAATTTTTTGACATTTTTGACATTTTTTTACCAATTTTGGCATTTTTTTAAAATGATTGACTTTTTAAAAAAAATTACGTTTAATGACATTTTTTACATTTTTATACAAAAAAAATATTGTTAAAAATGCAATAAGTGTTTATGAAATGTTTGATGAAATTTAATGCAATGGTTTACATGTAGTTGGAAAATTATGAGATCAACTTCGCTCTATTAAGTTTACGCTCTTGCATCCAAAAATTGAATAAATACCCTTGTGTATTATATTTAAATTTATTTGTTTTTATGAAGGATTTGCATCATCCGCTTTACCAATTATGTAAATTTCACGAAGCAGATCTTCTATATTGCTAAACTCAAAATGTTAAATCTACACTTTACATTTAAATAGACTCTGCCACATTTGTCTTTTATGTTCGGTTTGCTGTTTGTTTTTTATTTTTATTTTAAACAAAATGAAATGTATGTTTCAATTTTAATAAAAGCCTGTAAAACTACTAATTTGTTTTTATTTATATAAATTCAAAGTGCAACTTTGTTAGCTGTAAAACAATTTTATTTAAAATGCAAATAACTTTTTAGGAGATTTAATATTGTTATAAATTTCAGTCACAATTAAGCATTAAAGTATACTTTGGATAGACTTTAATTTATACCAATTTAGACTATTTAGATAAAACTTTCTGTATAGCAGTGGTTCCCAAACTTTTGTAAAGTGGGGAACACTAAACCCAGGTAGCAAGGGGTCATCAAATGACGTCTTGTTTTCGTCGAAAAGTGATCATTTGGGTGACCAGCAGGTCATCTACCAAAAAATGTTGTCTCTAAGGCGTCAATTATTTGACGTCTTTTCGAAGTGTAGTTTTTGACGTCTGAAATACGTCATATATTGGTCACTACCCACAGTGCACACTTTGTCCAAGGGACATATACTCATACTTACATAGACGGTGCCCCAGTCAGTACTTGACCGGATTTATACGAAATCTAGGGGTACGTATGTAAAATAAATTAAATATTAAATCAAGACAAACTTCGAGGCTTCTTTCGCTTCAAGGTGGAGATGTGTAAGTCTAGGTTTAGGTCTATTTTGATCTGTCCCTCACAGAACACCGCTATACCTGTTCCATTACTTCCAGGTCTAAGTCACAGAAGAGTCGCCTTCTGTGTCTAAGTTTCCTTCAGTGTTCTCAACTGCAGGGAATATTTCATACATTCACGCGAGTTTAAAAAAAGTCATAAATAGGTCTGTGTGTGTGTCTGATGTTCTGATTTGGTCCCAAATACGTCATATTGCTGACGTCTTTAAAACGTCTAAAAATGACGCCATTTTGGTTGTGTCTTTTGAACGTCATTTAAAGGTCATTTACACGTCAGGTTAGAGACGTCAATGGTCATTAAAAATGACCTGTTTTTGACGTTTAAAAAACGTGACCTTGCTACCTAGGAAGCTTGCTTTTTTTCTAGGGAACCCCTACCCTAACTTCTTAAATATAAGACATAATATTTAGTTTTGTGTAAAAAAATCGACATTAACATTGCTTTTTAAGCTTCTAAATAAAGAGTACGTAATATAATAATACTACATAATTTAATAATCACTCGGAAATAGTTAAAATACTAAAATAAGTATTAAAAATATTTTGTTCTTATTTTTTTAAAACTTAATGCGATGGATGGGCCTGTTTGTTTAAGACAAGTTTCTCAATGTCGGGTTCAATGTTTGAAAGTTGTACGCGGATATCTGCTTCAGGATTTAGTTTTTTTCTTAAGTAGGTTTTTGTAATAGCATACTTTGAAAACTCTACTTCACAGCGGTAAGTTGTAACAAAATTATCTAATTCTGGATATTTACTTTTAAGCTAGGCACAAAACACCAACAAAGTAGCCGAAGTAGTTTTAAGGTTTCCATCGGCTGCAACATCAATTATCTGTTCAGTTTGTTTTACAGTTAGAGTTTGCGGATTGCAAACCCAAAAAAATGTAATCCTCTTCTTGCCTTGGAAAATATTATTTAAATGAAAATAGCAGGTTCTAAAGATGGTTGGTTACCTCAGAAGTGATTTCTGCTGGAGTCTTGAACTCGGACACGGAATCCTGCAGTGTTGGAAACCACTCAGTCACTCCTCTATTTAGACAAGATTCCCAAAACTGTATTTTATTTAACATAGCCTGGATTTTCTCATGGAGTGAGATAGCTGTGACAAAATTTCCCTAAAGTGATAAGTTTAATTCATTAAAGCTAATATCGCAAAGATATCGCAAACATTGTAGCCAGTTTACATCAGTTATTTTCAATGACAATTGAAATGAAGAGCTATTCAAAAAAACATCATTGACCATCACCTCACTTCGCAGAGTAAGCAGGTGATTGTCCCGATTTCCAAACTTACTTTACTCTACTAAGAATATTTATTTTATTTGCAACATGACACTATTGACTATTTCATTTGTGGGTGATACCACAAATATATATTTTTTTATTAACTTTTTGCGGAACCCTAATTACCGTTTTGGGGAAACCTGGGGTTCCGCGGAACCCAGTTTGAGAACCGCTGCTTTATAGTATGGCAGTAATGCATAAAAGTGCTCACCTTTTTTATATAAATTCTACGCATCGAGAAAGAGAGATCTGGACCAAGTTGTTAGGTGGTCATTAATTAAATAAGTTTGCGACGGTTAGTTTTTGACTCGTTTATTTCCAGTCCTTGTTGCTTGGCTTCTAGTTCAAGCACTGCTACAGTTTCAACCAAAGATATTTCGTCATCACTATCAACACCTGTCTGCGTTGATTTGCTGCCAATTTATCCATTTGTAATATTCATTCTAACACAGGCTTCAAGAATAAGATTAAACACTAATGAGGATACAAATTGTGAAAGGCTTTCGCGGCCATCGTGCAATGGTGGGTGTGCTTTCGGGCTGTTCGGTCGTCGTCGTTGAAAATTCGTTCTCGACGTTTCGCCATCTCGAGTGGATGGCGACAAACAGTCAACAGAGTCTTCGAGAAGCCGACAAACAGTCAACATCTCCTGAAGATGCCATCTACTCGAGATGGCGAAACGTCGAGAACGAATTTCCAACGATGACGGCCGAACTGCCCGAAAACACACCCACCAACTAATGAAGATATCACATCCTCTCGCCTTACTCCTGAAGTTACACATGGTTCTGTAGCTAAATCCTCCAATATTCGCTACCGAATAGTAATAATAGTAAAAATAATAAAGATATATAAAAGGGGAAATCGTTAGTGGGACAAAAATCTTTCAGATATTATAACCCGATGAAGAAGGTAAAGACAACCTTTGTGGACCAACAAAAAGCATATGATATCGTTCCAGTAGAAAAATTATGGACAGTGTTAGAGCAAACTAATATCAATCATTCATACATAAAAGCAATAAAAGAACTATACAAAGGGTCAAAATCTTAAATTAAAATTGGAACTCGACTTTCAAAAGAATTCTTGGTAACGAAAGGCTTAAAACAGGGATGTTGTATCTCTCTAACTCTTTTTAAAGTATATATCGCAGTAGCTTAAAGACTTTACTATATAAACTAGCCACTAAAGTTTGCTGACGACTAAGTAATTGTAGCTAATAATAAAGAAGATATAGAGTGTTTGATGAGAATGTTAATGGAAGAATACCAAAAGTAGTGAACGTGGAGAATATGCAGTACTTATGTATTGGAAACGAATCAAGGGAGTTAGAAATAGACAATGGACAAACAATATGGAAAAATATTATATGGATGCAATAAGAAGATCAATGAGAATATGTAGAACAGATCATATAAGAAATGAGATCATAAAAGAAAGAATGGAAATCGAGAGAAGCATAACAGATGACATCACTAAAAGACAACTGATATGGTATGGACATGTACAACGGATGAACGATGAAATATTACCAAAGCAGGTCCTGGAATGGCAACCCATAGGGCGCAGAAAAAGAGGGCATCCTAGACTAGAATGGCAACAGTCAATCCAAAGATCATTGAATCAAAAAACCTGACAGAAGATGACTGTCAGGGTCGGAGGATGTGGAGAATAGGCGTCGGACAACGTAGAAAAACGTTTTAAACCGACAAACTTAAAAATTTTCTTATTTAATTAATGGAAATAATTAAGCCTGAACCCCCATGTATATTTTATTCGTTAGCAATTTATAGCTGTATCCAATTTGGGGTAAAATTAAACAAAATGCTAGGCAGGTTTTGATTTCGTGAATAAAATTTGAAACAAAATTGCGTATGTAATTGTTTTGTGTTTCCGACTGAGCGCAAACAATAAGCCCTAATTTTGGGATGCTTGTTGATATTTTGCGAAAAGTGAAAAATCCTAATTACCAGCATATTCCAACTGCGTTAAATTAAACCTTGTGTACATCTATTCAGGCAAATAACAGATAATTCCGAATAAATGTTGTCAAATTGAAAAAGGCTATTATTTAACTTAATTATTGATTAATCAATATGTTTCCTAATATAATTTTTAATTTTGATAAACATTTTTGGCAATTTTGTTAAATTGCATACATTTTATTTATCTGCTTATGCCAAAATCCTGCAGCATTCACATGTATTTGTGATAACCAACAATCAAATATTATATAACCGGTGCTAATTATAATATAACTTACTACTAATACTATTTCGGTTTAGAATGTTTTTTTACGTTATCCAACGCCTATTCTCCACCGTCTTCGATTCTGATAATCATCTTCTGTCAGGTTTTTTTGACTCATTGATCTTTGGATTGACCGTTGCCATTTCAGTTTAGGACGTCTGCCAGATAGCACAAATCAAAACAACGTTAAAAACACACACTTTCTTAAGTTTAATAGGTCGCCTTTTAACATTATTTTTAAAACCACTTTATTTTGGTGTGATTTTAACGTGGGTAACCCCACAAAGGTTGTCTTTATCTTCTTCATCGGGTTATAATATCTGAAAGATTTTTGTCCCACTAACGATTTCCCCTTTTATATATCTTTATTATTTTTACTATTATTACTATTCGGTAGCGAATGATGGAGGATTTAGCTACAGAACCATGTGTAACTTCAGGAGTAAGGCAAGAGGATGTGATATCTTCATTAGTTGGTGGGTGTGTTTTCGGGCAGTTCGGCCGTCATCGTTGGAAATTCGTTCTCGACGTTTCGCCATCTCGAGTGGATGGCATCTTCAGGAGATGTTGACTGTTTGTCGGCTTCTCGAAGACTCTGTTGACTGTTTGTCGCCATCCACTCGAGATGGCGAAACGTCGAGAACGAATTTTCAACGACGACGACCGAACAGTCCGAAAGCACACCCACCATTGCTCGATGGCCGCGAAAGCCTTTCACAATTTGTATCTTCATTAGTGTTTAATCTTATTCTTGAAACCTGTGTTAGAATGAATATTACAAATGGATAAATTGGCAGCAAATCAACGCAGACAGGTGTTAATAGTGATGACGAAATATCTTTGATTGAAACTGTAGCAGTGCTTGAACTAGAAGCCAAGCAACAAGGACTGGATATAAACGAGTCAAAAACTAACCGTCGCAAACTTATTTAATTAATGACTACCTAACAACTTGGTCCAGATCTCTCGTTGTCGATGCGTAGAATTTATATAAAAAAGGTGAGCACTTTTATGCATTACTGCCATACTATAAAGCAGCGGTTCTCAAACTGGGTTCCGCGGAACCCCAGGTTTCCCCAAAACAGTAATTAGGGTTCCGCAAGAAGTTAATAAAAAAAAATATATTTGTGGTCAATCACCCACAAATGAAATAGTCAATAGTGTCATGTTGCAAATAAAATAAATATTCTTAGTAGAGTAAAGTAAGTTTGGAAATCAGGACAATCACCTGCTTACTCTGCGAAGTGAGGTGATGGTCAATGATGTTTTTTTGAATAGCTCTTCATTTCAATTGTCATCGAAAATAACTGATGTAAACTGGCTACAATGTTTGCGATATCTTTGCGATATTAGCTTTAATGAATTAAACTTATCACTTTAGGGAAATTTTGTCACAGCAATCTCACTCCATGACAAAATCCAGGCTAATGTGCAAAATGTGCTATGTGGGCTTTTTTTTTCTCCATATTGGTTGCCATTCAAGGACCTGCTTATGTAATTTCTCGTCGTTCATCCGTACCATATCAGTTGTCTTTTAGTGATGTCATCCGTTAGGTTTCCCTCGATTCCCATTCTTTATTTTATGATCTCATTTCTTATATGATCTGATTTCGACACTTTCGATTTTGGTTTCTATCTTTCTGTTACGCGACAAGTCGCTATTCCATGTAACAGCGTGCTTTTCACCATTGTTTCATTATGTTAAATTTTACATGCTTTTTATCTCTCTGCTCCATAAAATACTTTTAAGATATCCAGTAACCTTTTTTGTTTTTACTATTCTTTTATCCAGTTCTTCTCAGGAACAGACTGAATTCCTGTCTTATCAAATGTGACACCAAGATTGCATGGAGATATTGTTTGCTCATTGTCTGGTTCTAACTTACCTGATTCGTATCTAACACATAAGTACTGCATCTTGTCCACGTTAACTGTTTACCCCCACTTTTGGTATTCTTACGTTAATTCCATGTCTTCTTTATCATTAGCTACAATTACTTGGTCGTCAGCAAACTGTAGTGTGCATATGGTAAATCGGTCGTTAAGTTGTATTCTTATACCATGTACTTTACGTTTCCAGTCTTTAAGAGCTACTTTGATATATATTTTAATATTTATTTTAAAATATATATAAAAAAATTAATAAAGCTTACTTTGTTATAAAAATTGAAGTATTGCAATAAACTAGTTACTTTAAGGATGTAGGTATCTATGGATCACATGCTATTAATAAAAAAAATATATATTTAAATGAAAGTAAAAAAAAATATTTGAATCTGAAAAATTTTTGGAATCTGAAAAAAAATTTATATTTCAAATTTTTTAAATTGGTAAAACTTTTAAAAACTTTTAGTCAGTGTCTTCACAAAATAAACATTTATTATTTACGTCTAACTGTAGCACTAGCACTTGTCAATAATTGCTTTATTCAACTTTAATAAAAAAAGATTGCCTGAATAATGCCCCTGCAAGGTTAAAGGGAAATGCATAATATTTTTACACATAATGTTTTTCACATTGCAGTTGTAATCATATACGTAATATTCCAATACTCCCTGTTACCTATTTACACACTGGTTGGCGTTTGATGCAAACATTCAGAAATAAATTACCTAATTTACATAGATAGAGTTTTTGTCAACTGTACGCCGATGATTTGACGTAACGAATACAAAAATAAAATAATATTCATGCGTAAAAGTATAACCAATCAGGACATTTTATCTTAAGGGCCGCAAAGAGGATAGACTTATACACATTGATATTGCTATTTCAAATATGTTAACATTCTGCATCATAAGGTACCGTAGGTATTGCAATTATACGTACTATATGGAAATAATATGCATATGTCTTTGAAAGCAACCAATCAGGTCTTTTTTACTTCAAGACCCCAAGGCCCTAATGTTTGCATCATGAATGGGCAGTTACCGTGGGTATTGGAACATTATGTAATTCTCTAAAAGGCTCAGTTTCAAAAGAGTTAACATAGCACTCGCTTTTTAACATAAAATTAAATAATTGTTACCTATACACAGTGCCTAAAGCTTTATTGCAATAGAAAACTTTTTGTTTCTATATTTAATTCAAAACTACCTAGTATTAAACTAAACTACTTACTCTAAAATTTATCAATGGATTATATCCTATTCATAAAACAAAAAATTGAATATATTTGTTTGAAGAAATTATTTGAAAAAATTTTAAAATTCTGGATATTGAAAAATTTTGGAAAACTGATTTTTTTTTTTAAATTTTAAATCTTTTACGAATTTTCGATCAGTGTCTTCACGAAATAAACATTTATTATTACACTAGTCAATACATTTGCGCACATACAAAGAGATATTTTAATTAAGTATATTGATCAAAGTACTTGTTTTATCAACTTTAATAAAAGCGGATTACCTGAATACTACCCCTGCAAGGTTTTAGTAAAACACATAATATAACGCAAATATTTTACACACTGCAAGCAGTTGTAATTCACTAAAAGGCTCAGTTTCAAAAGAGCTGCAAAGCACTCGCTTTTTAGTATAAAATGAAATATTTGTAATCTATACACAGTGTATAACGTTGTATTGCAATCAAGGACCTTTTGTTTATATATTTAATTGAAAAGTACCTAGTAATTTGTGCTAAATGCACAGATGTCTTAAAAAACGAATAGTCCGCTCATATAAGAATCGTGTCGGAAAACCACTGTTGATGGAGGTCTGACATCGCGGAACAATTTCTGTTGGCAAAATATTATTTTTCTAGGCTTTAAAGAAAATAAACACAGCGGAAAAAAGTAAATACTCAAAAGAAAGAGGCCAGCGAAAAAAACCAAACCAAAAACACAACGAGAAATATAAGGTTAATTTTTCAATTATCAATGTTTTGATTAATTTCTTAATTTTATCACTTTAACATGTTTCTTAAAAGTAAAAAAATTAAATATAAAATAAAAACAGTACAGAAAACTACGAAGAATATAAAGGAATGAAAGGGTCATTCCATAAGCAAATAACATATAGAATTTAATACACCCTGTATATAAGAAAAAGAGGTGTCAGGCAGAGTGACACAATATCCCCTAAACTATTTAACCAGGCCCTAGAAGATGTTCTTAAAAAATTAGATTGGGAAGAAATAGGCATCAAAGTAAACGGACAATACTTGAAACACCTAAGATATGCTGATGATATTGACGTAATAACAGATAAGAAAGAAGAACTGATAAAAATGCTGAAGAAACTGGATACAGCAGCTTAAAATATAGGCTTGTGTATTAACTGCACTAAAACTAAAGTCGTAACAAACACAGATGAGGATATCACGATCAGAACAAAGCAAGAGAAAATTGAACAAGTAGAGGAATATATATATATATATATATATATATATATATATATATATATATATATATATATATATATATATATATATATATATATATATATATATATATATATATATATATATATATACCTGGGACAAATTATTAGACTAAAACAGGAAAACCAAACCACGAGAAAGATTGGCCTGGGTAGCATTCGGTAAATTAAGCTACATATTAAAAAATAAAAAATATCCTCAGTACCTCATAACAAAAGTGTATAACAAATGTATCCTTCCTGTACTTACCTATGGATAAGGTAACAAAAGCCCAAAGATCAATGGAAAGACAAATGTTACATGTAAAGCTAACAGGGAGAAAAAGGAATGAATGGATAAGAAATAAAACAGAAGTAAGGGATGTCAGAGGAAAAGTATCAAAATTAAAATGGAAATTTGCCAGTCATAATATTAGACAGAAACACGATCGATGGAACAAATGTATTGTAAGACCTTGGCAAAATAAATGAAGTAGCGAAGACCCCAAATGCGCAGAAGCTAGATGGATGAACACGGCGACAGACAGAAAAAAATGAAAGATATTGAGGGAGGCCTATGTCCAAAGATGGATCGAAGAAAGCTAGATAGATAGATAGATAGTATATAAGAAATTTGAAAAAGAGCTTGTTGAAACACATACTTTTTTGTCTTGCTTTTGTTAACATTATCATAATCAAAATCATCGCTTTTTTAAGCTAAAAAAAATAAATCAATGAAGTTAATAATGATTTTTTGTGCTATTGTTATTGCTGTAGTTCGATGTGAATAGAGATGTTATAAAGCTTTCAATTCGCACTTATTTAGAAACACTTATATGGCAGTATTTTCCATATTACGTTATGGTAAACAAGCTTCCAACATCAAAGTCGTGTTCTGTAATAATTATAAGTTTTCCCGATTACTGAACTAGAAGGGTTTTAAATGTGCAGGCTTCTGTAAATTTGGAGCAAAGTTGGAATATTTTGATATGTTTGCACAAATCGCAAATGAAAATGCACAAACAAACCTTTGAATACAGGCTGTAGCAAAACAAAAGGCTGTTGAGAGTTGTTTTCTTGATGGAAAGACAGTATCTTCATTTTACGAGGGCTGTATTCTATATTTTGCATATAGGAACATAGAGGGCGACACTAATTGAATGTCTTTACTAGAAGTTAACCTAACCTAGATTCAGAATATAAGAGCGATTAGTGATGTAAATTGAAATATTTCCGTTGGAAATATTTCCATGGAAATGAAAATATTGGAAATTTCAGAACGGGTCTTGGGAATATTGGAAATATTGAGAAAATTGGAAATATTTAAAAAAATATTATCTTTCATATTTTGTAATCCTATATAAGCATGAAACTAACTCTAGAACAATTTTTATTTCCGATACTATTGAAGATTTTGAGAAAGTAGACTGGCAAGATGATGTTATTAAGTGTGTTGCTGATGATAGCCATGAAGATATGTCTCTTTCTCGACTAGAGAATAGTGTAGTGTGTCAAGAATAGTGATGTAAATGGATATTATGGAAATTTCCGAACGGGTCTTGGGAACATTGGAACTATTGGAAAAATTGGAAATATTTTTAAAAATATTATCCTTCATATTGTGTAATCCTATAAACATGAAACGTACTATAGAACAATTTTTATTTCCGATACTATTGAAGATTTTGAGGAAGTAGACTGGCAAGATAATGTTATTAAGTGTGATGCTGATGGCAGCCATGAAGATATCTCTCTTGCTCGACTAGCGAATAGTGTAGTGTGTCAAGGATAAGATTATTGTTGTACAAATTTAACCTTATTTCTGTTTATTTGTTTAAATAATAATTCCTGATTTGTGTTCATGTATAAGCCTTCTGCGTTTTATTTTTTTCTTATTCTTTTAATATTTCATATATTTCCAATGTTTCAGGAAATATTTCCAATGTTTCAGGAAATATTTCCAATGTTTCAGGAAATATTTCCGAAAATATATTTCTGGAAATTTTACAACACTAATACCTACAGTAAATTTTTTAAGTTAACAAATCAGTCAAAAAAGGGAATTAAACCAAGAACATTTTTGGGCTATAATTTCTTAGAACTTTCGAAGGAAATTATCTTAACAAGAATGCCTTGCCGAGTTGATTTCTATTGTCGGTAATAAAGCATCACATCAGTCGACAGTTTCTCGTCGGTATGAAGAATTCAAGCGTGGGCGGATTAGCCTTAGCGACGATCCAAGGCCAGGTACACCAACAACGGCTGTCACCCAGGAAAACATCAATGCTGTATGCATGCTCATCAAGGAAGATCGACTTGTGACATATCACAAGACTAAGGCTTCATTGGGGATTTCAAAAACCGTGTTGATGTTTTGAGGTTTGAGGTTGAGCTGCGGGACTGTAAGCGCACTGGTCGTTTTATAAAATCTGGGTGCAAAAATCCTTAAAAGGACGATGTAAAAATATTAATCTTTCCGAGCCACACAAAGACAATATAGAGGATTGGCACTCACCTTTTCAGCTGTTTCCGTCGTTCAGAGGAGCTCCTCTCGCTGGCCCAGTCGTTGCAGTCGATCCACACTAGAATCACTTGTTTGTGTAATGGTTTAGTTTGATTTTCTAAGAATGTTATTGGATTTTTTGGTTAATAGAATTTATCACCATGCTGCGTGGTGATCTCGACAGAATACGACAGACGAATCTTTTTTTTGGTTACGCCTTTTTGCGCAGATTCATTTTTTGTAGATGGCGCTGGCGTTTTGCTTGTGCCAATCAAATTGAAATTGTGTGGGTTTTCCGAATACGGGAATTTGGCGCAAAATTTGAATTTAAAATTAAAGTTGCACGAACATTTTCCGCCCACTTAAAACGAAGTTTTACATTGAGATTAATTGAATAAACAAATGGCTATATAAAAAAAAAATATAAGTTAATTCAAAACCTTAAAGGGTAGGTAATTAAAATCCGTTTTAGGTTTTTAGATCAAAAAGAAAAAAAATGGAAAAAAAAAATATATATATATATATATATTCTAGATAACGACACACGAAACAAAAAGAAGTTGCTTGGGAGTTTAGTGCGCATCTAAAGGTAGTGGGCACAACTTGACCACGGGACGAGTGAAAAGTCCGTGTTGTGTTTTAACAGTAGCAACTCGAATGTGATTATCCCGACCAGGATGTACAGATACTATTCTACCCAGCAACCAGTGTAATGGCGGCCTAGTTTCATCCTTAATTAATACAAGCGTATCTAGCTTGATTTCAACCGAAGGGTCCGACCACTTAGAACGCTGTTGTAAAGTATTTAAGTACTCGAGTTTCCAACGCTTCCAGAAATCGGCATGAATTCGTTGGATAAGTTGCCAACGCTTAAGGGTATTAACTTTAAGGGTAGAAAGGTCAGGATCAGGACACGAATTAAGGGGTTCCATTGTGAGGAAATGACCCGGAGTCAAAGACGTAAGATCGTTTGGGTCAGAGCTTTGCTCACAAAGGGGTCGAGAATTGAGTAATGCCTCTATTTGGGCGAGGAGAGTATAGAGCTCTTCGAAGGTTAGTATCTGGTCACCGATGACCCGATACAAATGTGTTTTTATAGATTTGACTCCTGCTTCTGCTAGACCATTTAGGTGGGGGGCTCCCGGACTATTAAGACACCATTTGATTTTTAAGCTCTCAGAAGCTAATTTCGAAAGATTATGGAGCTCCTTAATAGCCCCAACAAAGTTTGAGCCTCTATCACTTGTGATTTGGACACAAGTGCCACGTCTAGCGACAAAGCGTCGTAAAGCAGCGATGCACGCCTCTGTGGTTAAATCCGAAACCAGCTCGATATGGATTGCTTTGACAGAAGTATCGACAAAGACTGCGATATATGATTTACCAACTTGTGCTCCACGACGTCTCTGACCTACAAAGGTTTTGATTGGGCCTGCATAGTCTAAGCAAACGTGTGAAAAACATTTTAATTGTGACGTTCTAAAAGAAGGTAAATCCGACATGTACGGAGTATAAGGTTTTGGTTTTAAGCGAAAGCAGGGAATACATTTCAATAAAACCCTCTGAATAGCTCGACGTGATGACATAATCCAAAACTTTTGACGAATTAAGTATTGGACCGTGTTTATTCCGGGATGTAAATTTTCGTTATGAGTTTGAATAATGATCAATTGGGTTAATCTATGAGATTTCGGCAATAATAAGGGATGTTTTGCCTCAAAGGAGAGTTGAGAATGCCGTAAGCGTCCGCCCACTCTTAGGAAACCCAATTCGTCCAAAAAGGGCGCGAGTTTGCGAAACGGCTTAGGTAATAGCTGAGTATTTTGAATTTTTTGAATGATATCCGAAAAACACTCTTCTTGGACCCTTTTAACTAAAACAAGTAGAGCCTTGTGTAGTTCAAAAGCGGAAAAAACGCCGGATAAAGGGTCAACTGAGGTTTTTCGATTGTGAATAAGTCTTAGAAAATGACAAATGATTTTTTGAATGGTATTTAAATTGGATATTTTATCGATTAATCTATCAAAAAAGTTTTGATTTTGAACTTCTGCCGTCAGCACCACTGAATTTTCCGGTTTTTCTTCTTTGAGAACCTCGTCTGGAACTCCCAAAGAACGTTCATTTATAAACCTTTGAATTTGCCACTCCGTAGTGGGAAAGGTAATCCATGGAGGGCCGTGAAACCAAAGAGGGTGATTTATTAAGTTATTGGGCGACAACCCTCTGCTAGCGCAGTCGGCAGGGTTTTCGAGTGAAGTAATGTGATACCATGGGACTTCGGGGATTGTTTCTTGAATACGACTCACGCGGTTTGCCACAAAGGTCTTCCACTTGTGAGGTGAAGATGTGACCCAATGAAGCGTGACCTGTGAGTCCGAGAACGCAAGAATTTCATCGATTACGAGTAATGATGAATAGGTGCGAATAACTAGTTCGAGTAAATCAGCTAATAGAGTAGCTCCAAGTAGTTCCAAACGTGGGATTGAAATAGTGTGTAAGGGAGCAACCCTTGACTTGCCCATGACTAGAGCAGTTTTGATAATTTTATTTGGTAATTCGACGCGAACGTATACGCAAGAAGCGTATCCTAGCTCGGATGCATCGCAGAAACCTAGCAATTGACATCGTTGAATATTATTCGAAAAAATATGTCTAGGTATACAAAGATTCGAAAGAGTGGTTAATTGATTATTGAATTGATTCCAAAGAGTTTTGATTGGATCGGGGGGTATTTCATCCCAATCAGTTTTGCATAACCAAAGTTTTTGCATAATCACTTTGGCTAAAAATGAAACAGGCGATAAGAAACCTATAGGATCCCAAATTTTAGCGATAGCTGATATAATATTCCTTTTGGTGCAAGGTTTTTCACAAGGGGTACAAGAATAGGTAAAAGTATCTGTAGAAGGGTGCCACTGAAGGCCCAACACCTTAATCGATGTTGAAGAATCGTCTTCAAAGGTAACAGGGATCTGACAATCAGCGGGCGACAAATGTGAAAGAAGTTTCGGATTATTTGATGCCCATTTTCTTAATTCAAATTGTCCCAATTTAAGCAACGCTATGAGATCCTTTTGAAGTGATAAAGCACCTTCTAGAGAGTTAGCTCCACAGCAAATATCGTCCATGAAAATGTTATTCAAAAGGACCTGGGATGCTTCAGGATAATTCTTAGCCTCCAGGATGGCTAGTTCTCTAAGAGTTCTAATAGCTAAATAGGGACTTGAACTAACACCAAACGTCACTGTATTAAGCCTGTATTCCTGCAGGGGTTCATTGGGATCAAATCGCCAAAGTAGCCTTTGGTAGTCCCGATGAATTGGATTGATTTGAATTTGTAAAAAGTGCTGTTTTATATCAGTCAAAAATACGATAGAATAAAATCTGAATTTTAATAGAATTTCGGAAATATCGGCTTGTAATTTTGGTCCTATTAAAAGAGTTTCGTTCATGCTTAGGCCTTTCGAACCCTTAATCGAGGGGTTAAAAACCACCCGGAGTTTAGTTGTTGATTTGTCAAGACGAAGGACTCCGTGATGTGGTAAATAAGAACATAACTGAGGTCTAGGTTCGGATCTTGGAATTAAAGACATGTGCCCGTTTTTGAGATATTCTCTCATAAAATCCGAGTACATACTATAGAAATTTGAATTTTTTATTAAGCGAGATTCGAGAGACAAAAATTGACGATAGGCCACTGAATATGTGTCTCCTAGGTCAGGAGGGTCAATGTGACGAAAAGGCAAATTTACAGTAAATCGGCCCGAAATATCTCTAGTGGTAGTTTTTTGGAAAATCTCTTCACATCTTTTTTCTTCGGGGGAGAGAAACGTTTTTGACTTAATTGATTCTAGTTCCCAAAATCTGCGAATATTAAAGTCGAGAGACTGCTCACAGGAATTATGTTTTGAGTTTGGCCCATCAAGACCCACCCAAAAACTATCTCAAAAGCGGAGGGTAGGCCGTGAGGTCCTGGAATTCGTCCTGATTGGACGATTTCTGTGTAAAGTTGTGCACCTAAGAGTAAGTCAATTGGACCAGGGTTGTAAAATTGGTTATCTGCAAGCTTTAGATTTGAAATATGACTCCAATTGGATGAATCTACCTGTACTGAGGGCATATTCGAACAGAGTTTTGGTAAAACGAAGACTTGAATAGAAAAGGTAGGCTCTTGTTGGCCTAGGGCTCGAATAGTGCAAGTAGAAATGCCGTTAGTGGCCGATGAAGATTGATTTAGTCCCAGAACAGGGATCGAAATTTTGTTTCTTGGCAAGCCTAACCTGTTAAGACAAGCTTCGCCTATCAGGTTAGCTTGGCTACCGCTGTCCAGAAGTGCTCGGACAGGTTGGTAGTTACCCCGACTATCCAGTACCTCTAATTTTATAGTCGCTAGAAGCACTGTCGTCCGGGGCGTCAAGGTGGATAACGAAGAGTATTGATTTGTAGATGTATTTGGATTGATTTGAATTGAATTTGAACTGGGTTGAACAAAACTAGGGTTCTGTTGGGTAAGACTTGAATTTGAATTCTGATACGATAAGTTTGTGCCTGTGCTAGGCACGGCCACTTGATTTGAATTAAAACTTTGATTTAAGTTCGAATTTTGATTTGAATTTTGGCTTGAATTTACAAAAGATTGACTTGAATTCTGACGGATTGAATCTGTCGTTTGCGATAGATGAATAAGACTATGGTGCCTATGTCGACATACCCTGCAGTTGTAGGTACTACTGCAGTCGATTACTTGATGATTTGAACGTAAACAGTTGATACATAACGATTGTTGTTTTACATAAGTAAAACGATCTGAAGGAGATTTGGAAATAAAAACACCACACTGCGAGAGTGGATGAAAAGAATTATTGCATAATTTGCACTTATAGGATTGTTGGTTTTGTCGAAATTGAGTATTGGATTGTTTATTTGATACTTGTGAGTGCGTATGCGCTAAAAAATTTGATGGAGGGCTTGATTTGTACTGATTATTTGAATAAGAATTATATTTTTGGTTACTAGAATTCGAATAATTTGGTTTTTGTTGTTTTCAAGTCGAAGGTTGCATTTGCGTATTTTGGGGAGATAGCTGTACTGTTTCAAGAGCACGTCATTGGTTAATAAGAAACTGAATTAGATTTTGATATGTTGGAATCTCGGTAGTACTATACTTTAATTCGAAAGCGGTTCTTGTGGTTTGATCGATTTTTGATAATAAAATTGAAAATAAACAAAAACACCACGACGTTACTGGAAATTCAAGATTTTCGAGCGCCGCAACATTCTCGGAAAAGGTATCCTCCAAGACTCTAAGATCCTTTGCTGACTGGTTTCCCTTTAAAGAATTTGCATAGTAGATTGAGTTCCAGTAGGTACTGGCTAAAAGTCTTTTATTTTGATAGCGATCTGTTAATACCTTCCAGGCGATTGCGTAATTACTTGCCGTTAATTTTATAGAACTTAAAATATTAAGTGGTTCGCCCTCAAGGAAGGTTAGCAAATGTTGAAATTTCCTTATATCGGAATAATTAGAGTTTTCGTGAACCAAACAAGAATAAACATCGTAAAAGGTTGGCCACTTTTTTACGTTTCCATTAAAGCAAGGTACCTTTAAAGGGCCCAGATCATCGCTACGTGAATAGTGTGAAGTTGCGGGGGTAAAATTTGAATGAACTGAATCGGAACATAAACTCGAAAAAAGAACTTTAGCTTGGTGGTAGAATAGATCCGTATCTTTCCTAATTTTGTCCTGTACTTCGAATGCATCATCGTCGTCGTCTTTCAAGAGACCTATGATGTCATTATGAATGTTTTTAAATTGTTCATAGTGATCATCTAACGATTCGTAAAACGCCTTAAAAATTGGCAAGGAAGAACTATCTGATTTAGCTTTTGTTCCCAAGTTATACGTTTCCGTAATACGAGATATTGAAACTTTGCGTTGATTCTCAAGCTTTTTTAACGACATATTGTTAATTAAAAAAATAAAAAATATTTAAAAGGAATAAAACTAACACTTGACCCCTATTGACTTTAATCAGTCCAAAAGAGTCCGACAGCATATATTTTATTATCGATTTCTCGAATAAATGCAAAAACTTATCACAGCTGTTATCCTAGGTCGCGATCTTTCTCCCAAAATAAATGCACACAGAACAACTTGTACCTACTACCGTTTCTCTTATTATTTACAGGTAAATACTAATTCTACTAGATGTGTTTGTTTACCTGTTAAATAAGAATAAAGCATTTAACTCACAAGCACTTTTGTTGTTTTGAATAACTATAACATATTATTTAAACAAATAACTATTATTTAAACAAATTTCGATTTTTGAATCAAAACAAACGACGTACGAAGTGCCAATTTCGGCTGCAATGAAATGTGGGTGGAGCAACCGTTAAGCCACCCAAGGGGGGACGGAACCTCCGATTTAAACTGGACACGGCAACTAAGCGAATCAAAATGGCGAGGGTAAAAATCTAATATTTTTAGCAAACAAATTTTAAAAAACTATCTGGGTCGTGGGACCAGAAAATGTTGATGTTTTGAGGTTTGAGGTTGAGCTGCGGGACTGTAAGCGCACTGGTCGTTTTATAAAATCTGGGTGCAAAAATCCTTAAAAGGACGATGTAAAAATATTAATCTTTCCGAGCCACACAAAGACAATATAGAAGATTGGCACTCACCTTTTCAGCTGTTTCCGTCGTCCAGAGGAGCTCCTCTCGCTGGCCCAGTCGTTGCAGTCGATCCACACTAGAATCACTTGTTTGTGTAATGGTTTAGTTTGATTTTCTAAGAATGTTATTGGATTTTTTGGTTAATAGAATTTATCACCATGCTGCGTGGTGATCTCGACAGAATACGACAGACGAATCTTTTTTTTGGTTACGCCTTTTTGCGCAGATTCATTTTTTGTAGATGGCGCTGGCGTTTTGCTTGTGCCAATCAAATTGAAATTGTGTGGGTTTTCCGAATACGGGAATTTGGCGCAAAATTTGAATTTAAAATTAAAGTTGCACGAACAAACTGCAATTCAAAAAATTTTGCATGATAAATTAGGGGTAAGAAAAATAGTTTCTCGCTGAATACCGCATATGTTAACCGAAGAACAGGAAGAAGATAAAGTCAATTGGTGTCGGAAAACTGTAGACCGCTTTGTGCCATAAAACTCGAGAAACGTGTACAGCATTGTCATTGGTAATAAATTTTGGATTAATCATTCATTACCGATTGGTATATCATGGTATATGCCGAAAGTCATCGCTGAGCTTTGAAAAGCAAACCCCGAACGACGAATCATCCTCATCCAAGACAATGCAAGCATTAAATTTTTAACCCAACAAAACGTTGAATTGTTGGACCATCCTTTATACAGTCCTGATCTAAGTCCCAGCGATTTCAATACTTTTCCGAAAATCAAGAATGGACTGCGTGGTCAAAGATATCAGTCGCCAGAGGAAGCAGTACACGCCTTTAAGAATGCAATTTTGACAGTACCAACAAACGAATGGAATAGGGTATTGGAATGATACCTAGATCCCTAATTTGCTATGCAAAATTGTTAAAATAGTATATTTTATCATGGAACACATTTAAAATCAAGTTTTCTAATTTCCGATTTGAATTTGCCGCTAAAACGCTCATTTCTAGCATATCGTTGCAATGACGTCACAGCGCAGTAAACTCGCGGACAGATACACGGCACTCAAGTGTTTATTTGTTTTTGGTATGCGTTTTTACTGCTTTTTATATAAAAAAATGTCCTATAAGTGGTGTGTAGTGCCTGAGTGTTCGAATACTAGCATAAAAACACCTAAAAAACTGTTTATTCATGTGCCTACAGCAGTAAAATAACGGAAAAAGTGGCTAGAGCTTGCCTTATCTAATACATCTTCACTTTACATTTGTGAAGATTACTTTAATGTGAGTGTAACCAAATAGTTTCTATTAATTTTTCTCACGTTGCCTATAATATATAAAACTATTTCGTAAATGACGATTAAATTTTTGAGGTTATGTTTATTACAAGGGGTGAACAACTATAATCGGCAGAAACGTGTACAAATTTTTAGGCGGTGCTAGGCAGTTATTAGGCAGGACTAGGGAGTACCTCTAAATGCAGGATTAGGCAGTGCACATGCAGGCTAAATGTAGGACTGAGCAGTGCATATGCAAGACTAGGCAGTACATAGGCAGGACTAGGCAGTACCTACGCAGGACTATGCAGTGTAACCTATACAGTATTTCAAGTATTGCTGCTTGTTGTATACTTTTTGCCTACCTGTCCCTCCCTCGGTTTATGACATGATTTTAATTTTTGTTTTTTTCAGATAATGAATCTATTGTAACTGGCATATTAAACAAAAAAGCAAAACATGTAACTTAACCTCAAAATCTAAATGAGTAAAAGTAGGCGAAGAATATCGTAAAAAAACTTTCAGTTATATACAAAACAACTTATCGAATACTTACATTAACATTTTAACGTTTCTAAATTCCGCAGAACAAAAATCACTGTTGTTGGTAAAGAAGCCTGCCACCATAAAGGAGTTCAGCATTGGCAAGTTGGAGCTATTGGCTTTGGAGAATCCGTTTTCCATTGAAAATATTTTTTAAAAGCAAAGCACAAAATAAAATCTAATTTAGGACGATAATTCGCACTTTAAACCAAAGC
Organism: Aspidapion aeneum; assembly: GCA_963576565.1. NCBI lineage: Eukaryota > Metazoa > Arthropoda > Insecta > Coleoptera > Brentidae > Aspidapion > Aspidapion aeneum. The sequence goes on from OY755048.1 coordinate 31,897,784, forward strand.
AAACATTACCTTCCATAAGAAAATAACACAGAAAATTGGTTCGTTCGAGGCGTTTACTGTTTTGTGATGGCACTCGCAGATGATTGGTAGACCGCCTGTTTTGAATCACGTGGCTAATTGTTTTAATTCAATGAATTTATTTAATTAAAAGAACTATGAATTTGAGAAAAATATAAACAAAAAAGTTTGTTTTTAGCATTCCCAAGACCTAAAGAGATATCTAATAATAAATATATATTTATTTTTACTACTGTCAAACACCCTACAGCTTTGACAACTGATTTGAGCGCATCCAAAAGTGCATTAATTTTCGTGGAGTATACTTCGAGAAACAATAGAGTCTTTTAAAGTTGTACTGTCTTATTTCAACTCTATATGCAAAACTTAAAAGTCAACCCTCGTAGTAATGTAAAAGTTAGTGAGTGATTGCTACAGTCAATTTTTTCGGGCTTCATTTCATTCCTGGAGGTTCGCAGTTCGTCAAATAAATATATGCAGATAATATAATCCTTTCCTACTTTGAATATTTCAGAACTTTTTTCATAGTAGCTAGCCAATTAAGGTTCGAATTTTTGTGGCTACATGGCACACAACATATAAGCCATCAAAACGCTACGCCATTGTTCCACTTTATAGAGATGACATTACAATGGGTAAATATACAATTGGATTTCATATGTGAAATATACGTACCCGCACCATATGCTGCCCGCTGCGTAACAATAACGGCAAATAAGCCTTGTACGAGACTAAGCAGGATAAAGAAGAATCAGTGTTAAAAAGCAGGATTATATCATAACAAAAACATTCTGGGTTAAACGTTAAGTTTAGTTCCCGTAAATAAAGAAAACAAAAATGTTTCGTTGCTAAGCGTGTATAGAAAGATTTTGTTTCTCTTGTTTTTTTTTGTGGGCAGCTCGAAAGCTGTACACCCACTAGGGTTACAGTTAACTGTTTCGTCCTTAAGGGACTCTTCAGAACACTGCATGGTCAATGTGACACTCTTGTCAAGCTAGAACACGGCATATAAATATCATATTATATCACATAATGCCTGCAATACTGTACGCTTTTCACAAAAGTGGCGACATCTACCGTATACAAAAGAAAATACCAGAGTACAAACAAAAGGCAGGCAGATGAAACAAAAAACAATACCCCGTAATGTATTTGGTTAATTTTTTTTTGTTTAAAAGTGGTAAAATATTTGAAATGACGCTAGTTTCTAAGTCTATTTGTGTTTACTCTTAGATATTTTTTACTGCTTCCGACTCTAGTTCTTTAATAAAAAATGTTGTATCTTTGGAAACGAAACTTTAGTATCTTTTTTCCATTTCACTTATTCTTATTTTAAGACACTAAATAATTTTTTGTATAAGAATCTTAGTAGCTTTGCACAATTTTCCACTAATAACATCTTATAAGTAATGTACAGCAAAGGCAAAAGAGCTATTTTTTATATTTCTTTATCCTGATGCAGTGCAAATAAATATAAAATTTGGTAAAATTGTCACGACCTTGCAATTCAACTACACGTAGAACACAAAGAATAACAGTGTCCTTATTCCCACTAAATTTACGTGTAGGTATTAAATGTTTAAAATCACTGCTTTCCATTTAGTTTATTACTATTTTCCAATATTTAAACATTAAAGGAACGAAGAGGTAGTGGTGGCGAGACCATTTTTTGATCTAGCGACAAGGCACATGGCGCGCCCTTTTCGCAAACCCGGATTTGTCCGTACACGATATACCAAACTTATGCACGTGCTCCTTACTATGCAAGTTTTCTTTCTCTAAGAGGACTTAATGTTTGCCTGACTCCTCTTTGTCGAGGGCAGGGATCTTTATACTGCGTAGCAAGTATACACAGTGGACCAACGCTTTTACACTTCTTCCGAAAGGTGGTCTTGCTACATGTTAGACTTGCATCTACCTAATATCGCTATCGTCCCAGCGGAACTTGGTTATAGACGATAGACTTCTTTTCTTTTCAGCGCAACAGTCGCGGTCGTCGTGAGTTAACTTCAAGAGATTTTTGCTGGGGCCGTCCTGGTTTCAACTGAAGCAGGCTGGGTTATTAATCCTGGCTCTTCGGTTGTTGGCTTTTGGACTACATCTGCTTATATTCTCGATGTACAAGGGCAACTTATGCTTTTGTGTGCATATGTATCGCACACCATTTCGATGTCGACTATTGAACACTGAAAAGGAAGTGCGCGACAGGGCTACGTGACTTTTTTTTTTACGTCGTTGTTTGGCATGTAAAGCAGACTACCATACCAATGGACTACCGTGCCGCACTAAAGGAATGAAACTTCTACTGAATCAAGGAAGGATATTTTTTTGAACTGATTAGATTTTGAAACTTTCGCCTTGTTTATTCATATTAAAGTATACACCGATCTGCATAACTGAATTAATATTAAATAAAGTACTAAAACATAATTGTGGCTATTTTAGCGTTGCCAAATTATTAAATTTTCATGGTCGGTTTAGGAAAATAGCCAATTCTACTTTGAAAGTAATAATTATTAAACCAGGCAGCGTTTTCACAATTTCACAATTTTCCAATTTATTCTATTTTAATCATTCTAAAATCTTTGCAATTTGCTCATCAAACTCGCTCGTAATAATAAGAAGGTGTATTTAATTAGCCGTTTTACTTGAAAACAATGTTACAGTACAGTTTAAAGGTAGGTATTTTTACAAAAAAGCTTTCTAAGAAAATTATTTTTTAAAACTATGATTAAACTTATATACAGCAAGGTAGTCCACTGGTATGGTCGTCGGTTTCACATGAAGAAGATACCAGGTTCGTGTTTTAAACAACGACGCATAAAGAAAAAAAAGTCACGTAGCCCTGCCGCGTACGTTCGTTTCAGCGTTCAACAGTCGACATCGAAATGGTGTCAACATAAGTTGACTATAAACAACAAGTGAAATTAAAGAAAGAAAAATAAGAAAAAAGTTTTCTGCTTCGGCCGGGGATCGAACCCGGGATCTCTTGCTATCTAGGCAAACATTCTACCACTGAACCACCGAAGCCACACATAATTTTTTCGGAAAACTACTATCTATGCAGGCCGCGGTGTCTTATGCAAGAACGAGAGACACTCAGGTATTAACTCGACCAAGTCATCCAACTGATCTCTAAATTCTTCCTTCCCACTGTCAAAGGTAACTCGTCTAATTTAAGTAAAGAATCAACGTCTGATTTGAGTTAGAGAATATAAGCAGGTGTAGTCCAGGAGCTAACAACGTAAGAGTCAGGATTAATAACCCAGGAGCCTGCTATAGTTGGAACCAGGACGACCCCGGCGCGAGCAAAAATCTCTTAAAAAGTCAACTCCCGACGACCGCGCCTTGAAAAAGGAAAAAATCTATCGTTTATAACCAAGTTCTTCTGGGACGAATGCAAGTCTAAGATGTAGTAGCACCACCTTTTGGAAAAGGTGTAAAAGCGTGGGTCCGCTGTGTATACTTGCTACGCAGTATAAAGAACCCTGCCCTCGACAAAGAGGAGTCAGGCAAAATTAGGTCCTCTTAGAGAAAGCAAACTTGCATCCTAAGGGGCACGTGCATCAGTTTGGTATATGGTGTCCGGACAAATTGGGGTTTGCAAAAAAAGCGCGCCGTGTGCCTAGTCGCTAGACCAAAAATGGTCTCCCCACAACTACTACTACTACTATATACATATCAGACCCTTATTTATACCATGTAAACGCCCAATATCTTAATAGATACCCACTAGTATTATACTATTTTAAAGTTGCAACTTCAAGTTTATTATTTTATTCTTTGGAAAAGGCAAAAAAAAACTTTATTCTATGAAAATAATTTTATAGATAATTGGAAAATACGAATATACCTGGTATAGGTATGAAAGGAGTCATTAATTTTTTACTTCATAATTCATTATATTCGTATTTTCCAATTATCTATATAATCGGATTAAATTAAGAGAATAGCAAATAGTTATAATATAAAAATAATTTTTAAGATAGAAAATAAACTTATACTTTAACAAAAATAAAACCAATAATTGAAAAACAAAATTTAAAAAACGTAATTTATAAAATACCTTGTGATTGTGGCAACATTTATATTGGTGAAACTTCTAGCCGACTTGAAATAAGGCTTACTCCTGATTTATAAGTTGTCGTTCGTAAAAGTTGGGCGAAGTTCGGCCTTGCCGTTCGCAAAAGTTGGAGATAATTCATCTTTATCTTTCGTCGTTCGAGATTCGTAGTCGGCCACGTACGTCACACTTAGCTGGTTTATTTTTATATTTTCCTTTTATTTTTTTTTTGTTTATGACAAATGCTAAGTCAGAAAAGGTTAGAGGCTCCATTTTAAACAAAAAAACTATGAAAAAAAACAATTTTTTTAGGTTATTATTACCGAACGGTTGCGAACGGAAGACGGCAACCTATAAATGCTAAAATCCGTCTACGAACTGTGAAACCTGAACGTCAACCGTGAACGGCAACTTATAAATCAAGGGTTAATGATTATAAGTGTAATCTTGGAAGGGGTGTTATTGAGAGATCCAGAGTTTGTCAACATTCCTTTAAAAGTAATAGTGGTGTAATACCAAGATAAAGTTTTGTTGATAAAATTAATCCGCCGCAAACATATAGATTTAATTTAGAGTTACTTTTATGTGACCCACTAAAGGTTTCAATAAGTACTATTCCAAAACGCCATTACTTGTTTTTATCTTTCTATTAGAGTAATTTCATACATTTACTTACTGTCTAGATTTGATAGTAAAACATAGTAATTTGTTATTTGAAGAAAATTAAATATTAAACGCTGGACTTTTGTTTACCAAACCAATTATATATAAATTCTAGTACAAACAAGAATGTAGACATAAGTAAATTATGTTCTCAAAATAAGTTTGTTAAACCTGCTATACAAAAGTTTGTTGTACAGAGTCAAATTAAAAAAAACAATTTATTAAAAAAATAACTCACTGGGTGCATTGGTGGAGAGCAACAGGACTGTATCTTGGAACAAAAACATCAGATAAAACAATGCAAATAATATAAAATATCTGGGAGTGCACATCACTAATGACGAAAGTTTAGATGAAGAAATCAGACACAGAAATAACCTAGGAAGACAACTCAACAGGATTTTCTGGTATAAGGCTGTATTAAAACAAAACAAACATAGAGCTTACAAACAGAATAGGAAAAAGTGTCGTCATTTATGGTAGTGAAGTATGGCCCCTGAAAGAAATAGCTTGCGAGCTTTTGAAGCCACTGAAATAAATTAATGGAAACGCGCTGCCGAAAAATCAAAACTAGAGAAAGTGAGAAATGAGACAATTCGAGAAATTATAAATGTTAAACACAGAATTACGACAAACATACAAATTAACCAACTTAGATGGTATGGACACGTGCAAAGAATGGCGGGAGAATCCCAAAGAAAATACTAAATTGGACACCACAGGGAAGAAGAAAGACTCGAAGACCTAGACTGAGTTGGAATGAAGGAATAGACAGAGACATCAGAGAAAGAGGAGTAGATGAGAATCTTTGGACAACCGAGACCAATGGAGTCTGGAAATTATAAGATGGTGGAAAACATTATAGACTGATTTATATATATATATATATATATATATATATATATATATATATATATATATATATATATATATGGGTTTTGATTAAATTTTAAAATATCATTTATATAGAATCTTTTAAACAAGAAGAATATTGTAGATTGGACTCGGAGGAGACATTCCGGCTACGAAACCGCTTAGTACCTTTACATAAAATATATTTTGTCTATGACTTCATCTTAATTTGTCTCCGAGATTCGTAAAATTTTGTAAAGTAAAGAAATGGACAGGACACATGACGAGTAGATGATCAACTTTATCTACTGCATCTCCCAGTACAACCATTAGTTTTAGGTCATTTCTGTTCAGTTTTAGAAGTTGTTTTAACTAGTTGCTGATATGGTAATTAACTGTTTTGATTTTCTTTCTTATGGAATTGTTCTCAGCTGCAAAACACCAACTAGTTAATTTTTGATTTATTCAATTCTTTCAAAAGGTAACCTGTTCATTAGTCCATGGTGGGACTCTGGTCCCTTAGTACCTTTACATAAAATATATTTTGTCTATGACTTCATCTTAATTTGTCTCCGAGATTCGTAAAATTTTGTAAAGTAAAGAAATGGACAGGACATATGACGAGTAGATGATCAACTTTATCTACTGCATTTCTCAGTACAACCATTAGTTTTAGGTCATTTCTGTTCAGTTTTAGAAGTTGTTTTAACTAGTTGCTGATATGGTAATCAACTGTTTTGATTTTCTTTCTTATGGAATTGTTCTCAGCTGCAAAACACCAACTAGTTAATTTTTGATTTATTCAATTCTTTCAAAAGGTAACCTGTTCATTAGTCCATGGTGGGACTCTGGTCCCTAGTAGTGAGTTGTAGTTTCCCTATTCTTAAGACTCTCTGCTTCCTCATTACCTTGAAGGTCCTGGTATTCATACAAGTGTGGCTTTTTTGTTTCCAGCTAGTCACTTTAAGGTTTGTTTAGACTCGCTTTGATACCCACTTATTAGCTTCGCTGTCTAAAAGTCTCTCATCTTTATATACTCTTGGACTTATATTTATTGTGAGTAGTTCCACGGAAACTACATAGTAAATATTTCGCCTAGTGATTGAGAGATATTAAACTTGCTTGGGTTTCTCTATTGGGATCTCTGATTTAGTAATCCGATCAGATTACCTGGCTTTGATTTCATTGTTTGAAGAAGCCTGTGAACATAAGTTTGTTCCTCCTACTGCAGTTGGGCAAGTTGACAGAGCCTTGATGTCTAGTATATTAAAGCCAAAAACGATTTACTTCAAAAAAAAATAAATAAAAAGTTAAAATTTAAAAAAAAAGCATTTCTCACAGTGGAACCTTGTAAAATTACCCAGAATATTTTTGAAAAATAAGAAGTATTACCCAGAATCAAGATCCTTTAATAACAGCATAATGGCAGAGATTTAGAGAAATATAAAGAATGAAAAATATTAAGTCTTGATTATTACCTTTATAAAACATTATACCTTGCTATTTCGGTGTCTGTAGCAAACCCTTAAAAGTACTAAATCTCTACCAAAAGCGTTATAGAAGTAATTTCCTCTTGCCAAATCGCTAATGCACGAAATGTTCCTATACACTCCTGTTACCACTCCTTTAAAAACCTTTGGTTTGCTATTAGTTTCGCGTTATTCCTTTTTTAAGTGTAGTTTCCCATTGCATTTAGGACCCTTTAGGGCGTTTTCTGCACCCTCTAATGGTAGTTTTCGTAACAAGTGGCTTGAACGGGCGTGATTTTCTATGAGTATGCTATAAAAGTACACCACATACAGTTAGCCGTTTTAAAAGTCGCCTTTGAAAACTAGCTTTCTTTCTTATTTATTTTATGCGTTTGCTTACTTTGATTAATTTTGATACTATAATTTTCTTAAAAATACAATAAAGACAATCTATTTTTTTATGACTTACCTAAATCTATTCCCAAGAAGTTACAAGTAACTGTGTAACTTTTTCTAAAATTTTAATTAAGGCTTTATCAGCGGGCGGAAAAGTGGATCCAACATCCCTTAGGACTAGAACCTTTAGCAGAAATAGCTCTTGCTGTGACCAAGTGTCATTAGTTGTTCCCGACTTCGACTAGTTTCTTAACATTTTAAAAAGGTAAGGTTTTTGAACCACCTAAGATATGCTGACGATATCGCCTTAATAATATATAAAAAAGAAGAACTGATAAAAATGCTGAAAAAACTTGATACAGCAGCTAAAAATATAAGCTTAAGTATGAAACTAAAATAATAAAAAAACAGATGCATATCACGATTAAAATAAAACAAGAGAGTAAGATTAGCATGGACACCATTCGGTAAATTAAGCAACATATTAAAAAATAAAAAACATACTTAGGGCCCATCGCACCGACTTTTTTAATTCTCTTTCTTAACTATGGATTGCTTTAATTTTAAGCATGCCTTATTTTTAAATTTATTGCACTGAGAAAAAATCTCCTCTCCTTTGTTAAGATGCTCTCCTTGTTACCCAATCAGGCAACGCTGCTGTTTCAACCAACAAAATGTTTAACTATGAAAAAACAAAAACAACACCCAGTATGTCCCAAAATAGTTTTGTCAAAACCCATCAATTTTCTGTGCCAAGTCGCCTTTTTATTTACAAAAATGAAAGTTCTTGAATTTTTAGAAGAATATTTGGAAGATGATAAAATCGAGATGGTGTTACTCGATTTTTTGGAATTTGGGTGTCCTTGTCGCCTTGTTGGTACAGTCGCGAATTTTTTCTCGGGCTTGTTTAGCCCGGGAAAAAATCCGCGCCTGGCCCATAAATCCACATAAGGCTCCTGTCCATAAGGAAGCGGCCCATACGGCTCCGGTCCATAAGGACCGGCCCATAATTCACCGACATAAAAAGCAGCAACCCCCCGGGATTTTTTTAATTTTCCCATTTGACCCATACACCCCTGGGTATAACCAAAGGATTAAAAATTATAATAAAATTAGGGTAAAATGTAAAGGCAGAAAGGAAAATCGTCTTGTTACTTCATGCAGTGCAGTTTAATTTAAATGCAAGGGTTTTCTTACACTGGTTAGTCCGGTCAGTCCTATCCTACCCTTACCGCTGTACCCACCAGGCTGTGAACAACAGTTAGCTCAAAAATCGGACGAAAATACTGTAATAAAAATTAGATTCAAATTTATTTAAATTATTTTTCTTCCTTACAAATCTTTTCGTAATAGATACATATATAGGTATATTTTTTCACAAAAACATTATGCGAAAAGAACCAAAATCCAGCCGTTATCTTGTGCACTAAAGTTTTTCTAAAATCATTTTTATTTATTTAAAAAAAAAACATGTTTTTTCCTTTATTTACTTAAAGAACACAAAATTTATTTTTATCACAACACTCAAAGATTATAGATTATAATATACAACACTTTGCTCATTTGAAGGTATTTTCAGTTGCTATGGCTATACCAGACGTGTAACATTATGTGACCAGCATCTTATCTTTAAGCAGCTCTTAAGGAACAGTAAAGTCACAAAAAAAGCTAACTTAATTTTAACAACACTAAGGAAGGAATAAGTCTGCCTTTAAGTTCGGTGCAACGAAATTTTACGAAATAAGGTATTCTTTAGGCTAAGAAACGGAAACAAAAGTCGGTGCGATGGGCCCTTAGTACCTCAAAACGTAAGTGTATAACTAATGTGTCCTTCCTGTACACATGTAACAAAAGCCCAAAGATCAATGGAAAGACAAATGTTACATGTGCAGCTAACAGATAGAAAAAGAGGGGTTTCAAAATTAAAGTGGAAATTTGCTGGTCATAATATTAAACAGAAAGAGGATCGATAGAATAAATGTATTAAAAATTGGAGACCTTAAAAAAATAAAAAAGTAGGGGAAGACCCCAAACGAGATGGGCGGACGATTTGATGAAACATGCAGGGAATAGATGGATGAACACGGTGACAGACAGAGAAGAGTGGAATATACTGGGAGGCTTATGTTTAAAGATGGATCAAAGAAGGCTAAATAGAAATAGAATAGAAAGTTTTCAGTGTTATTAGGGTGTCTATTAATTAACCAGTTATTAAGTTCAATAAATTAGTATATTCTTCTGATGAAAAAGAAGAAATATTGTTTAAAACATTGATCAAACTATTTAATTTTTGGCTTTCACACCATACCTCCAGAAGCTCAAGGTCCTTGACAACATACATTTCTCGTAAACAAAATCCATGCTCGTCCAAACGAGAAAGATAAAGAAAATCATGTTATTTAGTACAATGAATTTTGGATATGTTGTTAAGCTCAGGAAGGTAGTTAAAAATCTAAGTTTTCGTCACCCCCACCCCTGTGCTCCCTCCGCCATCCTGAAAAAACCATCAAAAATTAACACTTTTTTTAGTTTTTTGCCTTTAATTTCGTTCCAGTACACTAAATCGCAAAAGAGTTATATGAAATTTTTTAGAGAATATAATTATCTACAATTGGGTGGTACTATGGTTGTTCTGCGAGCAGTAGTAACGGAGCTAGGTAATTTCCAAAAATGACTAAAATCACGTGCTTGGGCAAATTTTCAGATTTTTTCTACTTTGGACGGCATATGCTCCGAAATACTTTGTTTTAGGGTAAAAGTTCTAAGAACATATCTTGTAGAGAATTTTATCAGCTACAAAATCCATTCTTTAAATGTATTTTTAAATATTGTATTGGAGTGGGAGTTACTATTAACTTAAAGTAAGTAAGTTAGAAAATAATCATTTTTTTTTAAATTTAGTGCTTTAAACGGCACGTTTTTTATTAATTTTTATTTTTTGTGTAAATTTAGTGACGTACGAAAAGGTAAGAGAGCTTAGGGTTCAAACACCTCCTTAAACCCCCAGACCACCCAAAATCTAACATCTTTAGGTTTTCTCAAATTTTCTCAAAAAATACGCTTCTAAGAAAAAAATATGTAATATACTTTATTATAGACAATGAAATTTCCCCTATTTTGGCCTATATGCATTGAACTAATTATCGGAAGAATTGAAACAAAATATCTTAATTTCAGGCAAGTAAAAACTTATTTTCCTAATGTTTGGTTAAAGGTAGTGTGTGGTCAAACACAGAAGTTCAACCAAGGCCAACAAAAAAATACAAGCCACGAACCTGAAAAAATCAGCTGTTCTCAGGGGGCTGACTTTTACATTGGGTCTTATGGGAGGTCAGACGTTTTTCACGATATTTTCAAAATAGTACTACAGATTTCCGCGAAATTTCAGTGAAATATTCTCAGACACCATCCCGATATTCTACCAAATTTTTGTAGGGATGCAAGATGATTAAAAGGTTAAAATCTTCAAGATTTCTTAATTTGAATTCAAATTACCCTTCACGTACCGCATGCCAACTGTTATATTTGACATGTATTTGACTTTGTCATCTGTGTTTGTCATTGCATTTGTTTATTTATTTGTATTGTAAAACTTTTTCGATTTTTTAATGATTTTTTAAATAAAGATCATTTGGAATCCAAAAATACCAGCGTTAATCGTTTTAAAACATAATTACACTACAAAAAAATAATTTCTTGATGTTGTAATTCTTGTAAATGACATATAAATAACTATATTAAGCTCTAAAAGTCTGCCGAGTGCCGAATAAAAACAAACAGATGTGGCAATCCGATTACTCTCTACGCAGATGGAACACATTCATTTCTGCTTTAAATTTAATTTTTGTGTGAGCTAATGAAGCGGCTCTGAAAAATTAAAGACTACAATACATCTTAAAAAAATTGTTCTGCAAGAAAATAGTAAACACAATCTCAAATCCGGCTTTATTTTAAAAAAACCAAATAAACTTCAATATTTTAAAGACAATCAGCTGTTTCGTGACGTGACCATCAAAAAAAAATCAGCCCCCTATGTAACGTCAACAAAGTGGAGGATTGTGGCCCGTCCGTTTTGCAACTAAAAACAAATCCTCATTTATATCTATCATTTCCCGCTAGAGGTTAATTGTTTATTCAAGGGTGGCAGAAGTTTGCTTTGTCACAGCAACTGTAACAACAAGATTATTTGTTTATTCAGGTTTGATTGGGCAATTCACAACAGATATGTGTATGTTTGCCCACGTTGAAGTGCAATCAGAAATCATTTGTTTGTTGTGGATAGTTAAATAATTTTAATATACCTGTTAAAAGAATTGTTTTAATATACCTGTTAAAAGAAATTTTATTCCATCAAAAAGATATGAATTAATGTATGAATGTGCAGTAGTGGCGGTTAGAACCCTTTAAAGGATCTAACCTGGCATCTAAGCCGCCTTTCTGGGCCCGTTGTGCACCACGTACCTACTGTGTTCGACTCAGATAATAATTTAAATACTATCTGGTATATGGAACTTAGTAGACTTTAAATTATATTTTAGGCCAGAAACTTAGTTATCATGATATACCACATAATGCCATAGTTGTAGCTTTAGACCACTGATGCGTCATAAACAGTTTGACATAATCAACTGGGTACAGAGAGCTACAATGTGCCCGCACTATCTCCAAATAACACTCCATATACCATGCCATCGAAACAATTCAGAGAAATACCAGATTAACCTATCCACTTTACCATAGATATTATCTGGTGTGATCCCAAAGGTTACTAATTTTTTTTTTCTGTTAACATGCTGGTCAATGCTCGTCCGTTACCAGAGTACCCATTTACCCATGGGTCGAGGCCCCTTTAGTCGCCTCGTACGTCAGGCCTAGGAGTTACTTTGGTGCTATTCTTTTTTCTGGACACCATACGGACCATCAAAAATATAAAAACATTTTGATTTATAATTTTTAATACTACTACTATGTCGAACTGAGGGTTTTTTTTAAGGGAAAGTCCAACCTTCTTTAAATAAAGCCTACGCATTTCGACGTATATACGTCATCTTCAGGGCTTACAAAACCAGTCAACACATAAAAGTATCTCAAGGAGACACCAACATAATAAAAACAGACAGCAGCAACGAATTAATTAACAAACATACAATTATTTAAAAAAATTTCTTCAAGAACAATATAAATTTTATTTTATTTTACAATTTTTACTATGTTGGTTTAGAACGTTTTTCTACGTTGTCCGAAGCCTATTATCCACTTCCTTCGATTCTGACAGTCATCTTCCGTCAGGTTTTTTTGACTCATTGATTTTTGGATTGACTGTTGCCATTCCAGTTTAGGACGCCCTCTTTTTCTGCGCCCTATTGGTTGCCATTCTAGGACCTGCTTTGGTGATCTTTTGTCGCTCATCCGTTGTACATGGCCGTACCATATCAGTTGCCTTTTAGTGATGTCATCCGTTATGCTTCCCTCGATTCCCATTCTTTCTTTTATGATCTTATTTCTTATATGATCTGTTGTAGATATTTTTATTGATTTTCTTATTGCATCCATTTCGATACTTACCATTTTTGCTTTGTATTTTTCTGTTACACGACAAGTCTCTATTCCATACAACAGCGTGCTTTTCACTATTGTTTCATATATGTTAAATTTTACATTCTTTTTTATCTCTCTGCTCCATAAAATACTGTTAAGACAACCAATAACCTTTTTTGCTTTTACTATTCTTTTTTCCAGTTCTTTACAGTTTGTTGTGTGTCTGTCTTATCAAATGTGACACCCAAGTATACATACTCATTACATGGAGATATTGTTTGTCCATTTTCTAGTTCCAATTCACTTGATTCGTTTCCAATATATAAGTACTGTGTCTTGTCCACGTTCACTGTTAACCCCCACTTTTGGTATTTTTCCGTTAACATTCTCATCATATACTCCATGTCTTCTTTTTCATTAGCTACAATTACTTGGTCGCCAGCAAACTGTAGTGTGTATATGGTAAATCGGTCGTGAAGTTGTATTTCCATGCCGTATACTTTGCGTTTCCAGTTTTTTAGAGCTACTGCGATATATATTTTAAAAAGAGTTGGAGAGATACAACATCCCTGTCTTAAGCCTTTTTAATTTTTAATACTTTTTTTAAAATAATATTCTCTTTCTTGTGTGAATATATTTTATTTAATATGATGGTGTCAAAGCAGAACTTAAAAAAGAGTATTAAAGGCAAAAGTAGTGCTCGTGAAATTCACGCTAAAATAAAATATGCCAATTTCAAAAGCTATCCTGGCGTTCATAATATCCTTTGACCCATAAAGACCCTAAAAGCATTTATCGCTTTTTAAATTGCATAATTTTGACAAATCTGTCGATCGTTTCGATGTTCTCTTTTTCACTTAAAATAAAATACGAAAATGTGACTTATATGACTTTTTCACTTAAATTAGTTAAATTTTACCAGCTATTTTTTTGTATTTATGTCAAACGGAAATCGGTAGCGTTTATTTAAAAAAAAACAAACTATCCAAAATTAATTTACCATAAATCATATGTCCCGGAAGCAAATAAAAAGAGCTATGGATGACACATAAAAAGCGCAGTAATCGATAACTTGCCTGAAATATTTATTAAAAATTCAACGACGTTCTATTCCTTATCATGGAAAAAAGATTTGATTACTCCCGTGTTTAAAAACAGAGACAAGCCTTGCATAAAAACTATAGGCTCTAAAAAATTCAATAAAATATCTTGATAAACGTATAATAAACCAGCATCACATGATTTTTTATTTTTTATCTGGCACGCACGGAAAAAAATTAAATGTTCGAGCGAAAATGCTATGATATAAATACACACGTAGGAGGTAGGCAGAGTCCTAAAGTATGGAAATTTATTTTTACGATAAAAAATCCTACAAAAAAAAGTAAACATTCAGATCATCAAACCAGAACAACAGACAGAACACTACAAGAGACTGCTGCATGAAAGAAGACCCGAATATCTGTCAGCTTTTTCGAGGAAAGACGTAGAAGTACATGGAGAGGAAGTAATTATCGAAAAAGAAATGATAAAGAATAGTATTAAAAAGCTCGAATCTGGAAAAGCTAGCGGACCTGGGGGAATATACGCTGAAAATCTCACATATATTATCAATCAATGCATACACGGACATCCAGTACCTGATAATTGGAAAATACCAATTATATGCGCAATACATAAAAAAGCAAACAAGCAAGATTGCAACAACTACAGAGGAATTTCAGTAACCAGTACTCTATGTAGATTGTACGATAGGATTCTTAGAGACCTAATAGAGAATGATTTTCATGACCAAGAAGAAGATGAGCAGGCAGATCTTGTAGTGATAATGTTTTTTGTCTTAAACAAGTAATTGAGAAAAGGGGTGTCATATAGAGACTCATGTTACCTTTGTTGACCTACAAAAAGCATATGATACGGTTCCAGTAGAAAAATTATGGACAGTGTTAGAACAAACTAATATTAATCATACATATATAAAAGCGATAAAAGAACTTTACAAAGGGTCAAAATCTAAAATTAAAATTGAAAATCGACTTTCAAAAGAATTCCAGGTAACGAAAGGCTTAAAACAGGGATATCGTATCTCTCCAACTCTTTGAAAAATATATATCGCAGTAGCTGTAAAAAACTGGAAACGTGAAGTACACGGCATGGGAATACAACTTAACGACCGATTTACCATATACACACTACAGTTTGCTGACGAAGTAATTGTAGCTAATGATAAAAAAGCATATACGTAATATTCCAATACTCCCTGTTACCTATTTACACAATGGTTGGCGTTTGATGCAAACATTCAGAAATAAAGGTACGAAAAATCCACAGATACAAAATTTACATGGATCGAGTTTTTGTCAACTCTGAGCCGATGATTTGACATGATGAATACACGAATAAAATAATATGCATGTGTAAAGTATAAACAATCAGGACATTTTAACTTAATGATCGCAAAAAGGATAGACTTAGTGTCCATTAATATTGCTATTTCAAATATGTTTGCATTCTGCATCGTAAGGTATCGTAGGTATTGCAATAATACGTACTATATGGAAATAATATGCATATGTCTTTGAAAGCAACCAATCAGGTCTTTTTTACTTAAAGACTCCAAGGCCCTCATGTTTGCATCATGAATGGGCAATTACTGTAGGTATTGGAATATTATGTATATGTAAAAAAGACATGGAGTATATGATAAGAAAGTTAACGGAAGAATACCAAAAGTGGGGGTTAACAGTGAACGTGGACAAGACACAGAACTTATTTATTGGAAACGAATCAAGTGAGTCAGAACTAGACAATGGACAAACAATTTCTCCATGCAATGAGGTATCACATTTGATTTGAAGACAGAAACAGACTGTAAAGACCTCGCAAAAAAATAGTAAAAGCAAAAAAGGTTATTGGTTGTCTTAACAGTATTTTATGGAGCAGAAAGATAAAAAGGATTGTAAAATTTAACATATATAAAACAATGGTGAAAAGCGCGCTCTTGTATGGAATAGAGACTTATCGCGTAACAGAAAAATACAAAGCAAAAATGGAAAGTTTCGAAATGGATGCAATAAGAAGGTCAATGAGAATATATGTGAGATTTTCTAGTAGTTTATCTGATCTATATTTGAGCATTCCAGCGTATATTCCTCCAGGTCTGCTAGCTTTTCCGCATTTAAGCTTTTTAATTCGATTCTTTATTATTTCTTTTTTGATGATATCTTTCTCTCTATGTACTTTTATTTCTCTTCTCGGAGAGGCTGACGGGTTAATAACAAATTTTAAGTTAGCTCCGAGCCGTCACGAGCTATGCGAAAAGACCTTCATTGCTTTTACGATCCGACCGAGAAACGTTACGGGACAGGGGATGAGATTTCACTTCAAACGCGTAAAATTCACTAATTGTGAAGAGCGGGCGACTATGCCATTGGTCGAGACAAGTAATTTCGCACAATGCGCGACTATTTAGAGTTTGCTATTGGCCAAAGCGTGTGATGTGGAAGATCATATCGTTTAAGTAAGGGAATAGAGCACCTGTTCGTGTCATGTGCTTATTTTAAAAAAGGAATTCACGGGTTTTTATTAATGCGGGCCCCGCGCTGTCCTAAACTGACTTAAAATGAGCTTAAGACTAATAAGTTAAGAGGTTTTCGAGGTTTTGTCAATCCTTAAATGCTTTGCCAATTATCTTGATTAAAATTATCATACCCGAAGCAATTTGCTATAATAATAATTGCCAATCCTTGTCTTCGCAAGTCAGCGGTTTCTACAAAGACCCTTCCATGTGTAAAGAATGAACAAGAATTATTACTAATGCAATTATTATAGACTGTAGAGTAATTATTTTTGTCTAGAGTTTAATATCATATAAATTTATTGTTTTACAATTATTTATATTTATTTTTTGTTTTAGTTATTTATTAAAGTAAGGATTCTTGACAGGTTCGGTTCGGTTCGGTTCATAACTTAATTAAAGAGAACCACATAATATCAAACCATTAGCTAGAAAAGCAAACTAGACGCTACTTGCGAAACAAGAAAAAATAACAGGGATCCACCGACGATTTCCACCATAAAAATGATAATTTACTTTAATGATAGTAATGAGCAACACAGTTCTTTTTAATAGAAATTAAATATAAATATTTCAGATGATTGGAGCTGAGCGTATCCTAATAAAAAAACCTCGAAAGGCCTTTAATTCTGGTACTTTTTTATAAGACAATATTGCTGAGTCCATTTTATTATTAATTACTTTGTGTTAAAATACTACTACTACTATGTTGGTTTAGAACGTTTTTCTACATTGTTCGACGCCTATTCTCCACCTCTTCGATCCTGACAATCATCTTCCGTCAGGTTTTTTTGACTCATTGATCTTTGGATTGACTTGCCATTCCAGTTAAGGACGCCCTCTTTTTCTGCACCCTATTGGCTGCCATTCTAGGAAATGATTTGGTAATCTTTCGTCGTTTATCCGTTGTACATGGCCGTACCATATCAGTTGTCTTTTAGTGATGTAATTCGTTATGCTTCCCTCGATTCCCATTCTTTCTTTTATTATCTAATTTTTTATATGATCTGTTCTAGATATTATCAATCAATGCATAAACGCACATCCAGTACCTGATGATTATATAAATATATAAAAAATTAAACAAGCTGGATTGCAACAATTACAGAGAAATTTTAGTAGTCAATACTCTAACAACTTTTTTAACGTTCATTTAACTTTAATACTTTAAATTGATATTGTAAATGTATAAAATATTTAATTATTGAAAATAAATGTTATTATTATTATAAGTAGATTGTACGGTAGGATTCTTAGAGATCTAATAGAGAATGATTTTCATGAACAAGAAGAAGAAAAGCAAAGTGGGTTTCGGGCAGGCAGATGTTACCTTTGTGGATCTACAAAAAGCATACACTGTTTGAATCGAAAAATGATGGATAGTGTTAGAGCAATACAATATCAATCATAGATACATAAAAGCGATAAAAAAACTATACAAATGGTCACAATGTAAAATTATAATTGGAAATCAACTTCCAAAAGAATTCCTGGTAACGAACGGCTTAAAACAGGGACAGGGATGTTGTATCTCTCCAAAAAGCAGTAGCTCTAAAAAACTGGAGACCTAAAGTACACGGTATGAAAATACAACTTAATGACCGATTTACCATATACACACTACAATTTGCTGACGACCAAGTTTAATCTTTAAACAGTACAATTATATATACTAAAGAAGGCAGGCCATCAAAACACCGCATTAACCCCGAAAACTGCGACAAAAGCAGGCGAGCGAAGAAGTTAGATTTTCTTAATTGCGTGTAATTAAATTTATCCTCTGCAAAACAAAACTGGCGAAAATTTTCGATTATCTTTCCAAAACTTCTTAAACAACAAGTAAAATAAAAGAAAGAAGAACTATAAAAAAGCTTCTCTTCAGCCGGAACTCGTACACGGATCTCTTGCTCTTTCATTAAGCCACCAAAGATCATCATAAAATTTTTTTCAGGAAACTTCGAAACAAGAACGAGAAATTGATTTCTTAATTCTTCTTTCCCACTTTCAAAGGTATGAAAACTCAAAATTAGACATAAAGTATCAACGTCTGAAAACATGAGATCATCTTTTTCGTGTGTTAAAACTTCTGATGGCAATGGGCGATTGCCAATGTAATTATCAAACACCAAATTGCAAATAATGCAAGGACTTTAATTTCACTTGTTGTTTATGGTTTTAGGTCCTTGCATTATTTGCAATTTGGTATTTTAAAACGTCTTTATAGAATGTTTTACGTCTGTCCCTTAGATCATTTAATCCTGATAGTCTTTTTTTCCAAACCGACTTTGACGGGGTCCAAAGGTTTCTCCAAATTCCATGAAAAAATACCCTGTTGAGTTTTCGTTAAACTCCCTGTATTTTTACGAGGAAATCTAAAGCTAATAGCCGTCTTTTTTGATACTTCTCTCTTAGCTTCTTTACTACAGGTTAAAAAATACATATATATCATTCGAGGACAACAGCCCTTATCACCAAATTTAACCCCAAAACCTCCATATTGTCGTGAAAAGTCAAAAGAAAAAAGAGTGTCAAGAGACTGATGGAAAAAAAGGCGGACCCTCGAGAAAGAAGGAAAAAGAACATCTAAAGAATACACAGAAATAAATAAAACTATAAGAAAAATGATAAAAGAAAATAAAAGAAAGAGCCAAGAAATTAAAGTTGAGAGACTTATAGAAAATAACAGAAATATGCAATGTCTAAAGCCGACTCTAGATAGATACGAAATAATTAAAATAAAGGATATTAACGGCATAAAAACTAACATTAAAGACAACTATTCTATACATAATTATACCAAAAAAAAAGGGAACCATCACGAGATACCATGAAGAAACTCCAAACAAAAATAAAGAACATAAACTCAGAGCTACAACCTGCAATAAGCAAAGCGGAAATAAAGAGAGCATTAAAGAAAATGAAAAAAAAAACAAATCACCTAAACAAGTGTATCAAATTTCTTGATTGTATGACTAATAGCCGTCCTTTTTGATACTTCTCCCCTAGCTTCTTTACTACAGGTTAAAAAATACATATATCCTTCGAGGACAACAGCCCTTGTCACCAAATTTAACCCCAAAACCTCCATATTGTCGTGGAAAGTCAAGACAAAAAAGAGTGTCAACATTCTCCCCTTTGAAAGTATTACTTATATTTTTCGAAGCTATATAAATAAAACCCGGCTTCTGATTCTGACAAGTCATTTTTTATCCCTATGTGTTAAATCTTGCAGCTGCTCGACGCGTTTTAGTTTTTTTTGCTGAGATCGTTTATATCAGATTTGTAAAATCTGTTTTGAATAAAGTTCTAAATTACAAAAATATGTATGTTAAAATTCCTTTTCGCTTGTAATTTTGTTTACTGTTTTTCTTTACACCTTAGGGAATAAAAGGAATAAAAAGCGTGCGGTATTTGCATAAAGAAAAAAATCTTGGCATCAAGTGTATATTTCTGTGCGGTAACGGACACGTCCTTCTTATCAAAACAAAATGTCATAAGTGTTTTACTCATATACGTAGTACGTATTAGAAAGGATTTTTTTATTTAAAGCTGTAGTAATTTGCAATTTTCTAATGATTTTCAGATTGTTATACTTTAAACTTATCTCCACATTTCACAAACATTTTAATTAAATACGTCCCTGATTTAATTTTGGACAGAACACTATAAGGGACTGCTGCAGGAGACGAGACCCGAATATCGGGCAGCCTCTCCGAGGAGAGACATAGAAGTACATGGGGAGGAAGTAATCATCGAAAACGAAATGATAAAGAATAGTATTAAAAAGCTTAAATCCGGAAAGGTAGCGGTCCTGGAGGAATATATGCTGAAATGCTCAAATATGGATCAGAGAAACTACTCGAAAATCTCACATATATTATCAATCAATGCATAAACGGACATCCAGTACCTGATGATTGGAAAATTGCATTCATATCCTCAATACATAAAAAAGGAAACAAGCTGGATTGCAACAATTACAGAGGAATTTCAGTAACCAGTACTCTAAATAGATTGTACGGTAGGATTCTTAGAGATCTAATAGAGAATGATTTTCATGAACAGAAGAAGAGCAAAGTGGGTTTCGTGCAGGCAGATCTAGTAATGATAATGTTTTTTGTCTTAAACAAGTAATTGAGAAAAGGAGCGCCTGAAATATAGAGACTTATGTTACCTTTGTAGACCTACAAAAAGCATATGATACGTTCCAGTAGAAAAATTATGAACAGTGTTAGAACAGACTAATTAAATCATACATGCATAAAAGCGATAAAAGGTAAATTAAAATTGAAAAGAATTCCTGGTAACAAAAGGCTTAAGACAGGGATGTTGTATCTCTCCAACTCTTTTTAAAATATATATCACAGTAGCTCTAAAAAACTGGAAACGTAAAGTGCACGGCATGGGAATACAACTTATCGACCGATTTACCATATACACACTACAATTTGCTGACGACGAAGTAATTGTAGCTAATGATAAAGAAGACATGGAGTATATGATGAGAAAGTTGATGGAAGAATACCAAAAATGGGGATTAACAGTGAACGTGGACAAGACACAGTACTTATGTATTGGAAACAATATCAATGAGTTGGAACTAGACAATGTTCTTTTAATGCCCGAAAAATTATTTGTGGAACGCTTTCATAACTCAATAAGGGAAGTTCAAATGAACACAAAACATATTAAAATCAATTTAACAATATATATGTTATACTTTAAAGTTTACTTTTAACTTTTTAAAAAACTTTATTTTGATTAAATACAATATAGGACTTAAACGTTATAATTGAACGTGTACTTAAGAACGATTCTAAAGAGAATGACTTAACATTACAATGATTTGAGTTTATATAAAGAAAAGCTGCTGATTAAGCAATGGAATAATTCCTTAATATTCTAGACTTAAACTAAAGTGCAATTCGGCAGGAATGCACGTGTTGTTTATTCCGTGAGAGACGCAAGTCAGCAGAATGGTCTTCTTATCTTGAAAGGTTCTGAGAAATAAAGTGTTGATTCGGCTTGAATGCACGTGTTGTTTATTTCATGGGAAACGCAAGTCAGCAGAATAAGCTTCTTATCTGGAAGGTTCTCGAGTTTCATAGAAGGTTCTGGTTTCTTCTAAGTGTAGGCAGAATATTTTCATATAACAGCTCCCCTCTTTTTGAAAAAGTTGGCGTTATACGGCAACTTTTATTAAGATGATTGATTGATCATTAATTTTGCATTGGGTTCGATTTCTTCTTCGATTTGATCTTCGATGTGTATGCTTGGCCTTCTTTTTGGTAAGATATTCGATAAATTCCTAATTCTTTGTAGATTAGGTTTTGGAAATGGTGGAAAGTCATTACCATTATCATTATCGTTATTGGTATTATTACCATTTCTTGTTCTTCGGCGTCTTCGACATTTGTTAATAATGTAAAGAATTACTAGTAGTACTATCAATGTTATTGTAATGATAGTAAACCAATCAATGTGTTTTTGAATGAATGGTTGATTGATCATTTTATCTAATTCTTCTGAATATTGGTTAAGATTATGTTGTGCAATATTCAGATCTTCGACGTTTATTTTGCTTAACTTTAATGGTTTTAGGCCTTGAATTTTGGGGATTGCAGGCATATCTTTACAACAAGTATATGGAATATTGATTATGGGTGAATTTATTTCTTCGAAGGTACTTTCTTGAAGTATGGTTTCAGAATGAATTCTCGTACTTCCAATAAAAGCATTGCATGTTGATTTGAAACGAACTATACTATTGGTTTCAATTAATTTCGTAATGATTTCTTGATTCTTGCATTTGATATTGGTAGGTACTGGTTCTGACATAGTAACTAGCCATTGATTTTCTTCAAGTGGTTGAACATTGTAGCCTTGTGCATAGAAAATGGTTGTTTGACATGTTTTCGGCAGCTGAGTTTGTTGCTTCAATAGTTGAGCTTCACAAATAGCATCACTGTCGATGGGATACGGGAGTACTTTGGAACAGAGCTTCATTCTTCTTTCGATGATCTTGCAGTGGTCCACGTTGTGGAAGGTGACGAAAAACATTGAATCATCGTCACGCGCAATAAATTTATTAATGGTTGATATAGTATGGTGAAGACCTGTTCGATTATCTAATATTGGTATTGGGTAAAGTCTGTATAAAGTATAAGTCGAAGGGTCTATAAGAGGTATTTTAAGAACAAATACTATTTTTGATTCAGTTTGAAAAGCACTAAGTTCAATTAAATTAATGTATTGGGCTACGGTTGAGATTGATATTGGTAAAGGCAAATTATTTTTTTGTAATGAATGAGAAATCTTTTTCAATGAATCTACCAAATCCGATGGTTTTATTATTGAACCATGCAATATTTTTAAACGTGCAAAAGTTACTGCGTTTAACGCGTCATTTAATGAATCTTTAATAAAGGTGTAACTTTCCATAAGCGATTCGCATAAATCTAATGCTTTTATTTGTGCTTCTGCATAGGCAGCGTTATCAGAAATCGAAGTGACTAAATATTGAATTAATTTAATATCATGATTAAACGTTTCTTCATCAATTTGTAATTTTTGTAAAGTCGTATTAAAACTTTTAATAACAGAGGTTGTTACTGAAATTTGTTTTTGCAATAATCTTTCAATATTTTTCTCATCAGTCGATACTTTATTAATACAATCATTAAAGTATTCTCCGTCTGATGCATCTAAATTTCCTGTAATAGATTTCCAAATAGTTCCGATGCCATTAAATATTCCACGTTTTTGCCTATATGATTTTTCTTTTGTATCCGAGATAAGTTCTTCGTATTTAATATTAACGTAATTAGAAATTTGTTTTAAAAGGCTAACATGCGTTTTAATTTGCGATTTGAAATTTGCAATTTGATTATTATTGATTGAAAAGTGATCCATAAAGGTATCTAAAATTTTATCATTATGCTCAATTGCTTTCTTAAAGGGTAAAAGATCTTTGTAAACAACAAGTGTCCATTCATTATTAGAAATTCTGATAAGGGATTCTTCATGATAAAATAGTCCTAGTGTATTATTTATTGGTAATATTGAATATTGACTGGAAACGATTGAGATTATTCCCATTAATCTAAAATAAAAGATTTTTATTTTATTCAAAGCACGGTTTTAACCTATCAAAATTAACTTTGGTTAATTGATTTGTTTGTGGGTTTTTAAGTGTTGCAGAATTACGATGTATTTCTAAAATTTCAAAAGGACCATTAAATAAATTTTCTGATTTTGATTTGATTTGTGATTCTTTAAGCCAAACTTTGTCTCCTATATTAAATTCAGGGAGATTCTTTCGTACGTGTTCGTCGAATCGTTCTTTCGATTTTTGTTTCGATTGATCCGTTCTATTTCTAGCTAATTTGTAAAAGTAGTCCATTCTATTATTTAAATCGCGTACATATTTAGATATCAATTGTTCTTGATTATAAAGTTTTTCGGGGGGTCTACTTGATGTATGTCCGAAAACGAGTTCGTAAGGGGTAAATCCGTGTGTTTTGTTTTTTGTATTATTATAGCAAATTACTGCGTATGGAAGAACGCTAAAACAATGATCTTCAGGGTTTTCTTGTTTATTGATTCTAATCATTTCGCAAAGGGTTGCGTGAAATCGTTCTAGTGAACCGTTTGACTGGGGATGTGCTACGCTAGAAAATGTTAAATTAACGTCGTATAGGGTACATAAATCTTTTAAAAGGGTATTATCAAATTCTTTGCCATAATCGCAATGTATTCGTAAGGGTACACCGAAATGTTGGAAAAATAGTAAAATAGTACTAACTACTGTACTTGCTTTTTTATCACTCATTGCGTAAGCTTGTGTAAATTTTGTTAATTCATCCCGTACCGTTAACGCGTAATTTCTAGTGGGGTATTCGAAAATATCGATATTGATTCGTTCAAAAGGGGTACGTGGTGTTTCTGTTACAACGAAGGGTCTGCTTAGATTTTTACGAACAATTTTTACTTTTTGACAAGTTTCACATTTTTTTATGAAATCTTCTACATTTTTTGTTAAACCACGCCAATTATATTTTTCTCTAATGCGTCTAACTGTTTCATTTATTCCACGGTGTAGGTTGCTTTTTCCTAAGTGATAATTTTCTAAAATTATTGGGATTTCATCTTCGTCGGGGGTTGTTATTATATTTTGGCAAATTTTTAATTTTATGTCTTTATCAGAAAAGATGTAAGATAGCATCTCTAAAGTTGGTAAATCTAGATTGTTTTCGATGCAGTATGTTTTGTTAATTTCAAATTCATTTTGGTCTTTAAAAAGGCAATAAAATAAGTGTTGTGAACAATCATCATTATCAAATGGTAGGGCTATAATAAAATATTTACGTTCTTTAACTGTTTTGCTAGAAACAATATTAATTTTTAATTCTTCAAGGTGGAATTCTTCTTCGAAAATATCGTCAATGATTTTGAAATGTAAATCTTCCATTTTATTTTGTCGGAAAAAGGTTACTATTAATTTATTTGATTTATCTAATAATTGATCATTCGAGGTTTCGATTTTAGAATAATCAATTAGGGATCGCGTCTTGTAAAGTTCAACAAATCTGTTAAATTCATCTGTTATTTTTTGATCATCTTCTTCGTTAAAAATTGGTTCTTGATCGTTATTTTCGTTGTTTGCACAAATTTTAATGTTTGATTTAAAGTCTATACAGTCTTTGAAATGATTGATTTTTATTCGCGATAAAGCGTCTGCATTTTTATTGATTTTACCGGGTTTATGAATGATTTTAAAACTATATTCTTCTAATTTTAATCGCCAACGTGCTAATCTGCTACCGGGGTCTTTAATTGAAAGTAGCCAGGTTAGAGGTCTGTGATCTGTGACTATAGTGAATTTTCTACCAAAAAGGTAAGGTCGAAAGTGTTTTACGGACCATACTATTGCTAATAGTTCTCTTTCAATAGTGGAGTACTTAGTTTCTGCACTACAAAGGGTTCTCGATGCAAAAGCTATCGGAAGGTCTTTACCAATTGGACCTTGTGAAAGTACGGCTCCTATCGCAAATGCGCTCGCGTCTGTAGTTAAAATGAAAGGTTCTTCAAAATTTGGATAGATTAATATTGGATCAGAAATTAATGCATTTTTGAGTGTTTCGAAAGCTTCTTTACATTCTTTAGAAAAAATAAATTTTGTATCTTTTTGAAGAAGTTTTGTTAAGGGTTTTGAGATTTTCGCGAAGTTCGGTATGAATCTTCGATAATATCCGGCAAGTCCGAGAAATGATTTTACGTCACGAGGATTTTTTAATTCTGGAAAGTTTTGAATACATTTTACTTTATCAGGGTTTGGTTTTACTCCATTTTCGGTAATTAAATGTCCGAGGTATGCTACTTCTTTTCGTAAAAACTCGCATTTGTCAGGTTGAATTTTTAAATTTGATTTTCGTAATCTTTGGAAAACTTCGGAAAGGCGTGAAATATGTTCATGAATAGTGGGTGAATAAACAATAATGTCGTCCATATAAACTAAACAACGTTCATTTAGAATGCCTAATAAAATGTTATCCATCACACGTTGAAATGTGGAGGGTGCATTTTTTAAACCAAATGGCATACGAACAAATTCGTAGTGTCCATTTTCGACAGAAAAGGCTGTTTTTTGAATATCTTTTTGATCAATTTCAATTTGGTGAAAACCGGATGCTAAATCAAGTGTTGTAAAATATTGACATTTACCTAACTGATCTAATAAATCTGAAATATTTGGAAGTGGATATTTATCGTCAACTGTTACTTCATTCAGTTTTCTATAATCGATTACTACTCTCCATTTTTGTTTGTTAGAGGCGTCAAGTTTTTTTGGGACTACCCAAACAGGTGATGACCAAGGGGAAATTGATGGTCGGATTATTTTTTGATCGAGCATTTTATTAATTTGTGTTTTTACTTCCTCTTTGTGTATTTGAGGGTACCGATATGATTTGGTAAAAATTGGATAAGCATTGTTGGTTTCAATTGTATGTTTGATTTCATTAGTGAAGGTTAATTGATCTCCTTCGATATAGAAAATATCAGAAAATTCAAAACAAAGATTTCAAATTAGTTCTTTCTCTTCGTAATTTAGATGTTCTAGTCTTAATTGATTTTTAATAAGGTCGATTCTATCAATGAGTTGGTCTTCATTGGTATTGAAATTTAAAATATCGTGAACACTTGGTATGGATTCGAAAGACAAGTTGTTAAAATTTATTGTTTTAGGAATAGCATTGGGATTTATTACTGATGTATAAAATTCACCATTTTCGTTAATGTGGACTAGGGCGTTTGGTAATCTTACTTTTTCTATTTCTTTACCAATTAAAATTGCATCTGTGTTTTTTAAATTAGATTTTAATTTGAAAACTTGTTCGGTTCGCGGTTCTAGAGATATTTGATTTTGAAAATTATTTGGATTTAAATTTATTCGCGGTTTTGGTATTGGTGGCGTTTTTTGATTTTGAATTAATCTTGGTTTAGGTATTGGTGGTATGGTTTGATTTTGAATTACTCTTGGTTTAGGTATTTGTAGTGTTTTTTGATTTATTTGATTTTGATTAATTTGGGAATTTTGTTCAAAAGTTTTTTCTGTTACTTGAATTAAAGGTATTGTTTTAAAATTGGTGCATAGCTGTTTCGAATTTAAGTCAATTACGCACTGGTAATGTTCAAGAAAATCGAGTCCTAATATTCCGTCAAATTCTATGTCTAAATTACAAATATAGACTTTCAGTGGATTGTCTTTAGCGAAAGGGATTAAAACTGATTGGGTGATTGGAATTTTTTCATCGGTTATTCCTTGTACTATTACATTTTCTGCAAATCGATTATTATAATTTTCGACTGTTTTTTCTTTAAATACTGAAATTCCTGCGCCGGTGTCAATTAAGAGTTTAAATTTATTTGTTGCGTCATTAATATAAAAAAGATTTTTTGAGTTTAAGTTATGTAGATTGGTATTTACACGAATGTTTGTTCTGGTGTTTGATCGATTGACATGTGTTGGATTTTCGTAGTAGTTTGTTCTAATTGGGTATCTGTTTCTTGAATCGATTGGGGTGGATGGTTTTGATTGGAAGTAATTTGAAAATTTTGGGTTTCTGGTGGCAAAATTTGATTTTGGTTTTCAAAATTTTGATATACTCCGGGTTGATTAAAATTGTATTGACTTATGTCATTTAAATATTATTCTTCAAACTTATTCGAAAATTCTTGTGAGATTTCATTTTCGTAATGAAACTGATTTTCATACTGAAAATTTTCAAAATTTGGATCATAAGGTTCATAGTTGTTAAAATTGTTAAAATTTTCAAAATTTGGATCATAAAGATCGTAGTTGTCAAAATTATTAAAATATTCATCAGAATAGTTCACTACATGTGCTCTATGTTGTGGGGAATTGTAATTTAGATTTCTTTGAATTACTGATGGTCTAAAATTATTTTGTTGGTTTTGTGGTACAAAATTTCTAGATGTGCTTGGTTGATTTTGGGCAAAATTGGGTCTTTGAAAATTTTGGTTAGATTGTTGATTTTGATTTTGGGCAAAATTGGGTCTTTGAAAATTTTGGTTAAATTGTTGATTTTGATTTGTGTAGACCGGTGGTCTCTGTACAAAAGTACGGCATTCACTTCCGTGATGACCTAAACGATTACATTTAAAACATTTTTGTGGTTGAGAAGCTGTTCTTCGCGATTGAAAATTATTTTGTCTATTTTGTATGGGATTATTTGAAACATTGGGTCGGTTTGGAGTTTTTTGTGTTTCAAAATATGAAAGTTGTAGTTCGCGTCTTATTCTTACTTGTGCTTCAAGTAAATCCTTAGGATTGCTAGCACGGACAATATGACCTATGCGCGATTCTAATCCTGTTAAAAGCGTATTTAATGCCATAGAATCTATAATTTGGATTTGTGCATCTTTTTGAAGCATATTTAAATTTGATTTTTGAATACAAGCGTGCATTTTTGAATTCATGACTTGTAATCTATTGAAAAACATTAAAGGTGATTCGTTTGTTTGTTGTTTGAGTCTTTGTAGATCTTGAATTAATGAAGAAAGGTCTCGCGTATCTCCATAATATGTTGTTAATAATTGTTTAATTTGAATCCAAGAAAGAGGATTTCGAGAGTTTACCAATTGTGCGGCTTTTCCTTTTAATTTATTTTTAATGTGTATGACCAATAAATCGCGTTGATCTCCGACGGCCATGTTATAAGCACAATCGCAAGCATTGATAAAAGTTCCTAAAAATATTTGATCTCCATCGTATTCGGGGATTATTGAGAAAATTTCCGATAAACGATAAGGTTCAACCTCAACTATAGGTTGGTTTGCTGGTACGTTTGCTGGTTGGTTATTACGAGGTTCAGTCATTTTTGATGGTTTTTAATTTCTCGTATTTTAAAACTTAAATTAAACTTTTTTTTTTTTTGATTTTGTTTCTTAAAACTAAATTTTATTTTTATTTTTGACTTCTTTTAAATGAAAATTTTTCTTAAAAATTCAAAATTGTAAAAGTCAGTGTTAGAAAATCGAACAGATTTTTCAAAATATCAACTTATTTGAAAAAAATAAAACGTGATGATTCAATTGTCTTACTCACAAAAGCTTTAGCTGGACCATTTGTCTCCACGTGTTCGGCTACCAGGGGCTTCACTAGGTGTTCCTTCCGTATCCGTTGGTTGCGAGGACGCTTGGTTCGTTGCTGTCTAGCTTCTTGGTTGCTTATGTAACTACTTGGTTGCTATGTAACTTCTTTGTTGCTGTGTAACTTCTTGGTTGCTGTAGATTCTTGATAGCTTAAAGAGCTGGAGCTTCACCACTCGCGAATTAGAATACTCGTGTTTTCGCGTGTGTTAAACTATCCGTACGACTGCGCCAAATGTTATACTTTAAAGTTTACTTTTAACTTTTTAAAAAACTTTATTTTGATTAAATACAATATAGGACTTAAACGTTATAATTGAACGTGTACTTAAGAACGATTCTAAAGAGAATGACTTAACATTACAATGATTTGAGTTTATATAAAGAAAACCTGCTGATTAAGCAATGGAATAATTCCTTAATATTCTAGACTTAAACTAAAGTGCAATTCGGCAGGAATGCACGTGTTGTTTATTCCGTGAGAGACGCAAGTCAGCAGAATGGTCTTCTTATCTTGAAAGGTTCTGAGAAATAAAGTGTTGATTCGGCTTGAATGCACGTGTTGTTTATTTCATGGGAAACGCAAGTCAGCAGAATAAGCTTCTTATCTGGAAGGTTCTCGAGTTTCATAGAAGGTTCTGGTTTCTTCTAAGTGTAGGCAGAATATTTTCATATAACATATATTTGAAACTCAGAATTAGTAAGGTTTATGAATTCCCACATGGTTGACAATAAATTTTAAGTAAACGTTAATTTTACTAATTAAGAAAGTTTTCCGACCAGACACTCATCATTTGGGGAACAGTTACATAATGTCTTAAAATGATTTTTATTAAAAGTGCCAGATGGTCCTGTACTAGGTTTTTCTATCGCAACTTCGAACAGGTTCGAGAATGCTGTTGTAGAATTTGTTTAGCTTAAAACTATATATTTTTGTCATTGATATAATAAAAAATCAAGGCGTATATACCACAACTTCAAAAATATTTTATTTTACATTATAGCACAAAAAATCAAAGACAATAATAGCGGGAACGTCATTTTGGGAACGGTCATTTCGGGAACGTTCTCGAATATGGCGAACGTAAATAAGCCTTATTTTATCACAAGCGTTAATTTAGCTTTATTTGTAAGTTTGTAATAAAATATAGAAATTTAATTTTGACAAGCTTCTACATACCGAATCAACTTAAAAAAAAAATAGGTTAATTAAAAAAAAATCGAATACTAAAAATTTTAAAAATATTTAAAATGTATTTTTTTTTAATTTTTATAAATTTTTAATTTTATTTATAATTAAAATTTTTTTTTTAAATTTATGAATATTTGATTTTTTTAGGGGTAATTTGATTAGAAAGACGTCTTACTATAAATGTCCAAAATAATCACTTTTATGTTTGTGTGTTGTGTTTTTAAAACTAGCAACAAAAATTTGCCTCAAAAATTACATCTAAACACACTGGATAATTTCTCTCACTAATTATTACAATCCATATTAAGTTTTACTAAATTAATAGAATTAAAGCACCTTTAAAGAAAGTTGTCTATAATTTTATTTTTTTAAAATTTTAAAAAGCGTTCCCCAAATGAGGTTTTTTTGAGCGTAGTGTATTATTTTTGCCGATTACAAATTCATAAATGAGGAGCTGAACCAACTTTTAAGAGTAAGAATTCATTTGTAAAGCAAAGTCAAACTTTTAATAATTTGCAAAATAAGATTTTCCACCTCCATGATTTTGACCCATGTATTTACTAGACAAACCTGATATGTAGTCTAAAACTATGTCAAAAAACCTTTACAAGGTATCCATTTTTAGAGCAACCGTTTAAATATATACTTCTATGGTTTTATTGAGAAGTTGACGTAATATAGGGAAATGTGTTTCAGTAAATATTTATAAGCTTTCCTTTTTTTGTTTTCTTGTTGGAATTTGTGAACTGCTTTCTAAAATGACAATAACATGGTTCGTGCATTTTTAAAATCTTTTCTTGGTAAATCTGGTTTAGAAAACTTTATTTAAGTGAAGGGATTTGTTAAAATGTAAATAATATCATTTACAAATCTTTAATAAACATGGAGGACTGAGTTAATTTCTAACAATTAATATTTGATGCACTTTCGCGGACAACCTCTTGGATCTAGCACCCCAAAGACCTATATTTTTAGTCGCAACTTGAATGGAGACAAAGCGATTCTTTCGCTCTTTTTTATCTCAAAGGTTTTTGGATTCAGTAAGGGCAGCAGCTCATCTATATGTTTATGATGTCCTATGTCAATTTTTGCCAAAGTATGGCGTATCTCAAGTCAGCCTGCTTCAGTAGTATCAAGGTCATCTCTCCTCTCTTTTTGTTATTTCTCTAAATCATTTCTGCCAAAATTAAAAGCAATTCATTATACCATAGATCTGACTAAGCCTGAATTGGTTAATATTTGCAAATAGTTATTTGTTGGTCAAACTGATGTATACAAATCTGGATTTTGTTCGCTTTGCTATCCATACATCTATAAATATAAAACTATTATAGATAAATCAAAAAAGTAAAGGGTGGATTATAGTGAATCTTGACATCCTTTTTTCAGCTCATTGTAATGTCAAACATTACTTTTCCTAAAAAAAATTACAAACATCTCTTGTAACCAAATTTGAGTAAAAAACATTCAACCATCACATTTCAGAATTTTTATTATTTTTTTTTACAAACTTAACCATACCTTGACATGTACAGCAGAAAGTTATGCAAAAATATCCTCCCGGAGAGGGAGGACTGGTTAAAGAACAGCACCAATTTTTAAAATAACGATAGATTCTGGTATACCGACGGATTCAAAATGCCATCAGGCGTTGGATCTGGAGTTGTTAGTATCCAAGAAAAAGTCGAGATTAAGCATAGTCTTGGCTAATTGGCTACTATATTTTAGGCCAAACTCGTAGCCATTGAACAGGACAATAAAAATCTTCTCCGACAGTCAAGAAGCCTTAAGAGCGCTTGATTCCTATACGGTCTGCGTTTCAAATGGCCGCCAAAACGCCACTATTAATATCACTTACTAGGTCCTCATTTATAAAAACAAACTAAAATATACAGGTTTATAATTGTTATTATTCACAATAATAATGACATGAATTCAAATCCGTAATATAAACACAACCGCTAACAATTTTAAAATGAGTTTGACCCTGTATTAAAGAATGCAGGTGGTACCTTTCGAAAGCCTTTGTTATATTTCGAGGCATTTTCGAAACTTTAACTTTAAAGAATGATGTATACCTAGCCTTGCTTAAAACACCGAAAATCTTCCCAAAATTTGAAAATAAATTTTCAATTTTTGCACACACTTCTGCAAATCCCAAAATTGTTATTATAATTAGGGTGGCACGCGCCAGTTTTTGTGCGGCTTTTTGAAATCACAGAACTTTACCAGGTTTTTAAACCTAACTGAAGCTGATAAAGTATATTAATTCGACGCTGTGTCATCAAATTCATTATAACTTGGTTTAAATTCCAAAACTTTTCCACAAGCGTTCCTCTCCTCATGCATCGGATCCAAAGAGCTTAATAACCAAAGGGTCTGGCATTTGCGATAAAGGACCATTACCGACTAGCCACAGACACGTGCTTTTATTTAAATTTAAGAACAAAAATCAACAATTTATTAAATGCTTTTAAAGCATTAGAACCGGCAACAAAAAATATATATTTACATGTTAACTTATACAACACAAGATATAAGCACGGATCACCTACGGATCACCTAACAAACAGATAGGGAACTCAGGTGGTGGGGGGTGCTACGCGCATCTTTCACGCAGCCTGCCATGTTGGGGTCAACCACTCCAGAGGCGCATTCTGTATTTCAATATTTTTTAAACTTTTAGTACTTTTAGTAGTAGTGTTGAGCATTAGTGGCGGGTAGATGTAATTCTTGTGTTTGATATATGTAATTTTTGATTTTAAACAATGGGAATGGTTTGTGCCGTAAGAGACTGTAAATCCACGCGACGGTATACCATTAATCGAGGTTATTTTCGATTTTCGCAGGATCCTATAAGGTAAGCTTATACATTATTTTATCTCTCAATTTTTTAAAAACTTTTGTCATATCCTATACAGGGTGTTCAATAATTAATTGTCCTATGAGATGAATCTGTAAATGATTTAAGTACAAAGAGTTCTTAGGGACATATGGATCTGCAACCCCTTTGATTTTGTTTTTTTATTTTTTTTTATGCTTTTGCAGGATTTGTTTTATTTATCTCAAATTTGAAAATGACCCGCTATTAGATCCTAAAAAACAACATATAAACTATGCTTTGTTTAGAAAGTTTTTGGTGTTTTGTATAAAACAGCGTAAGCTCAGTTGTAGAAAAGGGAAGTTTGTAGATTGGTATTTTGATCCTTAAATTAAGCACAGGTTCACAAATTAAAAGGTTAGGGGACAATTCGCCGGAGCCGATTCACCGCGGCCGATTCGCCGCGGCTGATTGTCCGCGCCCCGTTTTGCCGCGGTGACAATTCGCTGCCAATCGAATTGCCCTGGGGACAATTTGCCGCGGGAACGATTCCCTGCGAGATTTTTCATGATATTACCATTGTTTTATTTACCTTGACTTTATATAATATTTTTTTATAAAAATAATGTTTTAAAATTTTCCAACTAGGTATTTGGTGGTATACAATTCAGCATTTTTTTAATTGGAAAAAATAAATAAAATGGCGAATGTAGAATGGCAGTTTTTACCATTTATGAACCGATATGCATTAAACTAGAAACTTTAAGATCTTTCCGGGCGCTGATTATTATTTTTACCTTAAACTAAAAAAAAATCAAAATAGCAACCGACCTGAAACACCTTCAAGTTTCAAATTTGATGCATATCGGTTCATAAATGAAAAAATCCGCCATTTTGTATCGCCATTTTGATTTTTTTAAATTTAAGATAAAAATAATGATCGGCGACCCTAAAAATCTTATCAGTGAGAGTTAGATACAAATCCATTCATAAACGGGAAAATCCCCCATTTTATTTATTTTCCTATTAAAAAAAATATTGAATGTATACTAATCACCAAATATGTAGTTGGAAAGGTTTGAAAAAAGTTCTATTCAAACAAATATATATGAAGTCAAGCTAAATACAACTGTTTAAACAATTCCCAATGGTAATATCATTAAAAAAAAAATCTTACGGTGAATTGTCTCCGCGGCGAATTGGACCGCAGCGAATTGGCCGCGGCGAGTTGTCCCCTACCCATAACCCCCATTAATAAAAACAGAAAATAGTAATTTTAGCACTAAATTTATTAAAATTTTTAAAACAGATTTTTGGGTAAACGGTTTCAATATTTTTAGGTATTTTTAAATAATTTTAAAACTTAATTATTACCGTTTTGGTAATGCACAATTCCACAAATCTTTAATGGTCTGTTATAATTTTAAAAAAATAAAAAAACATCGAAAAAAAATGCTAAGTTTAACACCCTGTAAAAACAAAGAGGTCTAATAAAGTTTAATGTGAAAAAAATCTTTGTTTTGACCATTTCCACAACCCCTTAAAGTTTCATGCATCATTTAAATTACAGCCTGTATATTAAACTATTATATAACATTTGGTCAAGAGTTTTTGACACAAATTTGTTATAATTTTTTATTATATTACTATTTACACTTTTAAGAATACATATAAAACAACTATTTTTGTTAAAAATTAGATTTTACTAAATTTTAAAATAATAGTTTACCGTGAAGCAATTTTCTGCGAATTGTAAAGATTATTTGGTCACCCTGTATCTCCTTAAACTTTAAATTTTTCGAAAAAACTAATAAATAATATCTGATTCCAGTAAATTAAGAAATTACTCTACAATGTCAAACTTCTTGTATTTAAAATTCGCAAATTTACTCCTCTTGAAACTGAATAAATGTTATCCCAATAAAACAAAAAAAGCAATCAATTTTTTTATTTTTGTCTTTAGCTGTACGCTGTAAACGACAACATGCTAACGTATTGTGGACGAAGAAGTGTGTGCTTCCCCTATCTCTCATTCAATAGAACACATTATTTCCAAAGTCCCCTGCAGAGGACAACATATAATTTTTTTAATCGGCCCAGACTCTAAAATTCATTTTATCTCCCATTTTTAGCAGTACAAAACTATTTCAATGTTTTTATTGTTTCTGACAGTAAAAATATTTTTTCGCATCAACAATCTGAAACATTCATATTTTATGATAAATTTATTTTAGTCCGGCTCTGAGTTTGATTCCCAATGCTCAGCCATCGTTGAATTCTCCGAGATCAAAGACCGCCAGCCGGCTTATTTATCTGTTTGTTAAGGTGAAAGGTGATCCGTGATATAAGTTACCAGTTACACTCAAATAACGCCACTGACAGCGTTGTTAAGAATAATAATTTCCTGCTCTAAACCTAACCGTAGATAAAAGATATTTAGTAACATATATAGAGGCTGTCATATGAACGAAATGTAATACAGGCGGTATAGCGTTTAGTTCTATCGCTTTTACAAAAAGTTGATATTGGCCAATCCATCAAAGTTAGTGGATTACGGTAGCTTAGAATAGATTGACAACATGGAATCCCTGAATTAAGCGGAGATTTAGATTTTAAAGCCAAAGGTAATATTTGGTGATATAAGTCACAATGCCATATAATGCCTGATTAGGAAAAATAAATTAAAAAATTCGAAAAGACCTTCCTAAAGTAAATTAAAAAAAAGTAATTTATACCTTTATATTAAATAATAATATATGAAAATAACCTGAATAACAATATTTGTATTAACATGCATATTGAAAAATTGATCATACTCATTTCGTAATAAATTTCAATACATATAACAAAAAATCTAAATATTTGAACAATATGTTTGGTTTTAAGGACAATAGAGATAAAAATACGGGAAAATTTACACATGGGGTTGATTGTTTAAAATTCCCATCGTCAGTTAAAAATTTAACCTTTGGTGACGATATATTGTTAGAAAACCTTACCTAATTTAACAATTTCAAAATCGGTATTATACACTTTTAGAGAGGATAATTGTTATAATTAATAATTAATTGTACATAGGACTCTCCCTAAGCAGGTAGATGACTGAATGCCGGATGATATTTATCTTGTTCTAGAAATGTCATCCCTTCCTGGACGTTGCCAGCCCTCATGATCATTTAAATTTTATCTGCTTTATTGAACGTCATGAGGCGCCAGTCTCTTAGATTTCTATTCTTAAGTCAGAACGCCTTCTTGCTTGGCTTTTTTTGTTCTTAATTTTTTCTGAAATATACTATATTTCGTACTTTGATTTAAAGCCTCTTTCAGCGCTACCAAAATATTCAATATTTAATCCCGATCATATTTTTTTTTCTAATTTTGAATTATGTGCAACAATTTTTGATTAATGACTCTGTTACTCAATTAATCTTTTTAAAATTTATTTAGTTTTATACTCAAGTATATTGTCAGTTAAATAAACAAGTTATCTTCGCCATATCGTCGGTTCTTGTTTAGCACTTTACCGTTTTTAGTTATATCTTCGCTGCCGTCACTCAGACCTATATTAAAGACTGCTTTACTGTCAATAAAGATTTACGTTAGCTATCTATGTTCTTATATTGGGTATCGGTTTTCTTGTTGACTTTTTTAGGTTAGAATGTATGTGTCTAACCAAGCTTCTCTGGTGTTTAAGCCATTTCTACTCTCTGAGTTAATCTTATTTATATGAAACAAATATTAAACTTCTAATAATATTTAACTAGACTTAGTTCTACCATCGTAATAGAAAGTAACTTCTTGTGCATACTTGATCAGAACTCAATTGTGTTGTGTTTATAGCTGCAGGCTAGAAAAGATACAAAAAGGGCTAAAGCTGCAAATCGAAAACGTGCTTTAATAAGTTGCCCATCATTAAGCTGCCTCTGTTTTGGTTTGAACGATTATTCGCTACTCCAATCGGGAGAGAAACTGGGTGTCACTTTAATCACTCCTTTAATAATACTCTGGGGGAGAGTTAACTCCTTCGAATGATCCGGATAGCATTTCAGTTTCATTGTTAATACAGATCTCTTTTTGGACAGAAATCCATTATCACTGTACTATTGGAATTGACAGCGTAGGTATGCTTCGTTTCGACATCCATTTCAATAATTCGTTGTTTGTTGCTGGCATGTTTCAGCGGAAGGCTAAAGCAATTAAAATAAACTTAGCAAAACTTTCCTCAGTTCTAATATTTCTAATCTCCAGCTAGAACTAACTTTATTAAAAACCACACACTTATAATAACTTTCTTAGTATTGATTAGAAACATTTAATAATAATAAAGATTGCAAGCTGTCAGAAATTTGTGAACTGAGGACTTTTTTCCACAAAACCAATTGCCATTTTTAGTGCAAGCTAGTAACGGTAGACTAATTTGAAATGTTGTTTGAAGGCAAGCTTATAGTTATATCTTCTTTATCGTCTCTCAGTCCTTTATTAAATACTGCTTTACTGTAGATATAAAAAACAGTGCAAGAAAAGTATACAGCCAATAAAGATTTACGTTACCTATATATGTTCTTATCTTGGGTATAGTTTTTCTTCTTGACGTATGTGTCTAACTACTAGTTAATCTTATTTATATGGAAGAATTATTAATCTTCTATTAATATTTAACGAGACTTAGTTCATCGAAAAGGAAAAGTTATTTCCTGTGCATATTTGCTCAGAACTGCTGCAGGAGAGAAAAGAAACCAAAAGGGCTAAGGCTGCAAATCAATAAAGTGCTTTAATAAGTTGTCCATCATTAAGCTGCTTCTGTTTCGACTTGAACTATTATTCGCTACTCCAATCGGGAGAGAAACTGGGTGCCACTTTAATCACTCCTTTAATAATACTTTGGGGGAGAGTTCACTTCTTCGAATGATTCAGATACCATTTCAGTTTGATTGTTAATGCAGATCTCTTTTTGGACAGAAATCCATTATTACTGTACTTTTGGTATTGACAGCGTAGGTTCGCTTCGTTTAGACATCCATTTCAATAATTCGTTGTTTGTTACTGGCATGTTTCAGCGGAAAGCTAAGGCAATTAGAATAAACTTAGCAACTGTTGGCTTTTCTCAGTTCTAATATTTTTCATCTCCACCTTATCTTAGCTCTGTAAAAAACTACACACTTAGAATTAATATCGTAGTATTGACGAGAAAAATGTAATCATATCAAAAAGATTTCATGTAAAAAAAACCAAGTACGCGAAAATGGTATTCAGTAACAAGAAATGAAATAAAAGTAAATCTCCAATATAAATTTCAAAATAAAAGGTTCTTACTAGTTTGGAAATGTTTTTTTTTTATTTTGGGGTTTTTTGATTTTTTCCAGAGGTTTGGTCATAATTTCTATTAATCTGTCAAACTTCAGCTTTGTAGCATGTCTGGAAGTACTGTAGAATTTTGATGATCTATACTATCTATATCTATCAAATTCAACGTTTTTTAAAATTTTGTAATTAGTTTGCTACTTTATGGAAGTGCATGAAACTTGGAGGGGTTGTTAACTCTATAGAAATCTACAACGGTGCATAGTTTGAGTTTTGTACCTCATTCCGAAGTATAGTTTTAGATAGGTCAAATATGAACTGAAATGTTTCAAGAAAATATGGCACAGCAGTTGCGCGAACTTGGCAAAGCACTGCCGTGCCCTCAGATTTGTTTAGGAGTAAAACGAATATTGTAATGAAGCTCGCTTGACCTTAAATCGATAAACATTTAGGCATTCGTGTTTTTGGTCCGTAAAATTCAAACAACTCGGCGCCACCGTAGATAACCCTTTATTCAAAGAATATATGTACGAGGAACACTAGTCTCTAAGCTGAAATGGTATTGAGAAACATGCTTGTTTCGTCCTGTTCTAATTCGACCCAAACAAACTCAATCTGACGACTTTTCGATTTTTAATATTGTTTGCACATAAACGTATTGATATAAAGAAAGTTATATTTTTAGAAAGACTATGTAGCTTTTTAAATTGGTTAGCTATTATTTTTTGTCAAAAAGAATCATTTGCAAATATTATAAAAAAGTTTGTTAAAATAGAGATAGAAGTTTAAATCACTATGCTTTGGTTGAGTTCAAACAGGTTTCCATAATTTCAGCCTGGGAAATGTTTTATTTTATGACGCTGCAAGTCCCTGACTGTACCTAAAAAAAATATTAAGAAATTTTAATGAGGAAATAGTAAAAGAAAAATACTTGCATTTTGTAATAAACAAAAAGAAGGCAGCATAAGAAGTAATATCAAACACGGAAGTTAATTTTATAATTCCTAAAACTCTTAGTAGCCTTGGTGGCACGGTACGTTCACGCATTGAACACAAGTGAGTTATAGGAATCTTGCTTGCTACAGTGGCAGGTTCGATCCCCGTCGGTTGCCGAGGTTGGGTGCGGCAGACATTTATAGGATTCCTGGGGAGTGTAAAATGTAATCTTGCCCTACCCCTTCATTCACGCCGGTAACCAGGCCGGATGAGGTAGGTTATCTCGTGAAGGCGGACTTTCTTACACTCTTTCACTCGGTAGGCTATTCTAAGGGAAAAAAAGACCGGATAAAAAAAATACCCGGTTTGGGGTTTCAAATGGCGGCCTTAGTGTCGGCGAAGGAGTAACGGTTATCAAATAAGGAAAAAAAAATCCTAAAACTTAACAATTATTATTTCTTAACACTACGACACAAGGAGGCACACCGACTGAGGGTGTTCACAGGCATTTGACACCCCGAAGCACTCAAAAACTCTTCTTTTTTTTTAATGGGTGCGTGTTCTTTAATGAAACCCATTTAAAAAAAGAGCAAGAGTTGCCTAGCGCTTCAGGGCATTTACTACCTTATGAAATGGCTCGTAATGGTCCACTTATAACTAAATCATCATTTTTTTATGTTTATTCTTTTAACATTTTGAGTGGAAAACTATAAGATCGATTAAAAAAGAAACATACAGAGATATCATTTTCCCAATACCAGACAAAGATTGGGATGAACATTTTAAAAAACTTTTAACTGAAGATAGAGCAGAATTCAAGGAAGAAGAAAGAGACAATATAATTAGAACAATGGGATCACCAGTACCCCTCACAATATCTGAGGTCAAAAACGTTTGCACAACCTTAAAAAGCGGTAAATCTGCCGGACCCGGAAATATCCCAGCTGAACTTATTAAATATGGCACTGAAGAACTGTTTTGGAGATTACGGAACCTTTTCCAAAAATATTTAAATGGAACTGAAGTACCAACTGTGTGGAAAACGTTATATATCTCCACAATACACAAAAAAGGACGGAAAGATATATGTGACAATTATAGAGGTATATCTGTGGCTAGTACGCTAAGCAGAATATACGGTAAAATAATAAGAAATAAAGTGAAAAGCGAATATAAAGACATGGATGCAGAAGAACAAGCCGGTTTCAGGGCGGGTAGATCGACTTCTGATCATCTCTTTTGTATAACCCAAGTTATTGAAAAGAAAATGGCATACGGACAAGAGCTGCATCTGCTTTACGTCGATTTGCAGAAGGCATATGATAGTATACCACTAAATCTACTTTGGAAAGCATTGGAAAACACAAACATAAGCATACAACTAATTGAAGCCATCAAAGAGTTATACCGCAATAGTAAGGCAAAAGTTAAAATAAAAGCAAAACTAACCAAAGGCTTTCAAATAAATAAAGGTCTTAAACAAGGTTGCTGTATCTCGCCTACGCTCTTCAAGATATATTTGGAACAAGTCCTTAAAGTATGGAAGAGAAAATGCCAAAACATGGGAATTTCGTTGGACGAAACCACCTTGTATACTTTATGTTTCGCCGATGATCAGAAAGTAGTGGCTCAGGATTATGACGACCTCGAATATACGACACGAAAACTAATAGAAGAGTACAATAAGTGGGGACTAGAGGTTAATCTCAATAAGACAGAGTATATGTGTGTCGGTGGAATGAAACAGGATCTAATCTTTAATACCGGGCAGCAAATTCAGTCCTGTGGTGAGGATAAATACTTATGTCTAAAAATTACAGCTGACGGAAAACTAGACAAAGCTATAAAAGATTGAAACGTACAAGGAAGAAAGAGAAGACCAAAGTATATCAAAACATAACAAAAAGCTTATATATAACACCATTGTAAAAAGTATTATTACATACGGCTCAGAAGTATGGCCAATCAAGGATAGAACAGAAAAAATTCTTTCCGCTACGGAGATGGACTATTGGAGAAGAGCAGCAGGGAAATCAAAAAGAGAAAGAGTTACAAATCAAAGAATAAGAGAAATTATGACAGTGGGTGAACGTACTTTAGTGGATGATATAAGAACAAAACAACTGGTGTGGTACGGACATGTACAAAGAATGAATGATGAAAGACTAACTAACAAATATTACAATGGAAACCAACTGTCCGAAGAAAACGAGGACGGCCAAGGAGAAACTGGAGAGAAGGAATAGACAGTGAAATAAGAATAAGAGGCCTAGATGATGAATTATGGGCAAACAGAAACGAGTGGAGATTGGGTATCGGAAGACGTAGAACGTTGTGAAACCGATAAATATATATATGAGTGGAAGAGCGCACTTTTTAATAATCTTTTTTATTAAAAAGAGCAAACTCTGACCACTGTTACATTTATATTTATTACTAAGTACTTCACTGAAATTTTTCTGTATTGAATGTGACAATAAAAACATTCATTATTATTATTATTATTATTTTTTCTTCGCAATTACCTAAAGTACAGTTTTTGCATATTTTACTATTTATAGCTGTTAATTAATATTAAGTATAATTTGAATTAAATTATGTTGGGAAAAGACTTAGTTAAACAAGTTTTTATATTTACTTAGTTTTCATTTATAAAACCTAAGTTTTTTGAGTAGTTGCTAACTTCTTAAATTTTTAAATTAAGTTTTTGAATATTTAAAATTTAAATGTTGCTTTCTAGAATTTTTAAAGACTAAAGCTCCTTGATAAAAATATTTTATAATTGCTTTTAATAGTATTTTCAAACTTTCCGGCCCGTTTTCCAACCCTTTCAGTCACGATTTGTTTTTAGCACAGTTAAAAATGTTTAATAAAGAATATTTTAAACTGCCATCATTATAATAAATATACATTTAGAAATACACGTTTCCTATACCACACAAGGTGAATTAAAGAATACATTTGAGAATCATTAGAAAGTAATGTTAAAGGGTTAAAATTTCAAACCTAAATATTTCATAAACAAATTGGTGGAAATAACAAAATCGATTCGGCTTAGACAAATTTGGGCGACATGCGAAAGAAACTACTAAACAAAAAATACTATAAAGGTTGTTTTTTTAAGCCATCTCAAAGAATATCTATTTGTGTGTGCAAATTTTAAAATTGTATTTGCTTTAAAATACGAAAATATGAATCCAAACTTAAAAAAGAAAATACAGACTAAAATTCGATTAATTTTAATTGAAAAAATATTATAACATTATGCCAGTCAAAGTCTATCAATAAATAACTAACTTAAACAATACTTTGAGTTTGTCAGTTTGATCTTTCAAAAAATTCCTACTAAAAGAAACCTTCAAATAAATCATGGTCAAATTGAATCTAAAAAAGTTGAAGTGAGCATAAATCGACGTAAAGTTGTAGACGAATCTTATCAATACTTTCCTTACTTTTAACTTTAATATGTCAAGATCTTTACCAAGATTTTGTTTAATATATACCTATGTATAGTATGCACGCCCGGGGACAAATTTATGTCACTACAGGATATCGTGCTGAGTTTAGATTTATTGTACGAAAGAGCCGCTTTGGCAAAGATAAAAGTTTGGCCCACATAAAAAAATCGATGAATTTAAACCTAATTTAAATAAAAAATCCATTTCGGATACAAATAAAATAATCTGCCAAATAATGGGTACCTAATTTAGCAGTATTATTAGATCTTTCTTTACTAGAGAGAATTAGAACAACTAATACATTTGTTTTATTTGTAAAACATACTGAGTAAAGTTCGATTTAAACTTAAAGTTCACTCAACAGTTCTCCTCGCTTTGCTCCGTCTATAACAATTGGGTTGTGTTTATAGTATTATTTTGTTTCATATAATTCATCCATTTCACCAGCTCAGACGGCTTCACTCTTTTTAGCTTCTGAACTAGCATAATATTGTCTAGAAGCTGAATTGCTTCCACAATAACATGTCGATGGTGTCTATCATCATGGGTTTTACTTACTTTGTTATAGTCTTCTCTACCGTTTCGATTTTATGGTCCCAAAGAAAATCACTATTTGAAACGAACCAAGGTGCATTCATAATGTTTCTTCTCTTTAGCAAAACTCGATACTTAAATACCTAACACCCATACTAATTTCAGTATTCGTCTATAAAGCGGTAATTATTATAATTGTTTGATCGTTTTTGTATACTTCATCTCAATAACTTCTTCAATTTGGCATCAAGTGTCATGCCGAGATATTTTACCTGATTTTAATATGGGACGGGAATGTAGTTAATTGTTATTTGTATGTGATATACATTTTCTTTTGTAAAATCAACATGAATTAATTTGGTTTCATTTAATTTTGTGGTCCAACTGTAAACTTATGTGACTACATTCTGAAGTTTTTGTATGCTCAGCTCAAAAAGAAATT
The DNA here is from genome assembly GCA_963576565.1 of Aspidapion aeneum. Classification (NCBI taxonomy): domain Eukaryota; kingdom Metazoa; phylum Arthropoda; class Insecta; order Coleoptera; family Brentidae; genus Aspidapion; species Aspidapion aeneum. The sequence goes on from OY755048.1 coordinate 31,941,716, forward strand.
CACAAAATGTTGACGGGTTTGACAAACTTCCTTCTTACATAAAAAACCGAGTTGTATGTATTTTCTTAAAACTTTAAACGTTAATAATAATTAATGATCGCTTTTGAGATTTCTGCTGGGCTAATTAAAATTTCTCTTTGATTGGAAACAACCAGAGGTCAAACCCAGCAAAACATTAATTGATTAAAATATCTAAAATGTTTTTAACTAACGTTGAGGATGAACATACAGACAGCAAAAAACAGTATGTTTAGATAGTCGGAAAATCAAATATGAATAAATTCTTTGACTGTTTAGGAATTGAGTTATTTAAAAGATTTAAATTTAAGATAATGTGGAAAACCCTAACGGTCTCAGATTTTCGCAGACCATAAAGCAAACGTTTTACAAGTATAATCGTGTTAGCTCCATATACGTGATATATAAATACAGGTTAACTTAAAGTTAAAAATAATATCAATTTGTAACGTTTTATATTACTCCTCTTTAAGTAGTAATAAAATCCATGGATACTTATTCTTAAGTTTTTGGGAGGATGAGATTCTTACCTTAAAGGGGTGAATGCTCTATTCTTAAATAAATTGATGATAATTGCAAGTTCACCACCTCTTACCTAGAAGAAAACTAGTTACCGGCAAAATTTCTAAACTATCTCACAGCTCACGACACAGCGATTTGTTTGGACTGCCAAAGTCATGTTTAAACGTGTTTTTTTTCAAAAGTTCGGCAGAAATAAATGATTTTGATCAGCTAGCCATATTTCAATATTCAACGCTATTGGGGTTAATTTACAATTTACATAACTTTTTAAAGGGAAATAATCAGAAATAAGCAATTAATAATTGGTAAATTAAGCCTATCGTATTGTTAAATTTTCCGTGGAAAATCTGCAGTTCAACTGAGTTACCCAAAATATTATTGTAAATTAGTTTTTCTACAAAAATGTTTTCTTAAGTTTGCTTTGCGTCATTTGTTAACTGCTTATGAGTACGAGAAAGTATCAATTTGTGCACCCGATAGAAACTGTTGTTGGCACAAAAGATGTACTAATTAAGAACAACAAGACAAGAAACTCATACAATAATTATGTAAGAACCCTCTTTGTCATTTATTTATTAACAAAAACTAAACCAGGTTAAAAAAATTTAAATAATTTATTATGCAATGTACGATTACATAATATAACGCAAAATCGAAACGGTCTATAATTTCAGCTAATTTCCACCGGTATGATAGGTTTGATTTTAGTTTGATGGACATATAACTATGACGTCGACTTTAAAACCCGATAGCTTTTGATTAGAATTAAAATTTACAAAAATGATGGCATCCGAAAACATAACCGATTAAATAATGATTTTATCCGTAGCTTTTACGAAAGCCACTAACAACATCAGTAAGCAATCATCTGAGTCTCTAAGCAATCAAATTAAAAAGTTGGCAAAACAAATGCAGTGGATTTTAGTGACAATTAATATTAATTCTGTCTATCTATTTAGCCTTTCTCAATCCATCTTTGGACATAGGCCTCCCCCAATATCTTCCACTCTTCCCTGTCCGTCGCTGTGTTCATCGATCTAGTTCCCACGTGTTTCTTCAAATCGTCCGCCCATCTCATTTGGGGTCTTCCCCTACTTTTTTTATTTTCCCAAGGTCTCCAGTTTACCATAAATTTGTTCCATCGATCGTCTTTCTGTCTGATATTATGACCGGCAAATTTCAATTTGAATTTTGCTACTTCTCCTCTGATATCTCTTACTTTTGTTTTATTTCTTATCCATTCATTCCTTTTTCTATCTGTCAGCTTTACGTGTAACATTGGTGGAAAAACTAGAAGTTCAGAAGAGCTACTCGCTCGGTGAGCAGGCTACTGTTTTTTAAGCAGAAGTTTACGCCATAATAACGGCGGCAACCCTAGAAGAGGTTCGGAACAGCGAAGAGGAGCTTATATATTTATGCTCTGACAGTCAAGCCACCCTGAAGGCGCTAAACGCAACCAAGATTGCTGACGGCTTGGTGGAAGAATGCGCAGAGGCGCTGGAGACCCTAAGCGATGGCAAACGGGTGACGCTGGTTTGGGTTCCGCGACATACGGGGGTACCAGGCAACGAGAAGGCGGACGAACTCGCACGACTCGGGGCAGTAACCGCACATGCAGGACCGGAGCCACTTTTGGGCGTGACAAAAAGACAAGTGCAAAGCGGACTCAACAAATGGGCCCAGGACGCGCTATTAAACTCCTGGGAAACAGGAACGGGTTGCAGACAGACCAGAGAATTCGTAGACCCTCCAAAGGCGACCAGAATTAGATGAATGCTGGGACGGACACGAAAAGACCTCGGACTGCTGATAGGTAGTCTAACCGGACATAACCGGTTGAGGAGGCACATGACACGTATAGGAGTCGAGAATGACCCTACATGCCCAGCCTGTGGACAGGAAGAAGAGACATCAAGACACCTCGTGGCAGAATGCGAGGCCTACGCAAGGATGAGACAACAGGCACTAAGAGCGCCAACTCTGAGCGAGGAAGAACTGCACATGCTCAAATGGGCAGACTTACTGGACTTTGTAAAGAGAACAGGAAGGCCCAATGAGTTACCCGACCATCAAAGGGAAGTGCAGAGAGTGGGTTAAGGGACAGACTTGGGGCATGGCAAAAAGGGCCTACTCTGGCCTACTTGTCAGACCTGCGGGTTAACCCCCCCCCCAGTACTACTACTACTGTAACATTTGTCTTTCCATTGATTAGTGGATTGGAAATCGTATAAAATTAGCTAATTTACAAACCTTCCCAATTTCATTAAACATTGGTAATTTTTACGAATATCACCAATTTCATATGTGAAAATTCTGCTAAGCTCTTCTCTTCTCCATTGCTTTTTTATCATATAGCTTAGAGCCTGCTTTTGTGGTATATAAGCGATATAAAGTATATAACATACATTCGTTTAATCGGGCGATCGGAAAACCGGAGGTCAAATAATAAAGTTTCTGCGGGATCATTGTAACTTATTTAACGTTTATATTTTATAGAACTTTTGCCGACCCACATACAAACAGAAATACAGGAATACTGAATCCAACACCAAACTATAGTCATAATATATTCGTGTAACTAAAATAGATTGTAGTTATTGTAGAACAAACAGAACAACTCCTAAAGTATATAGTTTCGCGAGACACGGTTAAAATTTAAGAACGGTTTAGTCCTAGGAAAGCGACAGAATGTTTTGCGCATAAATTACAAGTTTATAACATTACTTGTGTCGGCACGGATAACCTAGCTCGTAGAAATATATATATATATATACGTGACTTTAATCCTGTTTCTTATTTCTGTAATAATTTTAATGGATCAGCTATTATTTGATTTGATTTACTCCTTTGTATTAAACAAAGTATGAGGGTGGTGTTAAAAATTTTTAGAAATTTAGCAACTCCAATTCTAAACACACTAATATACCTATCAGTAAAAACCTTTAATATGGATAAAATATAAACAAGCCTTTTAAACTTACTAACAGAAATATCATTCAAGATGAACGTGGCCATCATAATTTTGGAGTAGGGATATTCAGCAGCATGTAGACGGCTGGTAGTGCCACGATGCTCATTTGGCCAAGAGCAATCGCAATGAGCGAGAAGAAGGTACCCAGCAGTGTTGCGCAAAGAATAATCATTAAATTTCGTACACGCGAAAACGTGAAACCTGCTGAAATTCGATGCAGATTGCGAGCACAGTTCGGAAATAAGACGCTTTCGTGGGTACCTGCAAAAACTTGGTGCAAAGAAATTAACGACGGCCGTTAGCGTGTCGACAACGTGAGTCACCCACGTCGTCCGCGTACCATCATTTCTGCAGGCAAAGTTTTAGCGACCGTTTTCTGGAACTGGAGAGGAGTTTTGTTTGTCGATTTTTTGCACGAGCGAATAACAATAAACGCGGCTTACTGCTGCAACTTGCTCGACCAGGTAAAGCTTGATTATCGCCAAAAGAGGGAGTACACCCCATCCAAGACGTGTTGCTCCTGCATGACAAGGCTAGACCTGATACGGCAGCTGACTGTGCTAGAATACCCTCTATACAGTCCAGATTTGTCACCTTGCGATTTTCATATGTTTGGCCCACTCAAAGATTCACTGGGAGGCGAGCAATTTGAGACCAATAAAGAGGTGGAGGCATTCGTGCGCACATGGTTAGATACCCGCCCAGCTTCCTTTTATGAAAACGGGATTAAGAAACTGTCAAACTGTTGGGAAAAGTGTATTAACAGAGAAGGGAGATGTGTAGAAAAGTAGAAAAAATTTTTGTGTCATGTTTCTAAATAACTACTTTATAAACAAAGGCTTGTTTATATTTAATCTGCCCTCGTATATTGTTAGGCAGTTTTTAAAAATTTTACGTAGTTATCTACGACCTAATATTTTTTATCAGGAAATCATTTTTTTAATTGGTAGATTTATAAATAATATTTTATAGCTAGAAATCAGAGAAATAACTAAACCTATAAACAAAAATGGTAAAAGAAAATAAAACAAAGAGCCAGAAAATAAATTTGAGAGAGTTATAGAAAATAACAGAAATGTTGAATGTCTAAGACCAACTCTAGGTAGATATGAAATAATTAAAATAAAGGATAAAACAGCATAAAAAATAACGTTAAAAATGATACTATAAATATCGGTACAGAACAGAATTATACCAAACAAAAAAAGAACCATCTTAGAACCAAAACTTAGAACTATAACCTAAAATAAACAAAGCGGCAATAAAAAGTGCATTTAAAAAAATAAAAATCCATATTTTTTTAAATAAAACACAAAAAAAATAATCCCAAAATGTAATTTACGAAAACATAAACAGCTAGACTAACAACAAAAACAAGCAGGCTTCAGAAAAGGTTTCAGTGTAGTGTTTAACCATCCTAATAGAACGAGCCAGCGAATACAACATTCTACTATATATATGACATTTATAGACTTGCAAAAGCCTTTGATAGTATAGAGCACTGGGCAGTAAAAGCATCTTTAATTAATAGCTCACTACATCACAGATACAAAGACTTAATAGCTATTATAATATATAGCAAAGCAACAACATCAATCAAAATCCATGATCGGACCAAGCCAATCCGCATAAAAAAAGGTATGAGATAGGGTGATAATTTTAAAAACTTAGATACGGAAAAAATAGGCATCAAAGTAAGTGGAAAATTCTTCAACCACGTAAGATATGCTAACGATATTGCCTTAATAACAGATAAGAAACAACAACTAATAAAAATGCTGGAAGAACTGGATACAGCAGCTAAAAATATAGGCTTGAGTATGAAGTAAAATCAAAACAAACAAAGATGAGGATGTCACTATGAGAATAAACCAAAAAAAATAGAGCAAACTAAAAAAAGAAAACCAAACGGCTTAAATCAAGCGACGAGTAAGATTGACCTTGACAGCATTCGGTAAATTAAGCTACATTTTAAACAACTAAAAATATCGTTAGTACCTCAAAAATGACCAATGTATCCTCCCTGTACTCACTTATGGAACCCAAACCTGGACCGTTACGACATCAAACATGGATAAGTTACCAAAAGCCCAAATGTCAATAGGTAGAAAAAGGAATGAATGTTTGAGCAATTGTTGCCTTGTTTGACGCATTTTTAGTGACAGACTACTAAAATTACAAGGCTATCAGTGTCAGTGTAGCATATCCATGTATTAAGACTATTTTGGGTTTATTTATTTTTATTGTAAACTAATATAAGTAACAATAATATAACTAATATGTTTCTTTGCCACTAAGGTATAGCAAAAAATAGTTTATCTTATTATCTAGTCCAACACTAAAAACACTTTGTTTTATGCACCTGGATATGTATCACTTGACAGTCCTTTCTTGTATTTTTACGTCGTCTTAAATTTAAACAAAACGTAATTTTAAAAATTTCCAATAGAAGGAAACTCTAGAACTAAATATAAACAGTATTAATGCATTATTATTATAACCAACAGGACTTGGCTAACCAATTATTGGTGGTTTCATGAAGCGACCAGGACAGGTATTCTCGTAATGAAAAACGCATAGCGTTTTTAAGACGCAAACCGATTTATGACGTCAAATTCGCTAAGCACCTGACCAAAAGTGCAAAAATGGTATTCACCTACCATCTGACATCTGTTTCTGGAAATCGCTTGGCGTTTTTAAAAAGATCAAACCTATTAAAAAGTATTATGCACACAGTTTTTATTTATAGTGGTTAGAGGAGGTCTTCAGCACTTTTAGTACAATGAGGTACCAAAATAGCTACCTTTCTTATTATTCATGTAGAAATGAAGGATTTAAGGAGTTTGCAAAAATTTACTTTATTTCTCTCCCCTCTGGAATCTATTTAAGTACTTAGATAAATGAATAATTAAGAATTGTTTATGGGCAGGTTTTCCACACTTTTATATGTAAAGGTACCCTGTCGAGTAGGTAAACGAGCATTTTAGCCTTATTGAAAACACCCCAGTATAAGCGAGTGTATTCAGTTGGAACAATGAAATGGTGGTGGTCGTGCCAAAACTTAAAAAATTTTAATTTTAAAAATTATTGAAGATTTTTAACTAAATCCCATTTTAAAACTTTATTTTATTTGTTAAAACATAATGAAACTTTATAGTTTACGTCTATATAACCTTTATTATCATACCCTAGGAGTGTAGGGCTCATTACAATCATGTTAAGGCACCGCTAGCCCAACATTTCACATTAAAACCATTTCTAACCATCACCTTCTCTAGATTTTCGATAAAAAAAATCTCTAATGTATGCCACAAATGTCAAAAAACATGAACAAAAAGCGAGAATTTGTTCCATCCCAAGGGTGCGTTTACCAAATTCGATCGGTCGTGTCAGCGCAAATGCCATGCGAGAAGGGTGCTGTGCGTTTCGCTTAGGGTTTAAAAAACGGATAGTTTTTAAGCCAATTTATGAGAATACCAGTCCAGGACGGAAAGGATTAAATTAATTATAGTTGGTTAAATAGTGTAACTCGATCGACGGCAAAAATAAAAACATTGTTTTTAACTTTTGATAAAATCTGCGGACCAGTCTTTCCCATTTACAATTATTTTGGAAATTCACGAGCTGCAGGGCAATCTAAAACCTGATATTGGCGGTGAATGAGCTGATGTTAAAAAAATTTCGAGCTTTGATATATTAAAGTGGATTGGATTGTCAGTATTACAGAAGATTGTAAAATATCACCAACGTCTAATCAAGTGATGTTTTGGAGAAAAGTTTAATTTGTTAAACGAATGATGCACAACAAGCAGCTAGGGTGAATTCGGCAAATAAAATATATTTTGCCAAGCAATAAGTTTACTTCAACTTCCAGATCTAGTTCAGTGTCACCTCTTTTTATTTAAAATCGGTATGAAAAGGTGTCGATTTATCAGCAAAAGGACCTAAAACTATAAACAAAAAGTGAAATTAAAGAAAGAAAAATAAGCAAAAAGTTTTGTGCTTCGGCAGGGACTTGAACCCGGGATCTCTTGCTCTTTAGGCAAACATTCTTAGCATTGAACTACTGAAGCCATACATAAATTTTCGTAAAACTTTCATCTATGCAGGCTGCGGTGTCTCAATACAAGAACGAGAAACTCTCAGGGTATTAACTCGACCAAGTCATCCAACTGATCTCTTTAATTCTTCTTTCCCACTGTCAAAGGTATGATAACTCAATTCTAGACGTAAAGAATCAACGTCTGAAAGCATGAGATCACCTTTTCGTGTGTTAAAATATTCTGATCGCAAATGGGCGATTGCCAATATAATTATCAAATACCAAATTACAAAATAATGCAAGGACCTAAAACTATAAACAACAAGTGAAATTAAAGAAAGAAAAATAAGAAAAAAGTTTTCTGCTTCGGCCGGGACTTTTTTTTTTCTTGTGACACAATCTGTCATTTTGTTTTTGATGCAAAGTAAAGAATAAAACTTTGTAAAATATTTTAAACTTAAAGAAGCAACATTTGCTAGAAATAAGAAATCTGCTATTCTTGAACAAAAGCAGGTAAAGTTAGATCAAAATTGTCCGAGATGTTTTTTATGAAATAAGATAAAAATAATTTAGGAGCAACAAGAAAGAATTTTTTTTTAACAGATCCTTTGACTACACCAGCATTTATTTTATGTATTTAAAATGCTTTGCTGTGTTTCAACAAAAAATATTTAGTAAATTAATTTTTGTGGTACGAAACATGGTTCAAAACAGCTGAAGCCAATTTTATTTATTAGGAAAATAAATCTGCAATTAAAAAAGTAATATCTGTAAAAGTAGAGCTAATCAAACAACAAAAAGAACTTTTTTCATCCAATATGGTATGAAACTATTAATTCATGCCAAAATACAATGTGCTACTTTTAAAATTCGGAAGTAGTGCTGATATAAAAAAGGTGATTTTTTGATTACCCCTTGTATATTACCTAACGAATTAAGAAAAATTTAATTATAAATGACTTTGTCCTTAGGCCTTTACTAAGTAATTTTTATGTTCAATTAATTTTTTGTAATGTAAGAGTTATTATTATTAGAACATACACAAAAACGACAATTTAATGTACTTTGACCGCCTATATCTCAAAAACTGTATAGCCTACTAAAACATACTAAAATTATAGCTAATTCCAACAAGAAAAAAAATTTCCATAAGGCCTGTGTAAACGGGTGTAGTGTTCTTTGATGAAAAAATATGTAGCAGTGTCCATGTAGTAGACATTCTGCTATTTTATTTCTAGGGAGAGAATGGGACAATTCGCCGCGGCCAATTCGCCGCGGGGACAATTCGTCGCCCCGGGACAATTTGCTTTTTATTATATATTTCTGAAAAAATAATTTTTTTTCTGTCGTACTTTAAAAAAAAACTACTTTTTAAAAAAGTATTAATTTTTGTAAAAAAGAAATTTTGTTTTTTTTTATAAATCAGTTTTTTGAAAAACTACTTAAAAGCATTTTTAGTTAGAAAAACCATTTTTGTGGAGTTTTTTTTCAAAATGTTGGTGGCCTAAACACCGGTTAGGATATGTTTGCGATCAATTGACCACGGTTATGTTTAACACAGATTTTGATCTCCCAACAAGAGGATAAAGGAGTTATGATTTAAAAGTAAGGAAAGTAAGGAAATAAATTATTTGTAGTATTTACAAGTGTAGCATAAAATCAAACAGCCTAACCTTTTAAAAAATATGACAGAAAAGATACAAATACCTATAACATCTAAAAAATGTCAATCAAACTGTTACCAAAAAACTCATCAACGGAATAGGATGCTTTTCTTAGTAAGTAGTTTTTTAGTTTAATTTTTAAAGTTTGGGAGGCAAATCTTTGATTTTTGATGGCAATTTATTCCACACTTCTACGATGGAATATTTACCATTTTTTGGACATAAGTATAATGTGCCATTTCAGTTTTTAAATTACTTTTATGTTTTGTTTTATATACATGTTCTTGTTCCAAGCCACTGAAAAGGTCTAGATTGACGACCATAAAACTTACACACTCCCGTATGTATAAAGAAAATACTGTGAGTATTCTATTTTCCATAAAAACTTGCCTACAGCTATCGGATTTTTTCATTTGAAAAATATTTCTTAGACCCCTCTTTTGCAGTTTTAAGATTCTAATGGCCTCAACTGAATTAACCCAAAAAACTATTCCATATCTAACCCTTGATTGTATGTAGGCGTGAAATGCTGGCAGTCAAGTTGCCACACAGATGTTATCCCAAATTAGCTGGCTTTTCGCTAAATTTTCAACCAGTTTAGATCTTTATCCATATGTAAGCCCAAAATTACAACCGAATCAAGATTTTCCAACTGAGCACCATCAATCTGAATTTCCGCCTTGGTATTTCTAAGGCTCATAACTTGTGTTTTATTAGGGTTAAGTAGCAAATTATTTTGTTGGAAGTAATTTTTAACTGTATGTATCAATTGAGTTGCTTGCATACCACATAATTCCGGTGTATCCTCCTGAATAACAGCAGTAACATCGTCGCAGAATTGAGACAGATAATCTTTGACTACTGAGTTGATGTCGTTGTTCGGGATACATATACCTATACGCCGGCGTTGGGATATAGAAAGAAGACAAGCCATTTATCGATTTGGAGATGCCGAAAGCCAGCAAAGTCTATTAAAAATACTGTCAGAATCCTGACACCGAATATACGACTTGGGGACCCAGCGCCTAGCCTAGCGGGCGTTTTTTTCCACGTTGGTCAGTGAGGGAATAAATTTGTTTTCCGCTTCGAATGATCTGATCCTTTCTTTCCTTTTTGTTCGCTTTTTTCTCAGGATATTCTAAGAATCTTTTAAAAATATTTTTAGTATACTTGTTTAGGTGTTAAATTTGAATCGACAATCTGTCATTTTGTTTTTGATGCAAACTAAAGAATAAAACTTTGTAAAATATTTTAAAATCTGGTATTCTTGAACGAAACCAGGTAAATAAAAAATAAAAAGTTATTGGTATAGATCAGATATTACTTATCAAAGATAAATTTATGATCAAGAGACAGACAGTGCAGTTTTGGATGAGATAAAAACACCAATAAAAATAATGAACTGAAAACTTGCAAGGGGAGGCGATTAAAAGGAAGGCCACGAAAAATGTCGATAGACGATGCAGAAGAACATATCAAAAATATGGGAATAAGAAGGTGGTAAAAAATCGCACCAGAGATGGCTGAATGAATGCCACTTGAAAAATCAGATGATGATATAAAGGATAAAACTAAAAGCATGGAAGTAAAAAGCTTTCGAAGAATGGTACTCAGAAAAAAAAAATAAAGAGCAATAATACAAGAAACAAGAGAAGTTTAATTTTTTACGAACTTGGTGGTAAGGTGTGTTAGAACCCCAGTTCTATCTTATTTTCCTGTGTGGTAATTTCTAATTTGTATCTGCCAATGGAGTATTTATGCTAGTACTGGGATTGTTGCACAAAATTGTTGGCACAAATAGTGTTTAATACCATTTTTTTAGACAACCTCCCTTTGTTACAAATTTAAGAAAAAAGTAAAAAAACTTTTTAAATTTCATGATTTTGCATAAAAGTTTCTTAAATTTTTTTAATGGCTAACCGTAAATATTATTTGAGTTTATAATTACAAGGTGGACAGAGATGGGCAGCAGATTGTGGAGTCAGCCCAAAGAGAATTAAATAAGTTGTAAACATTTTCTGTCGTGCCTTGGCGCTTAACCATCGATTTCATTTCTATCGTTTTATGTCTTTCATTTATCCTCCATATTTTGTTTACCTTTTTTAACGTCGAGTAGTATGACTATTAAAAATCGCAGCTTACTGGTCATCAGTGTTGGTGTTTTGTTCAGGAGTATGAAAGCACTCTCTTACAGGATTCTGTTTTGTGTCACATACTATGTGACACATAGGATCATTTTCTTTTTCTCCAGTTTACAATACATTTGTTACATCCATCCATTGCCCGATATACCCTACTAAATTTATAAAAGACTTACTTTAAAATTACAAACAAACCGATGTCCCGTTGCGCTTCTTTTCGTAGCAAAGTAATTATGCATTTTTATTTTACGCCATTATTTAGCTGCTTTACTTTGTGGTATTATTTTTAAAATTTATAGTTAGAGATTCACAGCACCAGATGGATATTATGTGCTGTGCAGACTAATATTTAAAGCTTATGAGTTTATGAGCCAGTTTTATCTTAGAAATTGCGGGTTCTCGGTTTTTTTTGCTTAAGAATGGTCCATTGTTATAGCCCCGGTAATTTTATCGCCACGATTAAAACGGGGTTAGCTCGTCGTTTACTTTACCAGCTTGAAGACCAACCCTTTTTTTTGTAGAGCTAACGTTATTTCTAGATTCCCATTCTTCTTATTTAGTAATTATTAAGAGGCACCATGTACTAGAATTATCCCTGAGTTAATTTGACCTATATCCCAATATATCTTTGTTGTATTTGTATTTCTCATATCCTTTGTGTATATTCTCCATTATACCTATATACGTGACATTTTCACGAGCTATTAACGATGATCATAATGGTTTTAAGGTGTTCGGAAAACCTCAAACGCCATTTACTAATCATGTAAGAGAAAATTTAGAGATCTCGTAAAGGTATGTTTAAACCCACAACATCTATATTAATTGACAATTCTATCTATATCTTTTACTATTTTTTAACAATGTATTATGAGGCAAAATTTTGCAATCTAGCTTTAATAATTATTTCACAATGTATATTGTATGATATTACACAGTGCTAGGTCGCACTCACTCACATAGAAAAATGTCAAATCATAACATGGTCAAAAACTTATACAGGATCGTTTTCTTGGAAAACAAGACTGGCCGAAAAAAAAAGTTTTAGTCTAAACCAGACTTACACATTACATGCAACTTTAAAACCAGCTATCTGGATATAAAATGCATTTTAACAATGACTCTTTTCGAGAAGCAAACCAAGTTCTCCCTGAAGAAAAAATTAATAATTCATTGACATAGATATGATGATCATGATAATGATATAGTGGTGAGTGGGCCTTGTGCATAGCCCTTTCATCACGTTCATCAATGAATTTATTCTGGCTCACTTTTGAACTGTCTTTCACCACTGTATTCCTAGTCCTTTAAAAAGACTGGCTGTCAGTTTGTGTGAGACAGTGTTCAGATCTTCAGCGTCAATCCAAGGTCTACCAAAATGCAGCTTGACGCAAACGTAAATTCGCACAATGAGTGTTTTGTCATCTTCTAAGCAGACTCTGCATTCAGTTTCTTGTGTTGGTACCAATTTGTGAAGGGGAACTGTTAGTCGGCAGTGACCCGTACCTAGTCCAACCACTATACGGAACTCCTACTTCGTAAATTATTTGAGTTTCCTCGCCCTTTTCTTGAAGGGTTCCCTAATAAACTCCTTGGAATAAAATAGTTCTGGAAATGTTATGCAGTTTTGTTGTCTGGCTATATTTGAAGATATTTATAATAAGCAAAGCCAGAGATATATATACTCTTTTACATTTCCACTGCATAAATTTCACGTATGAAATTTCTGTCGAATAAATGTGTCTCAAAAGATGCCACCGCTATATATATAATATTCAAAAGTTCACTTCATTTCTTCCGCCGGGCAAAATTGGATGGAGCTGGACATTTGCAAGACGAATGCCTGTCGCCCGTGACTCGAATACCTACATTTTAAGAAAATAAGATATCCGAGACATTCGCGGAATAACACAAATACATAAAAACGTTTTTCTACATTGTTCGATGTCCATTCTCCACCTCCTGTATCCTGATAATTATTTTTTGTCAGGTTATTTTGACTCATTGATCTTTGGATTAACTGTTGTCATTTCAGTTAAAGATGCCCCTTTTTTTTGCGCCCTATGGGTGTCCATTCTGGGACCTGCTTTGTCATACATCCGTTGTACATGGCCGAACCATATTAGTTGACTTTTAGTCATGTTATCCGTTATGCTTCCCTCGATTCCCATTCTTTATTTTATGATCTCATTTCCTATATGATCTGTTCTAGAAATTCTCATTGATCTTCTTATTGAATCCATTTCGACACTTTCCATTTTTGTTTTGTATTTTTATATGCTAAATTTTACATTCTTTTTTATCTCTCTACTCCATAGAATACTGTTACAACATCCAATCACCTCATTTGCTTTTACTATTCGTTTTTCCAGTTCTTTGCAGTCTGTTCCTGTCTTGTCAAGTGTGACACCCAAGTATACATACTCATTGCATGGAGATATTGTTTGTCCATTGTCTAGTTCTAACCCACTTGATTCGATTCCAATACATAAGTACTGTGTCTTGTCCACGTTCACTGTTCACTTTTGGTATTTTTCTTTAATTTTCTTATCATATACTCCATGTCTTCGTTATCATTAGCTACAATTACTGGGTCGTCAGCAAACTCTAGTGTGTATATGGTAATTCTTTACGTTTCCAGTTATTTAGAGCTACTAACTGCGATATATATTTTAAAAATTATAATATTAATTAAATGATTAACCTTCTAAATTTGCTCTAAACTGACTTTGATCGTAACAATACGTCCTCAATATTTTGTCGAGAACTCTTATCTAAGTGGCCAACGCATCCGTTTATCCTGTGTTAGATAAATATCAAGAGAACCACATACTAGGTTTATGTTAGCACAACAACCATGTCTTAGGTAGGTTGTTGTTTTTGCTCTAAATTTAATTATAACACGGATATAATAGAGAAATTTGCTCAAAGTGGCTCTTCCTGTTAACTACCTGTATCGATTTAGGCAACATCAGCTCAAGCTCTTTCTTAAATACGCAACCCTTTATCAAAATGTTGCTCTGGGCATTTTAATTATTTTACAAAGTATATTTGGAATCTCTGCATACACCGAAATATAATAGCGTAGATGTTAACGCTTTAAGCCACTTTTCAACTGCTTTGAACTTAAAACTAGTCAGTGCCGATTAGCAATAGGTAAAGAACAAAATAAATCGTTCATTTATAATAAGCAAAGATCTCGCTCGAAGATAATAAATAATAATAAATTTGAAAAGATGAATAACCAATTCTTTTCTTTAATTATTACAGAGTATCATAATAAAATATAAAGAAATATACACGAATATAAAACTTTAAAGAAGCGCTTTAAAACGGAGCGCGTGAAACAGACGCTAGAGTAAAATACTGCTAGAAAAGTAAATTAATTTTTGAAAGGAACAAACTTGCAGCACTTCAAGGAGAATTAGGTTTTAATTTTAAATTAGGACAAAACTACGTACATTCAAAAACAATCTCAGACAGGGAAAATAGGTCGAAATTATATTACCGATCTATAAATTACGTCTATCTTCATTAAAATAATGCTTACAATGCTCGCGAGTTTTTTGCTGCATATTTTTTATAATAAAACCAGATAAAACTGTTAAAGTTATAGCAGTTAACTTTAAAAAATTATCAGACTGACACAATAACAAAAATTAATTTTGTCGCTCTATGTGTTTTATTTTGATATAAGGTTAAGGTTACAAAAGGGGGTTAACGAAAGTAACCTGAACCCCTTTTGTATTAATAGGGCCGAACGAAAGTAGTCACAGCTCTTTTTAAATCTAACGAGCGCACTGAAATCTGTACCTTTAGTTCTTTTAAATCTTGAAAGAACGAAAGATCTAGAACGCCATAACTCGTCCTAAAAATACCAGGGTATTCACGCAACATGTCTTATACTTTCAGGTTTCTTCTTGCCCCTGCCACTATGGCCGTTGTCGTTTGCCGGTATGTCTGTGTATCTGTCCTCTTCAGCAGTGGCGTAGCGTGGGGGGGGGGTTGTCGCCCCCCGCCTTGAGGGTACTGACGCCCCATGGGTCTACAAAGCGTCCTAAGATTTATTAAGTAGCAGGGCCGGCAACGGCAAATTGAAAGGGCGGCAAAGGAAACTAAAGACATGATGACCTTTTTTGATTTTTTTTTTTGGTCGCAAGATTTTTGATGGGCGCCTTGTTTAGCTGTCGGCCCCCTCGCCCCTACGCCGCTGCTCTATGGTCCCACAATACTGCAACTCGGTGCTTTTGTTGATAAACTGTATAGTTTTTGAAATATGAATTTTCAGTTTGGTCATTTTGGTCTTATGGGATTCCCTAACCTAAATATCGCTAAATGACGTTTTTCCGAATCTTAACTCAGGGTGTGGTTTTTTGATATCTCTATGGTCCCACAATACTGCAACTCGATGCTTTTGTTGATAAACTGTATAGTTTTTAAAATATGAATTTTCAAAGTTTGTTCTTATGGGATTCCCTACCCTAAATTTCGATAAATGACGTTTTTCCGAATCTTAATTCAGGGTGTGGTTTTTTTGAATCTCTATGGTCCCACAATACTGCAACTCGGTGCTTTTGTTGATAAACTGTATAGTTTTTAAAATATGAATTTTCAAAGTTTGGTCATTTTGGTCTTATGAGATTCCATACCCTAAATTTCGCTAAATGACGTTTTTCCGAATCTTAATTCAGGGTGTGGTTTTTTCGTATCTCTATGGTCCCACAATACTGCAACTCGGTGCTTTTGTTTACAAACTGTATAGTTTTTGAAATATGAATTTTCAAAGTTTGGTAATTTTGGTCTTATGGGATTCCCTACCCTAAATTTCGCTAAATGACGTTTTTCCGAATCTTAATTCAGGGTGTGGTTTTTTCGTATCTCTATGGTCCCACAATACTGCAACTCGGTGCCTTTGTTAATAAACTATATAGTTTTTAAAATATGAATTTTCAAAGTTTGGTCATTTTGATCTTATGAGATTCCCTACCCTAAATTTCGCTAAATGACGTTTTTCCGAATCTTAATTCAGGGTGTGGTTTTTTCGTATCACTATGGTCCCACAATACTGCAAGTCGGTGCTTTTGTTGATAAACTGTATAGTTTTTGAAATATGAATTTTCAAAGTTTGTTCATTTTGGTCTTATGGGATTCCCTACCCTAAATTTCGCTAAATGACGTTTTTCCGAATCTTAATTCAGGGTGTGGTTTTTTCGTATCACTATGGTCCCACAATACTGCAACTCGGTGCTTTTGTTGATAAACTGTATAGTTTTCGAAATATGAATTTTCAAGGTTTGGTCATTTTGGTCTTATGGGATTCCCTACCCTAAATTTCGCTAAATGACGTTTTTCCGAATCTTAATTCAGGGTGTCGTTTTTTCGTATCTCTACAGTGGCGTGGCGTGGCGTGGGAGGGAGCGCGGGGGTAGTGCGGAAGGTTTGTCGCCCCCCCCCCCCCGCCCCGAGGGTACTGACGCCCCACGGGTGCCCGAAGCGCCCCTAGGTTTATTAAGTAGTAGTGCCGGCAACCGCAAATTGAGAGGGCGGCAAAGAAAACTAAAGACATGATGACCTTTTTTTTTTTGGTCGCAAGATTTTTGATGGGCGCCCTGTTTAGCTGTCGGCCTCCCATCGCCCCTTCAGGCACGCTACGCCGCTGCTCTTCAGATCTCATTCAGGCCACAGCTGCCTTGAGATGCTAAAGATTTTTAACTCTACCCATCTTTTCTCTACTGACTATACGAAAGTATAGCTAATGTAAGATTTGAGATTACTACCCGAGATGGCCGCCGTAATTTCAACTTGGTTACTGACTTTAGCTAGATCTGCTTTGGCAAGTCTATCGACCACCTTATTACCTTGTTTGTCTAAGAAACCTGGAACCTAAAAAAAATTATCCAAATTGTGTCAATTCTCCTGGCATATTTGAATAAGGTTAAAGTAACAACTGCAGAAGTTCAGCGCCCTTACCTTACACTGACAAGAGCTTTAACCAAAGTAGGAAAATATATCGAACAAAAAGATTTTAGAGATAAAATTTTAT
Organism: Aspidapion aeneum; assembly: GCA_963576565.1. NCBI lineage: Eukaryota > Metazoa > Arthropoda > Insecta > Coleoptera > Brentidae > Aspidapion > Aspidapion aeneum. Next base: position 31,959,117 of record OY755048.1, read on the forward strand.
ATTAGAAGAAAGTAAAAAACTGATGGAAAAAAGGCCAAACCTGGTAAAAGAATAAAAAAGAACATCGATAGAATACACAGAAATAAATAAAACTATCATGAAAATGATTTTAAAAAAATAGAAAATACCAGAAATATGAAATGATTAAGGCCGGCTCTAGGTAGATATGAAATAATTAAAATAAAAGATATGAACGGCATAGAAACTAACGTTAAAGAGGATATTATAAATATTACATAACTCTATACAGAATTATACCAAACAAACAGGAAACCATCGCGAGAAACCATGAAAAAACTCCAAACAAAAATATAGTACATAAACTCAGAGCTACAACCTGAAATAAGCAAAGCAGAAATAAATAAAGATAGCATTAAAGAAAATGAAAAACGTTAGAGTGACAAAATATCTCAACACATACACACACGGGTTTTAAAAGATATCTTTCATATAATACCGACCTTAAAAATTAAATTATTAATTTTTTTTTTAACGTTAATATAAATATTTCAAATTTTCAAGCTCTCTATGAACCAACAATTTCTCGCTGAGTATACATCACTCTGGGCAGTTTTTCAATTTTTCTCGCAGAACTAATAAGGCGTATTTTTAAAGTTTGAGAAGTTCAATCCCTAAACGAAAGCTATAACCAGCATCCAGCACGATATAGAAACAAAAAAAAATTTAATGAATATATTTTTATTATACTAATTTGATTGAACTTACCCTATAAGAATTTAGATGTACTTAGGTGTATAATTTTGTTGCTTTTTGAAAAACTTATTATACCGTTTTGGTTTATTTATAGTGCCTATTGTAACAATCTAAATCCTTCCAAAAGAAAAGCAGCTTAAAAATTTTAAAGCATTCACAAAACTGGCACAAAAAATAACCTTATCTAATTGTCGGTGTATTAAATTTAAAAAAAAGATGACAACCTTTAAAAAGCAATTATTAGTAACAAAGAATGAAGTGTTAAGTTTGGATTTTTAAAAAAATGATATATCTACATACCAGACACATATAAACATCAACGAAAAAATCCAAAGTTTATTCTTATACGATACTTTATCAACGTAACGATAGCGTGTTCAAAAGCTTAGGCATCGAAAGTTTGTTTATTTTTCTTAAACTCTAATATAGAAATAAATTGGTGCATTGTTGAAAGTTGTTGGGAACTGTGGAAAACTATAAATTACTAGCTAAAGAAAGGAGACAGTTAAAAACTATCAAATTGTTTGTCGTTGTTTGACCTGCTTGAACTCTTCGAGGCAAAGTCTTATATACTTTGTGTTTAAACCAATATGTCAAACAAAAGCTTTTCTAATAATAACAAGACGTTTATTTGCTGCATTTCTAGAGCTGATGTGATGTTATTCTTGATTTTATTGAGTTTTCTTTCTAAACTAGCGCAGAATATTACACTATTGACTATAAGAAAAATATTTTTATATATTACAAATCATGTAGTTTCAATGTCAGTTTGAGAATTGAGAGAATCAAAAGTTTTTGTGAAAACAATACAATTTTGCATAAGACAACTCCCTACTTTCCTCATCTACTAGGAGTGGCCGGGTAGTGTGGATTGTTAACGACTAAAACCCCTCAATTTTGACCCGGCTTGCCTAGGCAAACCACAGTCACTGCACTGCATTATTGTGTACCTTCTTGTTTCCTAGGCCAACCACTCCATTAATTTTGTTTCCTGAACAAGTTTGTACAGGTCTTTAAAGGAGTAGTCCCCAGTCGCTATTGGGTCTAGTTCAACTTCCCAAAATATATAGCATATTACATGTTCTACTGTTTCCGGTTCCTGATTGCATAGTCTGCAGCTTAGGTTTTCTTGATACAGGCCCATCCTGTTTACGTAAACTTTGACCGCCATACGGCCGGTTCTTGATTCCTATTATGGTTCTCACTTGCATCCTACTGTAACTGAGCAGGTCTTTTGTGAGTTTGACATCCAGGCCTTTGATAAAGTCTCTGGTGTGTCTAAGCTCTGCCTTTCTAACCAATGGCTTGTTTTCCCCTTACCCAGAGTTTTACCTGGGACCTTAACTTATTCTCGGCACTTTATTACCCCCACTGCTAGCTCTAGTCTAATATAATTTTCTGACGATCCTTGTCTTGCTAGTTCGTCAGTTTTTTCATTACCTTAATTACCTCTGTATCCTGGCACTCATAATAGTTTTACTCTATTGCGTTCCGCCAGTTTCACTAGTTCAGCAAGGCATTCCCACAGTAGCTTTGAGGTAACCTTCGGGCGTATGAGCACCCTGAGAGTTGTCTGGTTATCTACGTATATAGATATGGTCTTACCGAAATGTTCCATTCTATTATTCTCTCTTGCGCATTCGAGGATGACAAAGATTTCTGTTTGAAAGACTGTCGGGTAATGTTCCAGTGGAAAATGCAAATCTCTCCTAGGCCTTTCCCCGAATATTCCTGCCTCACTATCTTCGTCAGTTTTTGACCCGTCTGTCTACCAGATCAATCCTTCCTGTGGCAGTGTGTTGCTTTGTCCAGACCATGCTGCTCTCTTCTGTATGACTACTTCGAGAGTGGGTTCATGTAGGTACAGAAACCATTCCTCCCTATTATGAAGTTGATAGTCCCATCTTTGCCTCTCCCTATATCACCTAGTGAGGTAAAGGAAGGTCCAAGAACACCTCCATCGCAGTTGTCGGAGTAGATCTCATCGCGCCTGTAATGCTGAGACATGCAAGTCTTTGCACCTTGCTTAGTCTGCGCATCACAATCTGTTGAGCTCACAATAGTCTTGTCTAGCTAGTGTACCATGTGTGGCCTGAGTCCCCACTGTTTCCCATGAAGGCGTCTTATATTCGCCAGAGTGATTTCCGCATTCTTTGCTATGTACGTGATGTCTGTGTGAAAACAGCTCCAAAAATTTTTAATTTTAAGACGTACACAGAAATTTCAAATGAGATAACTTTCCAGAAAAAGAAAGTAGACACTAATCCACTATAAACAGCGTAGCTAACAACTGAGCGAAGCGGCTTAGCACCAGGCATGTATCATTACTCCAACAAGTTTAGTCTAAGTATTAGCAGGCCCGTCCCTGCTGTCACAAAGATTTATCGTTTTCGAAATAATATCGTAAAATACATCGCTTAGAGCTTATTTCATCTTGTGATGGCTTAATATTTCGATTAACAAAAAAATCGATTAAGTTGGTTTAAAATTTCAAAAATTAAAAAAACTAATCATTTAATTTTAACAAGTTGCTTTGGTTGTACTGGTCATTTGGTGAAAAATTTGCATTCAGTTTTTTTAAATTTAAATTTAAATTGGAAAAGCTGAGCACAATCCTTTGTTGCATTTTTTAATTTATTGACATTGAATTACATTTTAAAAACACCGAGCATTATCATAATAGAATGGAAAACCTAATCAAAAAAGCAACTTATTATTATTTTAAAGTAGAATTTCGGGGAGTAAGTCTTCCATGGAAATCCGCTGCAATATTATGTTATTTATAACTGTCGTTGGCTTTGAACATTAACCATTTTCTAAGATCGATGGCTATAGTTGAACTTTGTTAGAAGTAGTGTTAAAAACGATAGGATTCACAAACATAAAAATTCAGTCGTGGTCGTACTCTTGAGTTTTAAAATGGTAGAAAATTTTACATAAATTTAAAACGTCTAGTTTTAAACAAAAACCGTCATAATTAAGATAAATGTGTGTTTATGCAAAACAAAGACTTCTAGACTAAAAAAAACAACTGGCATAATTACTTATCTTTAAAAACTACTTTTCCAATTTTAATGGTGAATCATACCTTGTTAAATTAAAAAGGATATGGTTTAAATATCATCTTGGTCGTATTTTGAAATTTAAAATGTCGGATTTTGGTTAAGCCTTACTAAAGTCACGTTTTAACATCAGATTGGTAAGAAATGGGGAAGAAATGAGAAGAAATGGGCATCAAAGTAAACGGACAATATTTGAACCACCTAAGATATGCTGACGATATCGCCTTATAGGATAAGAATATAGATAAGAAAGAAGAACTGATAAAAACGCTGAAAGAACTGGATACAACAGCTAAAAATATAGACTTGAGTATGAACTACACTAAAACTAAAATCATAATAAACACAGATGAAGATATCACGATCAGAATAAACTAAGAGAATAACAAGAACAAGTAAACGAATTTATAAGCCTGGGACAAATTATTAAACTAAAAAAAGAAAACCAAACCGCTGAAATCGAGAGACGACTAAGATTAGCCTGGGCAGCATTCGGTAAATTCAGCTACATATTGAAAAATAAAAAATATCCTCAGTAGCATTAGCTACCTCGAAATCAATGCTCAGTAGCCAAAGATCAATGGAAAGACAAATGTTACATGTGGAGCCAACCATTTGAAGAAACACGCGGAAGAGTGGAAGATATTGGATATGTCCAAAGATGGATCGAAGAAGGCTAAATACAATAAAATAAAAAGTCACGTTTGTAAAGACGAAAATCATTTTGTTTTAAAAAATCGGTTAAAAAATTCAACAGAAATTTTCTTGTTCTAGCATATAGAAGATATTCAGACTAAAAACGGTAAATTGTGTAAACATCATATCTCAAGAGGTACATGACCGATTTTAATGAAAAATACCTTTTTGTGTTAGCCAAGAAACCAGCTTATTTACGGCCTAACATAAATTTTAAATTTGTTTCGGTAACGTAAGAAAATACGAGGATGAATCATCAAGTGACTGCAAACTTGTCTGCCATCCTTAATTTTAATAGAGCGGTAGCAATTGTGTTTAAATTTGATTTTTTGAGTATGCAAGGATATTTTTTTTATTAACTATCTAAAAATATTTTGAATAAAAATCAGTGGCTTGAAATTTTTGTCGGAAAAAGAGCGTAGCAATTGTAGTTTATGCAAAAAATTTGCACATGAATTTCCGGTACTTGGAGAATAAGTTAAACACAAGCAAAGAAAAGCTGATGCATTTTAATATTGCATCCTCGAGCACGTAAGCTTCAGCTGCTTACGTTTTTCTGTAGAAGATAAAATTGTGGCTGTAATATAACTCCTTAGAAGCGTGCCTCGGCAATTTAATAATTTGCTTTTATGCAAAACTCCGTCATTATTTATTAAAATAAAACTTTTTAAAAATAATATATTTATTAAACTATATCCGTTGACGGATGATCGATTGTCATTACTAAAACTTAACCCTAACCTTTACCCAAACAAAATTCGTCAGTGCGATACTTATAGTTTTATAGTTACAGCGAATTTTTTCAATTGACAAATTAGTCGAAAAATGGGATTAAATCAAGAACATTTTCAGCCCATAACTTTCGAAAGAAATTATCCCAACAAGGATGCCATGCCGAGTTGGTTTCAGTTTTCGGTAATGAAGCACCACATCAGTCGACAGTTTCTCGTTGGTCCAGAGAATTCAAACGTGAACGGATTAGCCTTAAGCTACGTTTACATTTGAAGAGTTTACTGGCGGAAAGTACTTTCAGCCACTAAACTTGCTTTGTTGAAGAATTTACTGGTGGAAATTACTGGCAGCCACTAAACTTTTGTGTTTACACGTTTTCAAGTTTACTTGCCAAGCAGTGCTGCATGTGCTGCTGTTAAATTTGTTATGTGTGAAATTGCTAATGATTTAATAAATAAGTTAGAACGCAAGAAAACTAGAAAAAAACGAGTTTGGGTTAGATATTGGATCAGACGCAGAAATACTTGCATCAGAACGAAGGAGATATCAACTGAAGATCCCGATTTTTATAGGAATTTCATGAGATTATCATACCAAAACCGTTAAGAGTAGGTTAACATAAACTGACCAAATCGGAAACATGTATGAGCAGTCCTATTTCTCCCAAAATAACTTGGAAGTCACATTACGCTATCTGGCCACTGGTGATAATTTTGCTTCCTTGTAGTATTTATACAGACTACCGAAAAGTACTATTTCAGTTTTTTTACCGGAGGTTGATGATGAACTTTTGATATTCCTCAAAATTTCATATTTTTGATATATGTTTAAAAAGGAAGTTATCCCACTTAGGTTGATGATGAACTTGATATTCCACAAAATTTCATACTTTTGATAGATGTTTAAAGAGGAAATTATCTGATTTCCATCCCACTTATTCATTGTAAAAAACGTGGACTCTTTCTCACAGAACGCTTGCTGACATGTGTTTACATTTGGAGAATACTGGCGGAAAGTACTGGCAGCCACTAAACTAGCCGGCCCGTTAACTTTTGGAAAGTACTTGCGGGAGAGTAGCAAGTGCACTTTCATGTAGTTTACATATGGCAAGTTCAGTGGCTGCCAGTACTTTCCGCCAGTAAACTCTCTAAATGTAAATATAGCTGTACTTGCGGGAGAGTAGCAAGTGAACTTTCTTGTAGTTTACATATGGCAAGTTTAGTGGCTGCCAGTACTTTCCGCCAGTAAACTATCCAAATGTAAACATAGCTTTAGACCAAGGCCAGGTGCACCAAAAACAACTGTCACCCAGGAAAATATCGATGCTGTGCGCATGGTCATACTTTTTAATAATTGATACCAACTGTATTAGATAAGATTTTACCATTTTAAGGGTGTATAAAAAAAAGTCTTTTATCGGAAAACCTACCGACTAAAAAAGCGATTTTGAATATAAGATTCATCGTTGCCTGAAATTGTATGCCACTATGAAAGGAATCTAGTACGAACGCGTCGGCAGCAATATAAGAATTTCCTTTGCATCCAAAGCGCTGTTAAAATTGCCCAGCTTTGCTGCTTTCGGTATTAAAGGATGTCATGGTACACTATTTTTATAAATATACGAGATGTTATTAAAACATTACACAGAGAGCGAAAAAAGTATTGTCATTTAGATCTTGGAAATAAACTACTTTTTTTCGTGCTAGCAGGAGTTTTTTAATTACAGAATGCTTATGTTATTATAAACAACAATATATTATAGTTTTAGGTCCTTGCATTATTTGCAAATTGATATTTAAGAATTATATTGGCAATAGCCCACTGCGATCAGAAATTTTAACACACGAAAAGATGATCTCATGTTTTCAGACGTTGATAGTTTACGTCTAACTTTTAAGTTTTCATACCTTTGACAGTCGGAAGAAAGAATTATAGGAATCAGTTTGATGACTTGGTCGAGTTAATAACCTGAGAGTCTCTTGTTCTTGTATTTAGACATCGCAGCCTGCTTAGATGAAAGTTTTCCGAAAAATTAATGTATGGCTTCGGTAGTTTAATGTTTAGAATGTTTGCGTACAGAGCAAGAGATCTGGGGTTCGAGTTCCGGCCGAAACAGAAAAACTTTTTTCTTTTTTTTCTTTCTTTAATTTCACTTGTTGTTTATAGTTTTAGGTCCTTGCATTATTTGCAATTTGGTATTTGAGGCTTATGTTATTGATATTATATACTCCTGCTTAACACCAGATAGCCTGTATACAATATACACCGCTTTGTTTAAAAAAAAAATAAGTACCAAGAATCCCATGGGGTACAAGTGACACTTTTTCCCCAAAATTTAAATTTCCCTTTTTGTATAAAAAGCCCTTTATCCGAAGAGGCAAATGTCTTTCGTAATTAACTCATAAAAAATAAATAAGGGTTAAGAAAATTATCTGTGAAAAAGCGGAAACATCTAATATGCACCCCAACCGCTAATTTTGTTTTAATTTATTCTAGGCTTTCAAGTTGTTATCTCACTGCCAATCTTCCGTTTAATGTTGATGTTTAAGACAGGTGAACTAATGACCTGAGAACTTTTTAAAAGGGTGGTTTTTTAATTAGGTTTCATTTGATGTTTTTTACTTACAAAACAGTATAAACACTTTAAACCAATCGATATTGGGGTTTTTACAATAATAGAAAGTTAAAACTAGTCATGTTTTTTCTTAAATAGTCAAAGGTGTCCTGGAACATTCCGATCAGTAGTTAGTTTTTTGTTTTACTGGTCTTTCAAGTGGCCAGTCTCTCTTAAGCTACGTTTACATTTGAAGAGTTCGCTGAGGGAAGTACTGGCAGCCACTAAACTTGCTTTGTTGGAGAATTTACTGGCGGAAAGTCTCGGCAGCCACTAAACTTGTTCATTGTTTTGTGTTTACACGTTTTCAGGTTTAGTTGCCAAGCAGTTAAAAACAAAATGGCGGCAGTGCGTGCTGCTGTTAAATTTGTTGTGTGTGAAATTGCCAACAATTTAATAAATAAGTTAGAACGCAAGAAAACTAGGAAAAAACGAGTTTGGGTTAGAGATTGGATCAGACGTAGAAGTACTTGCATCAGAACGACTCTTAAAGGATATATCAACTAAAGATCCCGATTCTTATAGGAATTTTATGAGATTATCATACCAAAAATTTAAAGAACTGTTAAGACTAGTTTAACATAAACTGACCAAATCGGAAACGTGTATGAGAAGTCCTATTTCTTCCCAAATAAATTTAAAGTCACATTACGCTAGGTTGATGATGAACTTGATATTCCACAAAATTTCATATTTTTGATATATGTTTTAAAAGGAAATTTTCTGATTTCCATCCCACTTAGGTTGATGATGAACTTGATATTCCACAAAATTTCATATTTTTGATATATGTTTAAAAAGGAAATTATCTGATTTCCATATCACTTATTCATTGTAGAAAACGTGGACACTTTCTCACAGAACGCTGCGTTTACATTTGGAGAGTACTGGCGGAAAGTACTGGCAGCCACTCAACTAGCTGGCCCGTCAACTTTTGGAAAGTACTTGCGGGAGAGTAGAAAGTGCACTTTCTTGTAGTTTATACATGGCAAGTTTAGTGGCTGCCAGTACTTTCCGCCAGTAAACTCTCCAAATGTAAACGTAGCTTTAGATTTGCTGAAGTAACTGGTCTAGTAATTCTAATATTTCATTGGCCCGATCATCGGCATGTTTAATGTTTATTATTCCAGTGTTACCTGTAAGACCTGACAGTTTGACATAATTTAACTTAACTAGTTCTTAAAATGTGTTAAAGAATTTGATCTATCTAGGAGGGACCAAACAAAGTACTTTTAAATAACGCTTGGCTATCTGAGTAGCTCTATATCCATCTACTTTTTGTTCGAAATTCGTAGACAATAAATGAGTAGAAATAAAATTTCCCTCTCTAACCGTTTTTAAGTTTAAATAAACAATCTAGTATCTAGGCTATTGCTTATGCTATTTGGTGTGCAGTCAGGTGTGACGGCCCGCCCCCTTTTTTAATGGAGGGTGTGATGGATCTGTTGTTGGAGCTCTGTCTTCGTAACTCTTACTTTTAAGTGAAACATAAGTTTTACGCGCAAAATGATGGACTCCAAATGGGTTCCTCTCTTTTGCCAGTGGTAGCAAGCATCTACATGAAGTGGTTCGAGGACCATGCGATCAACACAGCAAGAGTCAAACCAAAACTATGGCCACGACACAAGGATGACAAATTTATTATATGGCCGGAAAATGATGAAAGACAGAATTTTCTGCACCATCTGTATTTGACCAACAATCAAATGCACCATGGAAATTGAAAAAGATTCGGCCTTAACTTTTTTGGATGTTTTTGTCAAACGATTAGCCAGAAACATTTAAACCAATGTATATAGCAAACCTACACACACGGGACAGTACCTAAATTGTAAGTCTAATCATTCTGTTGCTACAAAACAAGGAGTTATAAGAAGTTTGTATTAAAGAGCCGTAAATATTGCAGAATGGTTATTCAAGAAATTAATAAATTCAACGACCTCTTGCAAAGAAAACGGTGCCTTAGATTAATTCAGTTCGAATATATAATAAAACAATTTCTGTTTCACATTAAAATAAAAGGCAAGACATTTTTTGTGCTATATCAAGAAAATATTATAGTGAATAGTAGTAGTAGTAGAAATTATTTTACTTTAAAGCAATTTGCTTTGATCTAAGACAATTTTTTTTACCGTGTTGTTAGTTCTAATCATTTAAATAATCGAGGTAATAACTAAAAGACATTGATACAAAGAATTGTAAAAGTGACACTATACATTAAATATAAGACAAGACTGAGATTTGAACAATTACAAAATATATATTAGAAGTAACTAAAATAAATGGGTAATTTATTTTAAAGCAAATTTTGTACTGCGCTAATACTACTAAAATAAAGCTAATTTAAGAGCGTTGTTGCACGGTCTGGAATCTGTCACCAATGTTTGTGATTAAGGTATTTGTTGATAGTTTAGGGCTCGATCGTACACAAAAAGTTGGCACATGCTTTCTTAAATAATCCTATGCTGTCTATTTGTTTAATTGTCTTTGGAAGAGTATGAAAGAATTTTCCAGCCGCATAGTGGGGCCCTTTCTCTGTTACTGTTAATCTGTGGTTTGGATATATGTAGCAGTAACGCACCCAGGAATATGTCTTGGGGGGGGGGGGGGCCGAGGCCTCATAATGTCGTATTTCATGCAATTTTTTGTGTTTATTCATGAAATATGTGGAAAATATATACAAAAATCATGGGTGCGCCCATGCATGTAGACTAGCTTTGTTGCCTTGTATTTTGTACTGAGGAAGGTTTGTATTTAATAAATTCGTTAGGATTTTTCTTTATAAAAACAACGAAACAGTTAACTATCAACACTAATTAGGTGTCCATTAGATCTTGGACCCCCGTGAGGTTATGCTTTCGAGCTACCCACGGAAAAATATGCGAGAAACAAAAACTTCCTTCTACCCGATTAGCCACGAAAACTTGTTTGATTCTTATATACTAGTTTTTACCAAAGGCCATTGTTGTATTTTTAATTTAATTTTTTGTAATAAATAACATCTTCTAGTTACTGTGATCATACATCAAAAAGTTTTATTTAATTTAACCGCATTCAAATAGTAATTGGTTTCTTACAAAGTAACTTCTTGATTAATATTTCAAAATTTTCGAACACCTTCCTTATCCCCTTCTATAACCTGTTTCGAAAACTTGTCAATGTAAATTTATTAATTCAACTTTCCCCTTCTATTTTCATTTTAGAGCATATAGCGTACATAATATAATAATATTCAGCATGGTTAAAAGCTATGGGATTCATAAACTGCTTGCTGTGCTTATATGTATATATGTTTATCGGTTTCACAACGTTCTACGTCTTCCGATACCCAATCTCCACTCGTTTCTGTTTGCCCATAATTCATCATCTAGGCCTCTGATTCTTATTTCACTGTCTATTCCTTCTCTCCAGCTTCTCCTTGGCCGTCCTCGTTTTCTTCGGCCAGTCGGTTTCCATTGTAGTATTTGTTTAGATAGTCTTTCATCATTCATTCTTTGTACATGTCCGTACCACACCAGTTGTTTTGTTCTTATATCATCCACTAAAGTACGTTCACCCACTGTCATAATTTCTCTCATTCTTTGATTTGTAACTCTTTGTCTTTTTGATTTCCCTGCTGGTCTTCTCCAATAGTCCATCTCCGTAGCAAAGAGCATTTTTTCTGTTCTATCCTTGATTGGCCATACTTCTGAGCCGTATGTAATAATACTTTTTACAATGGTGTTATATACATATAAGCTTTTTGTAATGTTTTAATATACTTTGGTCCCAAATTATTCCATTTAATAAAGTTATTGCTTTTCTTCCTTGTAAGTTTCGATCTTTTATAGCTTTGTCTAGTGTTCCGTCAGCTGTAGTTTTTAGACCTAAGTATTTATCACATGACTGAATTCGCTGCCCGGTATTTAAGATTAGATCCTGTTTTATTCCACCGATACACATATACTCTGTCTTATTGAGATTAACCTCTAGTCCCCACTTATTGTTTTCGTGTCATATATTCGAGGTCGTCATAATCCTGAGTCACTACTATCTGATCATCGGCGAAACATAAAGTATACAAGGTGATTTCGTCCAATGGAATTGCTGTGTCTTGAAATATATATTCGGGCCGGTAGTGCAAAAGTAGGGGAATACATCGTGATCTCTCGTCTTCACAAAGTTTATCGTCATTCCGTCGTGTACAACGAAACAGGTGACAAGTGGGTATTTGTTTTTCACGCAAATTCTAGGTCAAGCCATTCTTTAAACATTTACACCAGTATTTACTAAAGGGTCTACAGTGCTACTACAATCCTAAGTCTGCAAGTCTAGCTTTTGGTTGAAGGTTTAACTTATTTTTGCCGTTAATGCAATAGGTTTTAATATTTATATAAATAGTTCATAAATAGCTTCCGTCATCTTTTTTCGTTGTAACAAAGACATTATTTCCTCACAATGGTTAGAAATAAATAAAAATAATATAATATTTTGGTTTAAAAATGGCAGCCATATTTAAACCTCCGAACGTCACTAGGAAATGTCGAATAAAAACGGTGTAAGTCAGTGTCAGCAGTCCGCTATATTTTGACATGTTAAGTTTTTAGACAAGTTAGCGATGATTAAACCGATGTTCGATTGTTTTGGTAGATGTGTAATTGAAAACGGATTCTAATATATCTTGTGCTTTTTACAGTATTTAAATATTGATACGTGCTTAATACGGTAATGCTTTGACAGATATAGTTTTAAGTTACTTATGTATTATTTAGCTATGAAAATTTTTGCATATAAGTTTCTTTTACTGGTTTTTAAACCCCTTAAGAGTGGTCCTATAATTTGAGAGTATTTTTAACGGGAATCCTACGACTGCACGGTGGGTTGATAATATAGACTTGATAGTTAAACCCGTTCCAAAATGCTAAGTTTTAAGGTCTTAATAAATCTGACAAATTCATTTGCTGTCCCGTTTGAGGCAAGGTTCGGTTCGGTTCGGTTCCAAGCCGTAGCACGTTCCAAAAAATAATGACTTATTTTCAACGAACAGTATGTTTCAATTTTTGCCACAAATGCAGTGGTGAAGACGCACCTCCTGTTCGTGAAATGGGAGAGGAGAGGGAACGGCGCGAAACTATGTTTCGTACCGCAGCAGAGGCTTTGCCCTATTTCATCCTTAACCGTCTGAAAAATTTTGAAACGACATAGGGGTTTTAAAGTAAAGAAAACGCAAGAAATTTTTTCAGATGATCAGCAATAATTATGCAATAGTTACATTTTTAATGGTCTTACTTACTAATTTTACTTAAAAACTATAATCAGTATATTTTTTTTATATAAAACATAAAAAATTTGCACATTTCTCGTGATTTACTTTTTTTAATTTATAGATATTTAGGTAAATAAATTCTTTATAGTTTTTTATATAGCTATTGTCCACATCACTGTCACACAAATTTATCGATCTTTCCACAAAAAATATATATAAATTTATCGGTTTCACAACGTTCTACGTCTTCCGATACCCAATCTCCACTCGATTCTGTCTGCCCATAATTCATCATCTAGGCCTCTTATTCTTATTTCACTATCTATTCCTTCTCTCCAGCTTCTCCTCGGCCTTCCTCGTTTGCTTCGGCCAGTTGGTTTCCATTGTAATATTTGTTTAGGTAGTCTTCCATCATCCATTCTCTGTACATGTCCGTACCACACCAGTTGTTTTGTTCGTATATCATCCACTAGAGTACTTTCACCCACTGTCATACTTTCTCTTATTCTTTAATTGTAACTCTTTCTCTTTTTGATTTCCCTGCTGCTCTTCTCCAATAGTCCATCTCCGTAGCGGAAAGCATTTTTTCTGTTCTATCTTTGATTGGCCATACTTCTGAGCCGTATGTAATAATACTTTTTACAATGGTGTTATATATAAGCTTTTTGTTATGTTTTGATATACTTTGGTCCCAAATTATTCCATTTAATAAAGTTATTGCTTTTCTTCCTTGTACGTTTCTATCTTTAATAGCTTTGTCTAGTGTTAAGTCAGCTGTAATTTTTAGACCCAAGTATTTATACTCATCACAGGACTGAATTCGCTGCCCAGTATTTAAGATTAGATCCTGTTTCGTTCCACCAATACACAAATACTCTGTCTTATTGATATTAACCTCTAGTCCCCACTTATTGTACTCTTCTATTAGTTTTCGTGTCATATAATCGAGGTCGTCATAATCCTGAGCCACCACTATCTGATCATCGGCGAAACATAAAGTATACAAGGTGGTTTCATTCAACGGAATTCCCATGTTTTGGCATTTTCTCTTCCAGACTTTAAGGACCTGTTCCAAATATATCTTGAAGACTGTAGTCGAGATACAGCAACCTTGTTTAAGACCTTTATTTACTTGAAAACCTTTGGTTAGTTTTGCTTTTATTTTAACATTTGCCTTACTATAACTCTTTGATGGCCTTAATTAGTTGTACGCTTATGTTTGTCTTTTCCAACGCTTTCCAAAGTAGATTTAGTGGTATACTATCATATGCGTTCTGCAAATCTACGTAAAGCAGATGGAGCTCTTGTCCGTATGCCATTTTCTTTTCAATGACTTTGGTTATACAAAAGAGATGATCTGAAGTCGATCTACCCGCCCTAAAACCAGCTTGTTCTTCTGCCTCCATATCTTTATATTCGCTCTCTACTTTATTTCTTATTATTTTGCCATATATTCTGCTTAGCGTACTAGTTACAGATAGACCTCTATAATTGTCACATATAATTGTCACATATATATTATTAATTTATTTTTATCTTTGTCATTTAAGCTAAAGTTAAGGGAGATCAGATCGGTGAATGTGATTTTGCTCTTTGTAAAGGGCTTTACTACTTTTGACATCAACTCTGTCAATTGTCTTACTTCCCTGAAGCACGAAAATCTGTGTAAAAGTTTATCTTCTGCACTATTGCAGCGCAAACATAATGCTGTATTGGACCTACCAGTTTTTTTTTAGTACATTTTGAAATGGGTAAGCATCATGAACCAGGGTGTACATTAGGCTTTTTTAGATATGGTCTAATATATGAGAATTGACATTTTTAAAGACATATTTCCAATTATTTGAACACGTTAAATTGCGAACAACAGTGGGTGTTGTACGATTTTGCTTTAAGAGCTGAAGGTATATTTCCCGAACTGGATGTTCTTCCTTTATTGTGGTATTTATATAGGAGCATTCTTGTGCATATCTTCGAAGATGTGGAAACTGGTGTGGTATTGCTTTTATATCTGGTGGACTTTTTATCGAAAGAAAAATTGGAGATTATACCTTTGTTAATCATTTTCGTCACATTTTTAATTAGCAGTGAGTTTGATTTGTGCCAAATATCAAATATCCCTAGACCTCCTTTCCCCTTAGGTAATACTACTGTGGTTCGCGTTACCCTAATTTTTTGTTTTCACCATAGAAACCAGCCGCATATTACAGCAATGCTTTTTGCTACTAAGATTGGTATAGACAGTACTTGGGCTACATACCAGACCTTCGATAACGCATAGATATTAATAAACCGTCTGAAAAATTTTGAAACGACAAAGGAGTTTTAAAGTAAAGAAAACGCAAGAAATTTTTTCAGCAGTTTCGAAGAAATCATGATTGAAAAAGCGAACCAGGATGAAGCTTTTTATTAAAAATATCGAATATAGTTTTCAATTCATGTCCGTCACAACATTTGCATACTGCCGAACGGACCCTGTATCCTTAAAAACCTGGACTGGGATTTTGGTCCTTTTTTCATCAATGGTTATTTACATATCACTCCTGCGACTCGACAGGTGCCGAATGTTGATTTTAAACAAATTTGGTTTACGCAAAATGGTTGTCCAGCTCATGACACTTTGCCTGTGAGAGTGTTTTTAAATGAAACGTTTCCAAGACGGATTAATTACAAGCAGACAAGGTATTATTAGCTGACCTTCAATGATTTTTTTATGGGGCTATGCAAACCGCCAACTTTATTCACATGGCCATTTAAAAGCTATCAGTGACACTTGAAAAGTAATATCCAAACCGAACTTTATAACAGACTCGGATACTTTTTCTTACTTAGGTGGTATTTTTGAGAATTTAGTTTGTTAGGTAGTTCTTCAATCAATATGAAACAATTTGCTTTTAAAGCAGACCCTGCTCTTATTTGTTTCGCTGGGGAAGCAATAAACTTAAGTTTGTGGTAGACACGGCACCATATATTATAAAAACCAGCTTGAAAAAAGGATTATACGTTACATAGTTATATATATATATATATATATATATATATATATATATATATATATATATATATATATATATATATATATATATATATACAACTACACTCAAGCGATTTTTTTTGCGAACTATCGAAAGAAAAGCTCGCAGTGCTTGGGGAAAAATAAATAAATTTCCTCCCTCTACTTTACCGGGGCGCAGAGAGGACAGGTATTGGCTGTCGGTTTGGCTATGCTGAAACAATAGGTGTAACCACGTGTAAACTTCTATCAATCTTTGTTACATACCACATATTTTATGCATATGCAGTTGTTCTTATTTTGCATACAGTATTCTTATAGCATTTAACCATTAACCGAAATATATAATATTGCTTTAAATATTCCGCTCTCGTATAATACAAAGTGACGACGACGCGATGCGGCGCGGCGACGAGAAAATCTTATCATCACTTTCAAGTCTTAGCCTAAAGCACAGATTTAATCGTTTGGATTAAAAAAAAGAGCAAAGGAAAACTCTGAGAACGGTTTTATTTTAAAATATATAATCATGCCTTGAATTAATCTGGTCTAAAATAGATATTTTAAAACTACTCAAATGTGGACTATGAAAACTAGGTATACTCCAATATTTTAAATCTAGTGCTAGCCAATACCCTTAGCGAGTTAGTAGTAGTAGTGGCATGGAAGGAATGATATAATTTCTTCGATGGTAGTGGGGAGACCATTTTTTACTGACTGGATAAAAATATATATATTTTTTTTAATTATAGAATTACAAGTATAAGAATTTGTGATATACTAACGTTCAGCTTTTTTCAAAACAAGTTAGTCAAATTACTTAGTTAAATTTGCTTAGGAGTATTGCTAACAATGTTATTGTAATTTTTTATTTGGACAAGGAACTTAAACTTCAAACATACTGGTACAATATTATATATAAGCAAACCAAAAAAATTCCAGGATATTTCCGAACCGTTAAGTTAAGCTCCGAACATTTTGTCGAGATTTTAAAAAGGATCTAATTTGATCCCCACGATAGATTTATAAGTTTTAATGTAGAAAGTCTTTACATCAACATGCCAATAAAGGAATATCACCAAAAACAAATGAAAAACTGATGATAAACTTCACGAGAAAACAACGCTATCGGTGAATTGATCTGATGGAGATCTGTCTCCTTAACTCTAACTTTCAAGTGAAAGATAAGTTTTACACGCAACGTAATGGACTTTCAATGGGTTCGTCTCTTTCGCCAGTGATAGCAAACACCTAGAAACTGCATTGAGTAGTTCAAAGATCATGCAAAACTCAGCAACATATATGACATATTTATTATATTTTTGAATGCTCTTACCAAACAAATAGACAGAAACATTTAAACCACTGCATATAGTAAACCAACACACACAAGGCAGTACCTTAATTTTTAGTCTTATCATTTTGTTGCTACGAAACAGGGAGCTGTAAGAATTTACAGTAATAACAAACAATTAACTACAAAAATCTACAACATTAAAACAGAACGATCTTTGAAATTAAAAACAAATTAAACGTAGCAAATGCTTAAAATAATAATACATTGAGAGGCACTAACATTACAGATGTTTAAGGGATTTTAAAAAACAAAAACCAAACACTATAATAGTAAATCAGTATTCTCACCGATTAAATATGATAAGGAGTTTTGTATTAAAAATAAAATCAGAAAATAAGGAATGCATTTACCAAATCCTGCGTGAGTGTGGTAAATCATGCGTCAGGACTGTCATGAGACATCCAGATCTCCAGAAAGTCATAAAAAGATAAATTCCAGCAATATGAAAAAACCGGAGCCGAAACAATGTGTAACTAACTTAAACAACTCTAACAATAATGCATAAAAATTAAAACTTACTGTGATCAATTGTTAAACTACTGGAAGCAAAGAAGGATTAATCAAAATAAAGTATTCATAAATAAAAATAGTTTTTTTACTGCCCTTTTAATGGTCCACCAGGTTCCATTTTTTATGTGGGAAGTTTTGTTTTCGGGATTGAAACTGTCAAAAGCTTGGCAATCGATGATTTTATATATGAGCACCTTAGCTGTCTTAATTGAGTGCTAATATATTCAAAAGTTCTTAAAGACATGTCAAAAACACTTAGTCTCAATTTAAAATGCTTAGAGTTCGGGACTATCTTTATTTAGCGACACAATACGATCCCGAGAGGTTAGAAAGAAAGATAGATAGAGCGTGCTAGAGATTTGTAGAGTAGAAGACGATAAATAGGTCCCATAAGGGACAACCCTGTGTTGGGCTTTCAGGTCACCCTTTTCTTTTCACTTAGATGTTAGTTTGTAAATGGAAAATACAGATATCTAAACTTCTTAAATGCAAAAAAAGGAAAAGTAAAGTTTAGAAATGAAAATATAGATGAAATAAATGACATGCTGACAAGAGCTATGACCAAAGTAGGAAGAGATATCGCACTAAAAGATAAAAAGAGAAAAAATTGTATATCAGAAAAAATAAAGAAACTGATGGAAAAAAGGCGGAACCTGGAGAAAGAAGGAAAAAGAACATCGATAGAATACGCGGAAGTAAATAAAACTATAAGAAAAATGATAAAAGAAAATAAAAGGAAGAGGCAAGATATAAAAGTTGAGAGAGTTAACCACCTAATAACAGATAAGAAAGAAGAACTGATAAAAATGCTGGAGAAATTGAATACAGCAGCTAAAAATATAGGCTTGAATATGAACTACACTAAAACTAGTCAAAACACACACAGATGAGGATATCACGATCAGAATAAGCCAAGAGAAAATACAACAAGTAGAGAAATACATATACCTGGGACAAACTACTAAACTAAAAAAGGAAAACCAAACGGCTGAAATCAAGAGACAAGTAAGATTGGCATGAGCATTATTTGGTAAATTAAGCTACATATTTAAAAAATCCTCAGTACCTCAAAACGAAAGTGTATAACCAATGTATCCTTCCTGTACTTACTTATAGATCCCAGACCTGGACACTTACAAAATCAAACATGGATAAGGTAACAAAAGTTTAAACATCAATGGAAAGGCAAATGTTACATGTAAAGCTAACGATAGAAAAAGAAATGAATAGATAAGAAATAAAACAAAAGTAAGAGATGTAAGAGGAGAAGTAGCAAAATTAAAATGGCAATTTGCCGGTCATAATATCAGACAGAAAGACGATCGGTATAACAAGTGTATTCTAACCTGGAGACCTTGAAAAAATAAAAGAAGTAGAAGAGCTAGATGTCCAAAGATGGATTAAAAAAGACTAGATAGATAGATAGACAGATAGAGAAAGTTTAAAAATTAGTGAAACCGTGACCAGTCACTGTGATAATATTGTAAATAATCAAAACTAAACTATATATATAACGTCATGTCATTTTCACCGTCGTTATCGTTTTGGCAAGCTTTGCTTACCACCTATATTTGCATTTATAAATTCGTAGCTTGGCTTCTGGGATTAGCTGATATTAATAAATCTCAAATAATTTATGCACCGAGATTAAAGAGTCCAATAAATTTTAAGGAAGTTAGGAACAGATGATATATTAACATGGTTTAACACACTTTTTCTTTGTGTTTTTTTATGTTTTTTATTCGGGGTTGGCTGTAGTTGTCTTAACAGACAAATTTATACTCTGGGATTGTAAGTGGCTATGTAATATGAGCTATATCTTATATTCTTAGCCATTTTGTTTCAGTTGGGCGAACCCTTGAATATTTTTGGGAAAGTATGTTTAGATCATGCTAAAATGCTCAAATATGGATCAGAGAAACTAATCGAAAATCTCACATATATTATCAGTCAAAGCATAAACGGACATCCAGTACCTGATGATTGGAAAATTGCATTCATATCCTCAATACATATAAAAGGAAACAAGCTGGATTGCAACAATTACAGAGGAATTTCAGTAACCAGTACTCTATGTAGATTGTACGGTAGGATTCTTAGAGGTCCAATAGAGAATAATTTTTATGAACAAGAAGAATAAGAGCAAAGTGGGTTTCGCGCAGGCAGATCTTGTAGTGCTAATGTTTTTTGTCTTAAACAAGTAATTGAGAAAAGGAGCGCCAGAAATATAGAGACTCATGTTACCTTTGTGGACCTACAAAAAGCATTTGATACCGTTCCAGCAGAAAAACTATGGACAGTGTTAGAGCAGACTAATATCAATCATACATACATAAAAGCTATAAAATAACTATACAAAGGGTCAAAATCTAAAATTCAATTTGGAAATCGACTTTCAAAAGAATTCCTGGTAACAAAAGGCTTAAGGCTTGTTGTATCTCTCCAACTATTTTTAAAATATATATCGCAGTAGCCCTAAAAAACTGAAAACGGAAAGTACACGGCATGGCAATACAACTAAACGACCGATTTACCATATACACACTACGGTTTGCTGAGGACCGAGTAATTGTAGCTAATAATAAAGAAGACATGGAGTATATGATGACAAAGTTAACGGAAGAATACCAAAAGTGGGGGTTAACAGTGAACGTGGACAAGACACAGTACTTATGTATTGGAAACGAATCCAGTGAGTTAGAACTAGACAATGGAAAAGTAATATCTCCATGCAATGAGTATGTATACTTGGGTGTCACATTTGATAAGACAGGAACAGACTGTAAAGAACTGGAAAAAAGAATAGTAAAAGCAAAAAAGGTTATCGGATGTCTTAACAGTATTTTATGGAGCAGAGAGATAAAAAAAATTTAAAATTTAACATATATGAAACAATGGTGAAAAGCACGCTGTTGTATGGAATAGAGACTTGTCGTGTAACAGAAAAATACAAAACAAAAATGAAAAGTGTCGAAATGGATGCAATAAGAAGATCAATGAGAATATGTAGAACAGATCAAGATCAAGAAATGAGATCATAAAAGGAAGAATGGGAATCGAAGGAAGCATAACGGATGACATCACTAAAAGACAACTGATATGGTACGGCCATGTACAATGGATGAACGACGAAAGATTACCCAAGCAGGTCCTAGAATGGCAACCAATAGGGCAGAAAAAGAGGGCGTCCTAAACTAGAATGGCAACAGTCAATCCAAAGATCAATGAGTCAAAAAAATCTGACAGAAGATGATTGTCAGGTTCGAAGGAGGTGGAGAATAGGCGTCGGCCAACGTAGAAATACATTCTAAACCGACATAGTGGTATTTTGATAAAATACATATTTCTGTAAAACCAAGCATACTTTATATGGGATTTAAAACAAAGTAGGATTTTAATAAAATTTTAGTAAAGTGTATATCTTAATCTCCAAATTGTTTTCTTAGAAAATCAATTTAATACTATTTTTTTTAAAACAACAAAATACTGTTGGAAATTACATCAAATTAGTTCTACAAAATAAATGATTGTAAACAGTTATATGTATGTATACAAATATCCAAATATGCGCAGGTTTTTGTTTGTAGAAATGTAGATTTATTAGTTTTGTTCTATGGCGATTAATAAAACTATCAACTGTAGCCTTATTCTGGTCTACACGATATTTATTTTCTGGGGTACTGATGTTTGATCCCAAATGGCATTTTCGTTCTAAAACAGAATTTGTAATTTAAATTGCTTTGATTTTGAGATATTCAGTATTTTATGCTAAAATTCAGGTAAACATTTCCCTAATTAAAATGCAATTATCTAGGATAATTTCCACCAAATTATAAAATCTATAATAAAAATCTATATATAAAATCACTGGTGTAATTGAGAATATGCCAGAAACAGAAGCACAAACATCTTCTGAAGTGGAAAGTCACTTAAATGATAAAGAGTCCTTGTCTGCATTAGACCCAACTTCCTTCCTGAACACGTAGTACCGCATCTCTTGTCTCAGGTCGAAGTGAATGACTTAGTCAGAGATTTAGGTCTAAGTAAAAGTAAGGCAGAGCTTCTGGGTGCACGTTTGCAAGAATGAAATCTTTTACAGCCAAGCGCACATGTACAGTTTATGGAGACAGAGAGTTTGATTTTGTCAATTTTTTAAAGAAAGATAACATCATTTTGCCTTGTACGGACATTAAAGGCCTAATAACAGCCCTGGATAATAGATTAATACATGCATCTAAAATAAGCTTAAAGCTGTATTACTTCATAACGGTAACTTAACGTCTTCGGTTTCCGTTGGTTATGCAAGTTTAACGAACGAATCGTATGCTGTGCTTCAACATGTATTAACAAACATTAAATATGCGGAGACTTCAAAATAATCGCAATGATACTTGGGATGCAAGGAGGATATACGAAGTACTGTCACGGATCACCTAGGTGATCCGTGGTACTGTTGTTTTTTGTGTAAGTGGGCTAGTCGTGCTCGAAAAAACATTTTGAAGAGCAGTATGGCTAACCAGAAAGTTAACCGTTGAAGAGAAAAACGTGATAAATGAATCTCTTGTCTCTTAAGATGTAATTCAATAAAGCAATTTGTAAAAGCAATAGATAGAAATGGCCCAGGATTTGCTTATCTCATTATCAAGTTCCTTCTCCTGTCTGATGCAAAAATTAAAGAGGGTATATATGTGGGACAAAAAATAAGGTATCTAATGAAAGACGATACTTTCGACACACTTTTGTCTACAAAAGAAAAGCATTCTAGAAAGTCGTCTAATCAGTTTTTGGGAAGACATCGTTCTGAAGACTATAGAGATGCATTTAAGGAAATGTTAACTGTATATAAACATATGGGATGTAATATGTCTTTGAATTATTTAGACTACTTTCCAGATGATACAGTATCAGATGAGCATGAAGAGCGCTTCCATCAAGAGATAGTGGTAATGGAAAAGACGTATAAGGGAAACCGTTAATTTTTGTGAAATTATGTTTTTCGATATTTATATATATTCCAATATTTGAGAAAACTTTTTACTTTTCATGTAAAATATATAGCAGTTAGAAACATAATGTAAAATTTGTATTATACTCACGCCAGGGGATCTAAGGAGGGAAGGTGTATAGTACCCAAATATTTAGATTTTTTTTTAAATAAATTAGAGTAATATATAATACGAAATCAATTAACCCACGTATAGTTTTTCCTGCCTTCAAATATTTTTCATTCCACTACCGATAAATGAATTATTATTAATTAAGTACCAGATAGAAAAATACTCTGCCAATATATGGGCCCCTAAGCTCACACTAGGTACTATAGTTATAGTGTACGTCTGAACTAATATAACTAAAAACTGAAATATATTTTATTCAACTCCAGACTAAATTACTTTTTGTTTGATACCACACAAGCCATGTTTTGACTTAAACTCAAATTTTTGAAATCTACCCCCACCCTTAAAAAAACAAAAACTAAAATGTATTTTGATAAACTCGGGACTCAATTACCTTTCGTTTGAGATTACACACGCCATATTTTCACTTAAAGTCTAATTTTTAAAATATACCCCCACCCTTTTTTTTAAATAAATTAAAATGTATTTTGTTTAACGGCAGACTCAATTACCTTTCGTTTGATATCACACACGCCATATTTTCACATAAACTGTAATTTTTGAAATCTACCCCCACCCTTTTATTTGGTTTGTGTTCAGTGGATTTTGTTCATTTTTAAATGGGACCATCTTGACCCAAGACCGAGCCTAGGTACCAAATTTCATTAAAATCGGCCAAGCGGTTTTTGAGTTATGCGCGTTGGTCGTTACAGACAGACATACAGACAGACATACAGAGAGACAGACAGACAAACAGACAAACAGACAGACAGACAGACAGACAGACAGACAGACAGACAGACAGACAGACAGACAGACAGACAGACAGACAGACAGACAGACAGACAGACAGACAGACAGACAGACAGACAGACAGACAGACAGACAGACAGACAGACAGACAGACAGACAGACAGACAGACAGACAGACAGACAGACAGACAGACAGACAGACAGACAGACAGACAGACAGACAGACAGACAGACAGACAGACAGACAGACAGACAGACAGACAGACAGACAGACAGACAGACAGACAGACAGACAGACAGACAGACAGACAGACAGACAGACAGACAGACAGACAGACAGACAGACAGACAGACAGACAGACAGACAGACAGACAGACAGACAGACAGACAGACAGACAGACAGACAGACAGACAGACAGACAGACAGACAGACAGACAGACAGACAGACAGACAGACAGACAGACAGACAGACAGACAGACAGACAGACAGACAGACAGACAGACAGACAGACAGACAGACAGACAGACAGACAGACAGACAGACAGACAGACAGACAGACAGACAGACAGACAGACAGACAGACAGACAGACAGACAGACAGACAGACAGACAGACAGACAGACAGACAGACAGACAGACAGACAGACAGACAGACAGACAGACAGACAGACAGACAGACAGACAGACAGACAGACAGACAGACAGACAGACAGACAGACAGACAGACAGACAGACAGACAGACAGACAGACAGACAGACAGACAGACAGACAGACAGACAGACAGACAGACAGACAGACAGACAGACAGACAGACAGACAGACAGACAGACAGACAGACAGACAGACAGACAGACAGACAGACAGACAGACAGACAGACAGACAGACAGACAGACAGACAGACAGACAGACAGACAGACAGACAGACAGACAGACAGACAGACAGACAGACAGACAGACAGACAGACAGACAGACAGACAGACAGACAGACAGACAGACAGACAGACAGACAGACAGACAGACAGACAGACAGACAGACAGACAGACAGACAGACAGACAGACAGACAGACAGACAGACAGACAGACAGACAGACAGACAGACAGACAGACAGACAGACAGACAGACAGACAGACAGACAGACAGACAGACAGACAGACAGACAGACAGACAGACAGACAGACAGACAGACAGACAGACAGACAGACAGACAGACAGACAGACAGACAGACAGACAGACAGACAGACAGACAGACAGACAGACAGACAGACAGACAGACAGACAGACAGACAGACAGACAGACAGACAGACAGACAGACAGACAGACAGACAGACAGACAGACAGACAGACAGACAGACAGACAGACAGACAGACAGACAGACAGACAGACAGACAGACAGACAGACAGACAGACAGACAGACAGACAGACAGACAGACAGACAGACAGACAGACAGACAGACAGACAGACAGACAGACAGACA
Organism: Aspidapion aeneum; assembly: GCA_963576565.1. Taxonomy (NCBI): domain Eukaryota; kingdom Metazoa; phylum Arthropoda; class Insecta; order Coleoptera; family Brentidae; genus Aspidapion; species Aspidapion aeneum. The sequence continues at coordinate 31,984,417 of OY755048.1, forward strand.
GACAGACAGACAGACAGACAGACAGACAGACAGACAGACAGACAGACAGACAGACAGACAGACAGACAGACAGACAGACAGACAGACAGACAGACAGACAGACAGACAGACAGACAGACAGACAGACAGACAGACAGACAGACAGACAGACAGACAGACAGACAGACAGACAGACAGACAGACAGACAGACAGACAGACAGACAGACAGACAGACAGACAGACAGACAGACAGACAGACAGACAGACAGACAGACAGACAGACAGACAGACAGACAGACAGACAGACAGACAGACAGACAGACAGACAGACAGACAGACAGACAGACAGACAGACAGACAGACAGACAGACAGACAGACAGACAGACAGACAGACAGACAGACAGACAGACAGACAGACAGACAGACAGACAGACAGACAGACAGACAGACAGACAGACAGACAGACAGACAGACAGACAGACAGACAGACAGACAGACAGACAGACAGACAGACAGACAGACAGACAGACAGACAGACAGACAGACAGACAGACAGACAGACAGACAGACAGACAGACAGACAGACAGACAGACAGACAGACAGACAGACAGACAGACAGACAGACAGACAGACAGACAGACAGACAGACAGACAGACAGACAGACAGACAGACAGACAGACAGACAGACAGACAGACAGACAGACAGACAGACAGACAGACAGACAGACAGACAGACAGACAGACAGACAGACAGACAGACAGACAGACAGACAGACAGACAGACAGACAGACAGACAGACAGACAGACAGACAGACAGACAGACAGACAGACAGACAGACAGACAGACAGACAGACAGACAGACAGACAGACAGACAGACAGACAGACAGACAGACAGACAGACAGACAGACAGACAGACAGACAGACAGACAGACAGACAGACAGACAGACAGACAGACAGACAGACAGACAGACAGACAGACAGACAGACAGACAGACAGACAGACAGACAGACAGACAGACAGACAGACAGACAGACAGACAGACAGACAGACAGACAGACAGACAGACAGACAGACAGACAGACAGACAGACAGACAGACAGACAGACAGACAGACAGACAGACAGACAGACAGACAGACAGACAGACAGACAGACAGACAGACAGACAGACAGACAGACAGACAGACAGACAGACAGACAGACAGACAGACAGACAGACAGACAGACAGACAGACAGACAGACAGACAGACAGACAGACAGACAGACAGACAGACAGACAGACAGACAGACAGACAGACAGACAGACAGACAGACAGACAGACAGACAGACAGACAGACAGACAGACAGACAGACAGACAGACAGACAGACAGACAGACAGACAGACAGACAGACAGACAGACAGACAGACAGACAGACAGACAGACAGACAGACAGACAGACAGACAGACAGACAGACAGACAGACAGACAGACAGACAGACAGACAGACAGACAGACAGACAGACAGACAGACAGACAGACAGACAGACAGACAGACAGACAGACAGACAGACAGACAGACAGACAGACAGACAGACAGACAGACAGACAGACAGACAGACAGACAGACAGACAGACAGACAGACAGACAGACAGACAGACAGACAGACAGACAGACAGACAGACAGACAGACAGACAGACAGACAGACAGACAGACAGACAGACAGACAGACAGACAGACAGACAGACAGACAGACAGACAGACAGACAGACAGACAGACAGACAGACAGACAGACAGACAGACAGACAGACAGACAGACAGACAGACAGACAGACAGACAGACAGACAGACAGACAGACAGACAGACAGACAGACAGACAGACAGACAGACAGACAGACAGACAGACAGACAGACAGACAGACAGACAGACAGACAGACGGACGGCGCAACAAAAAAGTGTCAAAATCATCTGAAACGCAAAGATATATAAAAATTTTTGAAATCGGAACAACTTTTTTTTTCTCGAAAAAATTAGGATCACCATAGCTCACACTACTATGGTATAGTAGCTAATATCGTATAGAATCTCGACACGTATTTTAATTTCCAATGTGCAGTGGAATAACAGCATAACTGAAAAATTGTGCTATGGTAAAACAAAATCGCCAATTAAAAATTTTTAGGATATCTGTTTTAACCAATGAAAATATTTCCCTCCTAAAACCCTTCCGGATTAAGCGACGCAAATTACAGAGTAAAAAACCCCGCTACTGTAATGACAATTATTAATTAATACCATTCGTACTTGTAACAACTTTTGTCGACAAGAGCAATTCATAAAAACGGTGCGAAACGCTCGGGATTTGGATAAAAATCTACTGCATAGTTTTTGTTCCTAAAATTACATTGATTAAAGCAACTTGCTTTTAAAAAACAATGACGATAATGAAGCGTAGTAAAAAAACTTTTTTGTAAAATGAAATTTCACGTTTGTTAGTACTATTTGGCATAAAAATTCCGTTGTAGTTTTACAAAATCAAGCGTCCTCAAACCCTAAATGCTTATAAGTGTCTCTCTAAGCTGGTGTGGAGGTGCAATCTGACCTTAAAGCAACTAACTGGAAACACTGTACAGCGTGTCCCATTTTCGATGGGATTAAATGGGAAACTCGATTATTATTAAAGATATTGATGTTCTGGTTGCACCTTACCGTGCTCTTTTTTTGAGCCCGTAAAAATGGCGTAATCAGATTTTTGCTATACCCCGTAGTTTCGCTAATACAGGGAGTTTTTGAAAAAAATGTATTTTTAATAATCCCTTGTATCTCGCTTATTTTGCGAGATATTTTTATTCTGTAAAAACCTTTTCATGGCAACTTTTTTAGAAGAAAATAATGACGTTGTCAACTTTTTCAAATATTGTTTAGTTTTTGAGATATGGTATTTATCATAAAAAAATTAAATACGGACCTGGATTTTTTTTATTACTATTTTGATTGGTTTCATGCTAGTATTATCATAAAATAATAAAAATTTAAAAAATTTTTGTTTTAAGGCAAAAAAAAATATTTAATATTTTAAAAAAAAATTAGTCCAAACCTCGATATTTCCAACATAAATATAAATTAAAAATAGCTAGTTAAGCAATTTTTAGTTTAACTATTTTGATACTAGCATATTAAAATGGTTTTAAGTTAATTTACAGGTTTATTTGAAACAAAGTCTACGAAAAATACAAAAAAAAACAAATTACAAAAAATAACTAAATTTTCTGATTACTATTATGTGCAAGACATTGTTGGCATTTTTGAGTAATTTTTCTTAACGCATTTTACATAAAAATATTTCTGCCATTTAAATATTGGGATTTTGTTGCTTGAATGAAGCAGTCAAACATATCACATTTTCAAAATCTGGATATGGGCAATTTCTAGCCAGTTTAAAATAATTGTAAGCCCAAAATGACAGTGTCAATTCCAAGCTTTTGTTTTGTAAATTTCACGACCTGCAGTGCTACCATCAAATAATTAGTATGATATTATTTTTGTAACTTTTTAACGTTTTTTACTTTATTTATAAATCTTTTAATTATCATTTCAAAACAGATAAACTAAAAATCGTTCAACTAGTGTGTCTTGCAATTTTTAATTTATAATTACCTTGGAAATTTCCAGGTTCGGACTATAATTTTTTTTTCAAATATTAAATAGTTTTTTTTTAACCTTAAATCAAAAAAATATTAAAGTTTTATCATTTTAAGGTAATAATAGCATGGAACCAATCAAAATAGTAATAAAAAAAATCCAGGTCCGTATTTAAATTTTTTATGATAAATACCATATCTCAAAAACTAAACAATATTTTAAAAAATTGACAACGTCATTATTTTGCTCTAAAAAAATTGCCATAGAAAGGTTTTTACAGAATAAAAACATCTTGCAAAATAAGCGAGATACAAGGAATTAATTAAAATGCAATTTTTTCAAAAACTCCCTGTATTAGCGAAACCACGGGGTATAGCAAAAATCTGATTACACCATTTTTAAGGGCTCCAAAAAAGAGCACGGTGCAATCAGAAAATCGATAGCTTTAATAATAACCGAGTTTCCCATTTAATCCCATCGAAAATGGGACACGCTGTACACTAGGGCATTAAAGGCAATGAGACAGCAGACGTCCTTGCGAAAAAAGGAGCTGCAAAGCCTATTATGGATCAGAGACGGACACCTTAGCATACAACACGTGATAGAGCTAGACAACTGCAAAAAATTGTGTCTGCAAAAGGTCAAAATTGGGCTAAAGCAAGGCGTGCAAAAGGTCACTATTATCCTAGATTAAGGCGTTGTTAAATGCTTTGATTTTCATATCATTTAAAGCTGTAGCAGTTTTGTGCTGCTATAGCAACCGGCTAAATGCATTTAAACGCAAGCATACACGGTTGGCTTACACCTGTTTTGCATTAAATTTACTAGCCGGCAAAAATCGCTATAATAAATAATATTTCTCTCTCCCAGTTCCCGTTTTGGGAAAAGTTTTACCAAAGCGTGCGTTTTAGCTGCGGTTTATAACTTTTGCTCTGCCCATATACTAAAGTGTTAAAACTGCAATAAACTTATCTGCCAATTTTAATTGTGCTGGTTTTGACCAAATACGTTGCAGCATAAATATGGGGCATAACCATGCATTCTCACACACAATACCGTAATCGAACCGAATTCCGGCACCTTAAGCCCCTTAGTATTCATGGACCGACTTTTGAGATGATATACAATGTTCTATGTGTTGATATATTGAATTATTTTTACTTGTGCTGAAACTTTGGACATTTCGTTAAATAATGTATTCTATTTAGAGAATTTAAATCTAACAATAGTAGTTTACCTAACTAGTACGGAAAGTGCCTCTTTTCCGCGCGCGATTGCAGATGGCCAAACGACGCGATAGCGGAGTTTGGCCAGCAATCAAGTGCGGAAAAGACACTTTACGCACGAGTTAGGTACATTAATTTTTCTATAAGCGTGAGGAAAAAACTAAAAATTAATCAGAAAATTATTTATATTCAAAACATTTTAATCAAATCAATTATTATTAACATTAATATTAAAGGTGCAGTTTGTAGCGTGCTGTAAGTTGATAGCAGAGGCAAGTGTTTTCTCAAATGAAGTGACAGGTTTGAAACTTTTGGTTCTCCACTGCGTTCTCCAAGTTTTCGGAAACATCTGTTGCAACTGTGGTCATGCATTTGAGGCTGGATTGAGGCACTTTGGAAGGTTGTATGGTAGAAGAAAGTTGCTGACTAGTTGAAGGACCAGGGTGGCTGAACTTCAAAATTTTATTCGAAATATTTTTTTGGAATCCAGTTGAACTGTCAAGGTACCCTTCTGCGACACTTGAAGATTTCCATCCACCGAGTCGTTTGATATTGGTTATTCCGTCGCCTGAATCTGCCAACATTGTTGTGGCAGAACGTCGGAAGCTGTGGCCCGTGAATAATTCTGGATTTGAAAGCTTCAGATAGCATGCGATATCTGATGGCATTTTACCGAATGTATTAATTCCAATGCATTGTACCGTACATGCTCCTTTTTTGTAGTTTACGAAGAACCGTCTATGTGGGGTCTCTGGTTTCCTTAAGTTGACATATTTTCGGATCAATTGGAGAAGTTTTCCATTCTCGGCTTCTTTTGAAATAGCAAAACTTCTAAATGTATGGTTTTTTGAGTCAGGAATTTTTATAATGATCATATTTCCTTTTTCTTCAATGTCATCTAGGCACATTTTTGCTAGTTCTTCACGGCGACATGCGCCCGCCAAACCAAAAATCGTGGCAACTTTCATATGCAAATAAACTAGGTCAGGAGCTTCGCTTAAAAACTTGAAAATTTCTTCTTTTGTGAAGATTTTTGCCTTCTTGGGTCTGAATCCAACGTTTTGTTTTTTCAAGTAGGCCGTAACTTTAAAAAAATTGCTTAAGTCAACGTTTTTTCTGAGTTTTATTACACTTTTGAGCATAGAATACCTCGACCAAAGGGTATTCGGTTTGCACGTTTTGGAAATTTCGGAGAAATATGCCAAAAAAACAGCTTCTTGAAGGGATTTGATGCCTTTAGCGTGGCACCAGCTCTCAAACAAACTATATTCCTTCTCATACCTGTGACGAGATTTTGAAGGAAGCAGGTCCAAATTAGCGATTCTAGCGGCTTCTAGAACTGACTGGGGTAGATCTTCGTCCGAAGAATCCATTGAAAATCTGATTTTTTTGTTTGAAAAATTCAAAAGACGCTTGTATCTGCAGAATTGGCTTTGTTTTGACAGTTTGTTTGTACTTTGTTGCTATGGTGATTTAAGATGCCAAATCTAAAACCACTAGTGTTCATTGTTGTTTGACATTGACAATGACGATATTTATACCGGGGAGGTTAAAAACTTATAATTTTAACCTATTTTACTGAAAACTTTATTTTATCGAAAATGTTGAAAATATAGCAGAATTTTAGTCAATTTGAATATTTTTAGGATATTTCGTGTGGTAGGAAAGATACAAATGTATTTTGAACGGTCTAAATGTTATAGAACACCTCAAAATCGTAACAAATTTACTTTTCCGCACTAGTGCGGAAAAAATATTTTTCCGCACTAGTGCGGAAAAGTGGCACTTTCCACACTAAAATGCGTGCGGAAAAGTGGACTTTTCCGCACGCTTATAGAAAAAAAAAATTTAGTAAGTAAAAAAAGTTTGAGATCCGAAATTTCTAATTCCGTCATAGTGCTTACCTGAAATCCGACATTGTTTTGACCTGAATTCCTTATCATATGATAAAATGGATGCTAAAAATAATCTGTAACAAATACAACTAACTTTTATTGTACTAATTAACTTTGCTTACATAAATTCATAAAATAGTTTTAGGAGAACCTCAGTACGCACACGAAAAAATATAGAATTTTTAGTTTCTCATGCATACCATTAGACGTGAAAGCCTAATGGGTTCATCAATAATATATTTTTATTGCCACTTCAAATGAGTTGTTTAAAAACCCAAAAAAAACTAATTACCGAATTTTGTGGTAGTATATGTGTGTGTGTCAGTAAAACTGTTCTAGAATAATCTGTCGGTGTATCTGTCTGACTGTAACATAACTAAAAATTCGCTTAACCTATAACTATGGTATTCGAAATAACAGAATATTTGGAGCAAAAATTCTGGATAGGTAGGTATTTTCGTAAGATATAAAAAGGGGACAGCCTCCTTCATAATTCAGCAAACGTGAAGATCACAACCTAAAAGCCGTCATTGTCGTAACCTGAATTACGACACCCAAATTCATCACAGATTTTAAGTATAAAAAACATATGACGGAATTTGAAATTTAAATTTTTTTATTTATTGTAGGTTTTATCATCTAAGATTTTTTGTCTTTAGATGGTTGTTGATATGGAAAAAAACTGAACTTAAAAAAAAATTGTTGCCCACCAGAACTCCGTCACCCTTATTTTTTACAAAAATAAAATAATCGGAAAGCCGTCATAGCCCCACAGCCTAAATTCCGACACCTTGAATTTAAAACACATTTTCAGAGAAAGTAGCTCAAAAAGCCTGTGACGAAATTTTGGATTTAGAAAATATGATCAAATGTGATTCTGATTTAGATGTATTTTTCGCTTTTTGATAAATGTAGGTATGGAAAAAACTAATTTGAATAGACATTGTTTTTGTTGGGAATTCCGTCACTCCTGTCGGATTTCCGGCTCAATGTTTTTTTGTAACCAAAATTGAAAATAATAAAAAAATGGAAGAAAATTTTGGTTAAAAACTTTATCTACAGACATTAGTAAAAAATACAAATATATTAGGTAATAATATAATAAAGTTACTAAAATCTTAGATTAAATGAGTACGTGCAAGTGGCTTACCTTATAATAAAATGCGACGTTTCGCTTCGACATTTGACGCAAGATTAAAAGAATTTTTCACGGGCAGCTTCCTTTTAAACAATACAGCTGAAATTTGCGCACAGTGTTGCAAGATATATTTAATTGTAGGATTAGCTTAAGAATTCAAAACATTTCTAAAAAGTGACGAAATTCAGGTAGGTGACAAAATTCGGGTTGAGTACAGTAATTGAAGCCAGGACCCCTATTTAATTCTTAATGTTCCTTTTTCGGCTAGACAGGATTTCGGTTACTGCTCATGCGTTAGTTTTGATGGTTTTGGAACATACTCCGATACGTCACTACATTACTTGATAATTGTCAAAAGATTAGGGTTATGTCTATTATTTTTTAATAAAAACTAGTTGATTGGGTGAAAATGTATCAAATTGTGGATTAAAATTGTAGTTTTTCTAAAACTAATTGCGTAGATTTATTGTGGATACCATGAAGAGTGTTTATGACCATGGTTCTCTAAAACTTTTGTCTTAATAATGCTATAAAATTTAGACCTATACTAAAACAAATGTTTGTTCCTTTTTAAATGTTCATTTCATATGTTTATTATATGCGGAGACTTTGCGAGGTTTTCAGTAAACAATTTACATTTTTGTGCCTGTAAATGAGACTTAATTCACTTATAATTGCTTTTGAAACGGTGGAAACTACTAACTCCGGAAGCAAAAAATACATTCCGCACTATTTAAATTTCCTGCAAAAAATGTTTTTTAGGTTTGCTAATATATTTGCAAAATGAATAAATAATAAAATATGTTAAGCAATGCAACACGGGAGGTAATTATTAGGTCCATTTTGAGGAAAAGAACTGGTCAAAATAAAATGCTATGCAACAGAAAAACAATGTCTAGGAAAAATTTGCTTATAATAGCCACAAAAATTTATTTTCCAAAATTATATCTCAACGAGTTAATATTTTTATAGGATCAGGTAGAAACCGTTTCATCATACTGATAGATATGAAAGATAAGCGACCCTATGGGATACAAAAGAAGGAAATAATGGAAAATCGGTGTAGTGCTTTTCTCGGGATTATTTTCCAAATAGACAACAATGGTAAAAAATACCTACCCACTATTCACACTGTCATCACGTTGGCAGCTCATTTTAAAATTATTAAAATAGATTTTTTTATGAACATTGTGTTTGTCTTTTCATTGAAAATAAATTAAACAAACCTGTAAACTCTTTTACCTAATAATTTGCCAAAATTGACAAAATGATAAATATCTCTTCTCATTAAGTGCAATCATGAATGTTACCATAATATAAACCACGGCAAAGTTTAATGTTAATATTGACATAGTCGGGATATTGGCATAGACCACTAAAATTACCGGCAATGCTCAGTAAATGGTCAAACATACTCTATATTACTCCAATTAATATTATGTGGGCAAATAACTCTCTAAAAAATCTTTAAAATTGATTCATTTGAACAAATTAAAGTTTAAAAAACGTTTCGTGGCAATCTGACAAGAATTATCTGGTTTTTCTTGCATTTTTTATTATGAGATTATACTTATGATCATTAAGTCTTACTATAAGTGGTCCAAAAGTTTTCCCAGTATGAATTTTATAACATACTACTACTACTATGTCGGTTTAGATCGTTTTTCTACATTGTCAGACGCCTATTCTCCATCTCCTTCGATCCTGGTAATCATCTTCTGTCAGATTTTTTTGACTCATTGATCTTTCGATTGACTGTTGCCATGTATGTTTGTTTACGTCGATTTTTTTTTAATTGGGGCATGAATTTTATGTGAATTTTATCAAAGTTATTAACATAACGCAGCCCACGAAAAAGACAACAATGCCGCGAACGTGTAATGTTGTTGGTTGTAGGTCCAACTATAAAACTGAAACCGAATATGTGTCAACTTTTAATTTGCCAGTGGATAAACAAATGTATAAAATTTGGTTGCGAAAAATTCCTAATGTTTAAGTATCTTAAAACGTCCACAAGTTTGCATCAAACATTTTCCTAATGAGCAGGTTATTTGGTTTGATAAGTGTGTTGTAAATGGAGATTGTTGAAAATGTTCCGAAATACCTAAGTAGACAACCTGTATCTACTGTTCGATTAGCTGATGTCGAGAGGCAACAACTGGAAACTGCAATACAAGAATGTCTTGAAACACTTTGAGCTCATAAGAAATCAAAAGTTTTATTAAATATTGAGGACATTTCAGAATTATATTGTTCTAATACAAAAATAAACAAAAATTAGATTTTTACCCAAGAACCTGACACAGTCTGCCTGTGCCTGATGACATTTTTGAAAAACAATCTGTAACTGTTAGCATCTCTAGTTGTTGAGGAAAAGCTGTCATTTTTTGTAAATGTTAACAATGTGTCCATACCAAAAAACAAACTGCCAAAAAAAATTGGAGTTTTATTTTTGGACAGCACCGATACACTTAAAGAGCTAATGCAGTTTATTGAAATGAAAGTTGCAAACGGGAAAGAAGTGGTAAAAGATAAGATTGATCAAGTAATAGATATCCTTAGTGATATTTTCGATAGTGAGAGTGAAAGATGTGTTCAATTGTCATTTCTTATTGAACAATTAGGTCCCTTGAAAAGGTCACCTCAGAATCGAAGATATCCACAATACTTTAATGTTGACGTCATCTTTGTTTATCCAGTCATGCAGTGCATACATGTCAATTTACAAAACTAAGGTAATATGTCTTCTGCACCCTCGCAATATTAAAAAACTGATTTGTAAAATATCGCTAACAGATAGTAATCTCTCCGGTAGTGTGCAATATTTAAAAAGTAAGATACAGCTTTTAAAAGAACATGAGTTGGTAGTTAACTTACACATTGATGAAATATATATTAAACTTTGTGCTAGGTAATTTTTCAAAAAATTATTGACGACCAATACATTCAGTTTATTGAACGTGAAAATCATCTGACTTAATCACAAAATCACTTGTTTCTTTTTAATAAATTAATGTGAAATATTTCATATTAAAAATTTTTCTTTAGATAACTCTAGCGACTGTTTTTGTGGAGAAAAACTATTGTTAAATCTTGAAAAAATTAGTTAAAGGGTACGTAAAGTTTTTTTAAATAATTTTGTTGAAAAGCATAATGATTTAGTGCCTGCTAATAAATCTTTGAATAAGACCACAGACAAAGATGATGACACTCAAAGAAAAATTAAAAAACTTAAAGCTTTGGTTTGTTATGTCCAATTTTAAAAGACTTGTATAGATTTGAAGTAACTAACGATATTATGTACCTATACCTGAAGATATTAGAGTGCAAATTTTATATAATTTTTTATTTTGTAGATTCAGTTCTTTTATCTATAATAAACACATACATTAGCAAAACATTATTTTCAATTTTTGCCTATATGAGCACAAAAAATTTTTGTCAATTTATTTAAATTGTTTAAAAACAGATAATATATTAAGCAATACAATAAGAATCCTGGAACTCCTAAGATCACGTGACCGCCGACTTGCTCATAACGCGCCATGACCGGTCTTTATCGTTGGCTGCGGTACGTATTTAAATAATACCCCCCCCCTCAAAAAATTAATGGGAAAATAGCTCAGGTCACTAATAAGATAATCAATTACAGGGCACAAATAAACGCTAAATTATTTCAAGCCCTTTTTGGTCGTTTATTCGGTCATATACAGAAAGCGCGGGAGCGAAATTCAACAGCTTAAAATCATTGCGGCTAGCGTATAAATTTTAAAAACCCCCTTTGTTCTTGCGTTGTACGTTGGAATTTATTTCGTTTTAATACTTTCAGAGTCAGGCGCAGATCCTCACATATTTAGCGGTCCGTTTATTCCTCCTCCAAGTTGGTAAATTACTTTTTGGAATTACACATTTTTCTTGCAGAAGATTAGTTGTTGCCACCGTCATTTGCAAAATAAAATAAACAACTGCATACAGAAAACCAGGTTCAAATCAGACACCAGTACTAGAAGAATAAACTTAAAGCTTCATAGATTTGTAGGTTTTTATTTCGTCGCCTTAATGCAGAACTACTTTATGTCCAGTTTTTCCATTTTTTGTTTTTTTTTCGGAAACGTATAGCTCCAAGCGCGCTTTATTAAATGCAGAAATTTTGGATGTAGAGTACAATAAGTGGGGACTAGAGGTTAATATCAATAAGACAGAGTATATGTGTATTGGTGGAACGAAACAGGATCTAATTTTAAATACTAGGCAGAGAATTCAGTCCTGTGATGAGTATATATATTTAAGTCTAAAAATTACAGCTGACGGAACACTAGACAAAGCTATAAAAGATAGAAACGCACAAGGAAGAAAAGCAATAACTTTATTAAATGGAATAATTTGGGATCAAAGTATATCAAAGCATAACAAAAAGCTTATATATAACACCATTGTAAAAAGTATTATTACATATGGCTCAGAAGTATGGCCAATCAAAAATAGAACAAAAAAATGCTTTCCGCTATGGAGATGGACTATTGGAGAAGAGCAGCAGGGAAATTAAAAAGAGAAAGAGTTACAAATCAAAGAATAAGAGAAATTATGACAGTGGGTGAACGTACTTTAGTGGATGATATAAGAACAAAACAATTGGTTTGGTACGGACATGTACAAAGAATGGATGATAGAAGGCTACCTAAACAAATATTACAATGGAAACCAACTGGCCGAAGAAAACGAGGAAGGCCGAGGAAAAGCTGGAGAGAAGGGATAGACAGTGAAATAAGAATAAGAGGCCTAGATGATGAATTATGGGCAAACAGAAACGAGTGGAGATTGGGTATCGGAAGACGTAGAACGTTGTGAAACCGATAAATATATATATTAATATTGGATGTCTAAGGGACGAAACGTCCCCACCATGCGCCCGATTAATTTAAGCGGTGATACCTCGACTCATATAGTTCTGCATCAAGGCGACGATTTAGTCAAACAGAAGATCTTTAAGCTAGCCTATAAAGGAAAACTGTGATATCAAAAAGATTTTAAGTTTCCAGCACAAACTATCAATGCGGCAAACAGAAATTGGAAATTCTTTGCCAAATTCGAGGATTCTTTTCAAAGGAAAAAGGTGTTAGTAAGAGCACTTTAACGGATATATATCTTAAAAGTTACTTTCCATTGTCAGTCAGATTCATCCTGCAAAAAGATCAACTTTACCTTAAAACGGTTGGTTTGAAGTATGCGTTGTTTTATGAATATTTCTAGTATACCAATTTGGTAAACATTAATAAAACTAGTATGAACCTAGCAAAATGGTATAATTAAAAAAAATACTGTTATTTTTAAACTTACTTCAATCATAAATAATTCAACTTTCTAAAATATTCTAATTTTTTTTAGTGATGAGGCACTCTTTCCATTAAATTGGTATTAAAAAATAATTCGGATCTGAAGTAGATAAAATCTTCGAGTTACCAAAGATCAATAAACCTTTACACTTGGTATGCAGAGTCATTGACAGAAAACTAAAAGGACTTTCTAGGAAAGAAATTCGCATAATGGTGACTCTTTATATGAGACACTTTTGAGTTCTAACTACGAATACCATTGCACAGAATTTCTCTAATTTACGAAAATGAACGCACAATCTACTTGAAGATTAACCTGGTGATCAGATACGTACTTTGTAGGTGTCAACCTATTTAAAGACATACAGTATTGAGAGCATACTCTACGCTAAGCCACAGTAAAACCGTTAAAGGTCGTGGTAGCAGAGCCTATTGGCAATTGCTAAAAATTTCAAACTGCAGGCAAAACCATTAAGTTGTGGCAAACAATATAATGAATTAATAAACGAGGTCAATATTAGTCAGCTAGACGATGCAATTAACCTTTCTCTTTTGCACACCATAACAAACCAGCAATAATTAAACAGATAAAGAACAAAATTTAATGCGCTTTTAGCAAAATTGGGGCACAATTGGGTAAAAACGTAATTAAAATCGGTGCGATTGTATGCCGAATGTTACTTTCCATAATTCAACGTGGAGCAATAATATATATATTTATCGGTTTCACAACGTTCTACGTCTTCCGATACCCAATCTCCACTCGTTTCTGTTTGCCCATAATTCATCATCTAGGCCTCTTATTCTTATTTCACTATCTATTCCTTCTCTCCAGCTTCTCCTTGGTCTTCCTCGTTTTCTTCGGCCAGTTGGTTTCCATTGTAATATTTGTTTAGGTAGTCTTCCATCATCCACTCTTTGTACATGTCCGTACCACACCAGTTGTTTTGTTCTTATATCATCCACTAGAGTACGTTCACCCACTGTCATAATTTCTCTTATTCTTTGATTGGTAACTCTTTCTCTTTTTGATTTCCCTGCTGCTCTTCTCCAATAGTTCATCTCCGTAGCGGAAAGCATTTTTTCTGTTCTATCTTTGATTGGCCATACTTCTGAGCCGTATGTAATAATACTTTTTACAATGGTGTTATATATAAGCTTTTTGTTATGTTTTGATATACTTTGGTCCCAAATTATTCCATTTAATAAAGTTATTGCTTTTCTTCCTTGTACGTTTCTATCTTTTATAGCTTTGTCTAGTGTTCCGTCAGCTGTAATTTTTAGACCCAAGTATTTATACTCATCACAGGACTGAATTCGCTGCCCAGTATTTAAGATTAGATCCTGTTTCGTTCCACCAATACACATATACTCTGTCTTCTTGATATTAACCTCTAGTCCCCACTTATTGTACTCTTCTATTAGTTTTCGTGTCATAGAGGATAGAGGTCGTCATAATCCTGAGCCACCACTATCTGATCATCGGCGAAACATAAAGTATACAAGGTGGTTTCATTCAACGGAATTCCCATGTTTTGGCATTTTCTCTTCCAGACTTTAAGGACCTGTTCCAAATATATCTTGAAGAGCGTAGGCGAGATACAGCAACCTTGTTTAAGACCTTTATTTACTTGAAAGCCTTTTGTTAGTTTTGCTTTTATTTTAACTTTTGCCTTACTATTGCGGTATAACTCTTTGATGGCCTTAATTAGTTGTACGCTTATGTTTGTCTTTTCCAACGCTTTCCAAAGTAGATTTAGTGGTATACTATTATATGCCTTCTGCAAATCTACGTAAAGCAGATGGAGCTCTTGTCCGTATGCCATTTTCTTTTCAATAACTTGGGTTATACAAAAGAGATGATCTGAAGTCGATCTACCCGCCCTGAAACAAGCTTGTTCTTCTGCCTCCATATCTTTATATTCGCTCTCCACTTTATTTCTTATTATTTTGCCATATATTCTGCTTAGCGTACTAGTTACAGATATACCTCTATAATTGTCACATATATCTTTCCTTCCTTTTTTGTGTATTGTGGATATATATGACGTTTTCCACTCAGTTGGTACTACAGCTCCATTTAAATATCTTTGGAAAAGATTCCGTAATCTACAAAACAATTCTTCAGTGCCATATTTAATAAGTTCAGATGGGATATTTCCGGGTCCGGCAGATATACCGCTTTTTAAGGTTTTGCACACGTTTTTGACCTCAGATATTGTGAGGGGTACTGGAGATCCCATCGTTCTAATGATATTGTCTCTTTCGTCTTCCTTGAATTCTGCTCTATCTTCAGTTAAAATTTTTTTAAAATGCTCATCCCATTCTTTGTCTGGTATTGGTGAAATAATATCTCTGCATGTTTCTTTTTTGATCAATCTTATAGTTTTCCAGCTTTCGGTACTTCTCCTACCTCCTAAGTAAGAATCTATTTTCTGGCACTTTTGCATCCATGATTGATTCTTCTTATCACTGATCATTCTTCTCACCTTTGATTGCGCGATTTTGTATTCTTCTCTGCTTCTATCTGTCTTTTGGGATAAGTACGTGTGATATAATTTCCTTTTTTCCTCTATTTCACTTTCAATCTCAGCATCCCACCAGTATGGTTTTGTTCTTTTAGGAGTTTCTTCCACTAATCCTAGTGCTTCTTTTGCAGCTTGATGGATGCTTAATGTGATACATTCGTATTCCTCATCTGGGGTTTCACCTGAACTTGAATTAAGTTTTTCGTAAGTTTTTTACGCTGTCATGTTCTAGGCTTAGTAGATTATATTGACAGTGATCAATTTCCTCATTCACTGTATCATCAAGATTTTGTTGATGGAGGCTTCGGCCTTGATAAGGAAAGAGAATTTTGGTCTCCAGAAAATAGTGATCACTTCCGCATGTTGATCCACGCTTTGTTCTGACATCATCAATGACGGATTTCAGGTTTTGTGAGGGTTTGGTCCAGGTATATTTGTGTATTTTCTTATGTTGGAAAAAACCGTTTTGGATTTTTAGGTCTAATTGCTCACATACTGTGATAAGCCGGTTTCCATTGTCATTAACAACATCTTCTCCATATTGGCCAACTGTCAGATCATTTACTCTGTTACCTGTTCTACTATTTAAATCTCCCAATATTACAATTTCTCTAGATGTACTTACTGCTGATATTTCATTGTGGATTTCTTCAAAAAAATTGTCTTTCACGGCTACATTTGCATCGTCATTATACGCATAGATTCCAAAAATCGTAAGTCTCATTCCTTTTATTGTTATATTCATTCTTATTAGCCGTTCATTTACTGCTTCCCAGTTGGTGATATATTTTCTAAATCTTTTGTTGACCAAAATAGATACTCCTTGTTGCGCATGTTTTTCTTTTGCCACTCCGCTATAGAAATGGTCATACTGTCCTAGGTTTTCAGATCCTTTTCCTTTCTTCTTCGTTTCTGTTAGTACAGCAAGGTCAACCTTCATTCTGCTGCACTCATGGACTATATCATTCACTTTTCGACTCATTCCTTGTACGTTCCATGTACCAAAAATCATATTCCTGTTTCTTTGCTTGGTTCGTCTTAGGTTTTTCATTTCTTTCCGAGGCGTTTGATTGGGTTTTTTAACAGTGTACGTTTTTTCCGGGTATCAGAGAGTTAGTCTAATGCCCCAACCCCCAACCTGGAGGACCAGGTGATTTTTGATCGAGGTTTTCTTCCCCTAGCCTTTGACGTTTCCAACGCCGGTACTACAAGGCAGCATCTTCTTCTTTTATACTATCCCTAAAAGAAAGGGTTGCCACCTACGCTCTGATCACCGTACCGAGGTCCATCCTCTCCGCCTTTCATACCGATGTGGTCTTCTCCCGTAACCCTGGGAATGGGACCCTAAACAGGTGCTAACTCTCCGGGTCAGAGAGTACCTGGAATCTACGGAGGGCAGGGGTCGATTCATTTCCCCTGATAGACATCTGACGAGGTCTACCCCGTACCCCAGTAGCAATAATCCATTATTATTAAACAAATAACACCTACTTTAATAATAACTTATCCTTTTTTTTATTAAAAACGGACTTATTGTTGATTTAATCTACATACAATACAAACATTTTTCCACTTAATATATTACTTACTTAAATTGAGAAGCCATCACATGACATATCAAAAAATAAAACTCAACATGGCGTGCGGAGGAGGTAAGAAAAACTTATTAAAATTTCATATGTATAAAATAAGAAAAAACGTATGCGAGACACCCTGCAAATATGTTAAAACAATATTTCAAGCGGATTTACATGAACATTGACACAAGCAAATACTCTCCACGAATCAGTTTTAGTGCATAACAATGATGGCCGAAAAAAGTCACGTGAACCAAATAATTAGCACCTTGACCACCAAGCTGAATTTTGAGCTTTTCCTTCGACGCCATGTTACCCTTTCATAACTGACACAGCGGTAAAATTTAATGCCGTGTGTTTTGCTCGGTCTAGACGCATAGCACCGAGTTAGCCATAAATGAATTACGCCAACTTAAAATAAAATTTGTCCATTGTAACTTAACAGCGTGTAAATCTTTTTGAAAATTAAATGTATTAGAACATAGATGTTTTAATTGTCAGACTGATTCAAGAGGTCTAAATTTTTAAAATTTTTATAAGGACTTCCTTACAGCAGCCAAAGCCTAGTCGTCACTTGATAAGAGTCCTGAAGTATTACAAAGGTTAGGCCCCAGTAGAAGCTTTACCAAAGTCTATAAATACTATTGACACTCTTCATTAAAAATTTGATACAACGAGATCAAAAAGGACTGCTAACAGTGGCCTATTCGTAAAATCGCCGTACCTTGAGGAAATAATTAAGAATCGCAGATCTGGAAAAGCAAAGAGGTACAAAGTTCAGCGCGCTCGCCGGAATTATAAACAAATGTGGCTAATTTAATTAAACATTTAAGCTCTGTTTCCCTTATATCAACACAGAAATCGATAAGGTTACTTTTCTGAAATTATTTTTAAATATATGTGGTATCACAATAGACCAAAACGTCTGGCACCTTAACACACTTTATCTTCAAATTAACTTTAGCTCCTAGTCTTAAGATGTTGGTAAATTGCTGTTCTCTATGTTCTGTTATTAAATGTCGTATATTGCGAAAAATCGTTAAAAGGCTTGAAATATAAAAATAAATCTATGCTTATGCATCTCCTGCGAATAAGCTAGTAATAATACCTTGCTTTTCGACTTCTCATATTTCATATTGCTACCATATTTTCATCTCAGTCTATAGGTGATATAAAGCATTCGATATTCATATCTCTGCAATTTTCTCATGCTCGTAGGCAAAAGTGCTTCTCGTATTTCCACACTGTTGAAAAAGTAAATTATGTACAGTCAATACCTAAACAGATTTGAATAATTTTTAATATTATCGAAAAAACGTAATAATGAAAAAAATATGACAGCTGGCGTTCAGGGTTTGAATTTAATTTAAAATGCCCTATCTACAAGCATGAGGTAAAGTACACTTTACTATATAGTTGAAGATAAAAAACTGTCGAAATGGATGCAATAGATCAATGAGAATATCTAGAACAGATCATATAAGAAATGAGATCATACAAGAAAAAATGGGAATCGAGGGAAGCATAATGAATGATATCACTAAAAGACTACTGATACGGTATGGCCATGTACAATGGATAAACGACGAAAGCAAAGCAGGACCTAGAATGGCAACCAATAGAGCGCAGAAAAAGGAGGCGTCCTAAATTAGAATGGCAACAGTCAATCCAAAGATCAATGATTCAAAAAAACCTGACATTAGATAATTGTCAGTATCGAAGGAGGTGGAGAATAGGCGTCAGACAACGTAGAAAAACGTTCTAAACCAACATAGTAGTAGTAATTTTAACACCCTGAATTATCTATATAATTCATCATCTGTTTAGAACCTCATCTTTTAGAACATGTATCAGTTTTTGTTGCACATTTTTTAAACATTGCTATCCACCAGTCGAATCGAGTGCAGCATTCCGTTATAAATCTCAATGTTTCCGGAAGATTACGGAAACACTTCATTGTAGGGCCACACACAAGAAAAGATAAATTATCTTCTCAGCGAAAACTATTTTTAGTCGTGCTCAACTATCTTTTAAGCGTCCTTTATCCCTTCTGTGTCACAGAACATGCGAACTCGATAATACGAGGAACATCAAAAATATACCGACTTAGATAATTTACCAACCAATTCAAGGCGTACCAGTTAAATAATGAACAATGAATAATGAAACTCCTCTGTAGCGAATAAAGTGACAATGCCGTTAAATAGAAAATTAAATCACGGTTTCAATACATTAAGCTCTCTTAATTAGCAAATTTAACTTCGATTGCGAATGTGGTTTCCAAGATGGACGTTTTAAAAACTGGTGTGTTCAATAACCTCGGAGGAGGTAAGCAGTAATTTAAAAAAAGCTGTAGCCTAAGCATTTCTCGCAAAATTGAAGCAATTACTAACTATCATAGTAACTGAAGTTAAAGTATGCATCAAAGTCAAAGCTGTATGACCCTTAGACGAAAATATAAACCGCTAAAAAAGTGGGATTGCGCATAAACTTTTCTTTGAAGAATGCAAGGCCAAACTTGCTACCAAGGTTTAATAAGCAAACATGATGTATAAAATGGCACTTTTCTGATAAAATTCTTTAGTATTTTAATAGCAGTGTTGGTAGAAGTTTGTGCAGAAGGCTCTAGGAGCATGGCGTCCCTTTTTTCCAATCCTCGTGCATCTCCAGATCCTCGTCACTCCGAGAAACAATAATATCCTTGGTATGAAGCCACTTCATAGCAAAGGTTCTAAGTTTTAAGGGCATCCTCTTGGAATATATCCCTTTTTGCCTATTTAAATTCTTTGCATGATACCAAAAAGTACAATGAGATCTTCTCTTTGGATCAACATCTCTCGCACAATTGCGACCTCTTTCAATTTCATCCTCGTCAAGTTTCCTTGTAGGGCACAGTATCGGGTGAGAAGTGCCACCATGGCTTTAACGTCTTTTATTGTTTTGCCGAGTAATTAGTCTACGAGACCTATATCTAGTCATACACCTTCCTCATGCAATGAGATGTTCTCTTCGGATCAATATCCCTCGCACAACTGCATTCTCGTTAAATTTCATCCTCGCCAGTGTCTTTGTAAGGCGCAGTTTCTGGTGAGGACTGTCACCACGGCTTCCACCTTTATTTTTGTTTTACTGAGTAACTAATTTCGTCAAGACCTATATTTAGTCACACAATTCCTCGCCTTTCTGAAGTTTACTTTGTTGATCCGTATCTTCTACAAGTTCGCCTTCTCGTTTCCTGAGACTGGCACTTCCATGTGGACCTATACGAATACCGCCTTCCTCATGCAATGAGATCTTCTCTTCGGTTCAACATCCCTCTCAAAATTGTGTCCTCGTTTAATTTAATTCTCGCCAGTGTCCTCGTAAGGCGCAGTTTCTGGTGAGGACTGCCACCACGGCTTCCACCTTTCTTTTTGTTTTGCTGAGTAACTAATCTCTACGAGACCTATATCTAGTTACACCCTTCTTCGCATTTTTAGAGTTTACTTTGTCGATCCGTATCTTCTACGAGTCCGCCTTCTCGTGTCCTGAGACTGGGATTTCCATGTGAATCTATACGAACACCGCCTTCCTCATTCCAGCCATTTTCTGTAGTGTCTTTACGCACTTTAGTACCCAACAGCAAACGCAATGTACGCTTCTAACACAATGGTTACACTTAAGGTTAAATACTTAAAATTAAAGTTGTATTTTGACAAAGGTCTGATTTTAAATTTAATCCCACAAGGTCAGGTTTTTGATGCAATGATCCCGACATCCAAAGGCTATTTAAAAAAAGTCGCTTAAAATGGAAATAAAACTTTTTAATAAGACCCTCGTATGGGTTGGGACAGTGTGGCAGATTAAAGCTGATTCGGGATTTAAGGGCGTGGCATGGTGAAAGAGAGAGCGACTGAAGGGTCCAAGTGTCAAGCAGTAGCAGAAACTGTTCTGATAAAAATCGTATTTTTGTGGCTAACCCAGGACTAAATTGCGCCAAAACCTTTTTCCGCGATTGACAGGGGGTGTAAGCGTCCGATATTACATAAGTTGTTTAATTTTGGTTTCTAATGAAATCCGAAAAAGGCAAAAGAAAGATTTTTTTGATTTTATATCAATTTCATGGACCTCGCTTGTTGCCATTTTTGTATACATCCTTTAGATACAAAAATATATACAGCTGGAATAAAACAGTAGATAACTTTTAAAGACTTTATTGTTTCTCGAAGTATTATCCAAGAAAATTATTGTTCTTTGCATACTCTCAAACCATTTGTCAAAGCTGTATTCTTGAATGCGTCGACTGTTTCCTCTGGCGACTGAAATCTTTGACAACGCAATCAGATGATTTTCGGAAAAGTATGGAAATCGTTGAGACTTAGGTTGGAACTGTATGGATTGGATTAAAAATTCAATTTTTTTTTGGGCTTTGTGCAAACTTGTATTGTCTTGGAGGAGGATGATTCTTCGTTCGGAGTTTTTTTGAAGCTTAGCGTTGATTTTTCTGCAAACAAATGGGATGTACCTATCGGCAATAAAAGTCCTTTAATCTTTCAGAGGAATAATTGCTACATGACCTGCTTTTGATACAAATGTCGCGACCATCTTTTTGGAAACACTTCAAAAACGGATAGCTTTTGTTGGCTTTTCTTCATCTTAAAACACCCAACCAGACGACTGATGTTTCGGGTTTCATATAGGTAAATCCATGATTCTACACCACCGGCAATCCTGTACAGATTTTTCGCGTTCCCTGCCTCAAAGCGGTCTAGAGTTTTCTGATGGTAATTGACCCTAGCTTCTTTTTGTTTTTCGGTTAACAGATGCTACCTTACCCCTAATTCTTCATACAATATTTTTTGAATTGAAGTCCTTGAAGCCACAATTTTGCCATATATCACATATCGATCTTCCGTAATGAGTATGCGCACAGCATCAATGTTGTCCTGGATGACAGCCATTTTTGTAGCACCTGGCCTTGGATCGTTGCTAAGGCTAATCCGTCCACACTTGAATTCTCCATACCAACGAGAAACTGTCGACTGATATGGTGCTTCATGAAAACAGAAATCAACTTGGCAACTCATTCTTGTTCAGATAATTTCGCGACACAATAGAAACTTAGAAAAGTTTTTTGAGACCTTTTTAAAGTTGGAAGAATCATTAAAAGGAATTAGGTAGATTAAATAAATAGGTTTTACCAGGTAACTTTGGGAAAGTTCTAAGTTTACTTTTTAATTTAGAAAAACTGTTTTGTTTTACGTAAAAAGTCGTGTTGCTTAATTAAATATAAAGTATCGACTAACTTTTCCTTAAATTAAAAGGTTCAACGGAAATGTTCTTTTTCTATTAACTTGAAAAATTGAATCAATTGAGGCACGCAGATGGCTTCTATATAAACTACTAGAGTTAAATGATGCCTAAAGTTACGTTTTTATTTCACATCTGATCTCATGGAATAAAACGCGTAAATTTTGTTGCGGGCCCCTTACAGAAAAAAAAAGAGTAAAACTGGAAGAAGTAACCATTACTCACTTTTCCTCCATTAGTTCAGGCCCTACGGGATCTGATACTGCGTTTAATGAAGCAACACACTTAGTATGGATCGACACAAGACTCGCCCGAACATTTTACGAAAGTGAACCACCCCCACAACCCTAGCAGGGGGTGGTTCCAAAATGTGGTTTTTTGCTAATAACTCGAAAGCGGTCAACTTTTCTAAAAATATTCTAAAAATCATTTTGGAAGCAGATAAAATTTCATTTTTAACCATGTACCTTAGTACCCTCTAAAGGCAGTGGTGCACGTTCCATAGGTCAACGAAAAAAGGGAAAAATGTTTAAAATATGTTTTTTTTTTTAATTTTTTTGTGGCATTTTGTATCCTTAACACATTGTTTTTTCAAAAAAGTATTTTTGTATAAAAACCCATTGTATACAGTTAAATATTTAATAAGCTAGACATAACTTTTTAAATTAGCCGACTTGAAATAAAAATAAGTGTGTTTGTAGAAATCCTCAAATCAAACAAAAATTTTGAACATTCATTTTTTGCAACTCAGTAAATAACACTCAAGGTAAGTAAGAAAATATTTTTGATTGGTATTAACTTAAAACTTAATTTTCGAGTTAAAATATTTTACTTGGCCAAAAACAAGTAAGTAATGAGTATTAAGGCTAACCAAAAGTCCTCTCTAACTATGTACAACATGCCCGCCTTACATCAGTGGCGTGCCTTTTATAGGCATTAAATGAGAGGTGTGGAAAAAATAATATTTTTTTAATTTTATTGCCCTACATGTTTGGTTTGAAAACTTATTTTTAAAGCTGAAAAAATTTCCTTTAAAACGATGTCCCCCCTCAAGGCAGCGGTAGATCTGGCATAGACGCACCATAAATGGTCAAATTTGGTATACACTTAATTCTTCATTTAGGATAACCATGTTGGAATAGTACTAATACACACACTGCGGACCAAATACCTGCCAGGCTTGTGGAGGTGGTTCCCTTTCATAAAATGTTCGGGCGAGACTTATGTCTATCCATACCAAGTGTGTTGCTTCTTTCATTAAACGCAGCATATCGCTTGGATGAACGGCCTGAACTATATAGTGTGCATGCTAGAAAAAAATTTGTGTGTTAAAATTATAGTACCAAGTTGTCTAATGCCAGAAACGAGGTAAACTAGTTTCGGGTAATTCCATTTATTTAAATGTCCTTATACCTAAGTTCTCTTGACCTAACTACTATTTTAGCTCACACATATACTATACTATATATGGTGATCCTAATTTTTTCGAGAAAAAAAAAGTTGCTCCGATTTCAAAAATTTTTATAGATCTTTTCGTTTCAGATAATTTTGAAACTTTTTTGTTGCGCCGTCTGTCTGTCTGTCTGTCTGTCTGTCTGTCTGTCTGTGTGTCTGTATGTCTGTATGTCTGTCTGTCACGACCAACGCGCATAATTCAAAAACCGCTTGGCCGATTTTAATGAAATTTGGTACCTGGGCTGGATCTTGGGTCGAGATGGTCCCATTTAAAAATGAACAAAATCCACCGAACACAAACCAAATAAAAGGGTGGGGATAGATTTCAAAAATTAGAGTTTATGTGAAAATATGGCGTGTGTGATATCAAACGAAAGGTAATTGAGTCTGGAGTTAAACGAAATACATTTTAATTTATTTTGAAAAAAAGGGTGGGGGTATATTTCAAAAATTAGAGTTTAAGTGAAAATATGGCGTGTGTGATATCAAACGAAAGGTAATTAAGTCCGGAGTTCAACAAAATACATTTTAGTTTTTGTTTTTTTTAAGGGTGGGGGTGGATTTCAAAAATTTGAGTTTAAGTCAAAACATGGCTTGTGTGGTATCAAACAAAAGGTAATTTAGTGTGGAGTTGAATAAAATATATTTCAGTTTTTAGTTATATTAGCTCACATAACTATAGTACCTAGTGTGAGCTTAGGGGCCCATATATTGGCAGAGTATTTTATTCTGTATTCTGCAAGCCATAATTTATTTAAAATTTGAGTTTAAAAATTAGGATTTAAAATGATATATTTGGACTATTATCTTTTGTTCAAAAATTTATTACAGCTACACTTTGAGGAAGATTAGAGAATGATTCTACTTTAAATATTTTTAAAAATGGAGCGCGGCTTTCTGATGATCGTCGTTTTAAAAGTTTCAGGAAAAAACTTTTTAAGTTTCAAGGGGATTTCTTCTGGAGAGTTAAGATATTTTAACAAGGGAGAAGAAGTTGCTCAATGCCTTATGGAAAATGTGACTTTTTAAAATATTTTTATGCCAACTCAAATATAAACTAATTTATTTTTTTTGCGATGAAAAGTCAAACAACGTTTTTAGAAGGTTTTAATGTAAGGATTAAATATAATAAACCATCTTAAAATCATTTCAATATCGGTTAGACAGGGTGTTATAAAAAATTGTATAAAAGTGTATCTTATTCATAAAAATTATGCCAGTTTTTCTAATAAACTTGGGATCTAGAGCACTCTTTTCGAAGAGTAAACCTTAAGGGCAAGTGGGTAGAGTGGTACCTTGTATCGAAGGTCTTTTGAATGTCCGTTTTCCAAAAATAGTAAAAAAATAAATAAGAGAACCGTGAAATTTAGTACCTGTGAATTTAAAAATCAAACAAGTTTCGTGGCTAATCGGGTAAAAAGGAGTTTTTCCTTATCTCATATTTTTCCGTGTGTAGCTTGAAAGCTTAACCTTACGGGGGTCCAAGATCTAATGGACACCAAATAACTATTGACAGTTAACTGTTTCGTCCGTATGGGACTCCTTAGAACACTGTTTGGTTAATGTGACACCCTTGCGAAATTAATTAGACGGTTTTGTCTCTAATCCTATCTAAGTACTGAGAAAACTCCCGCAAGAAGCGCCAGCTACCGAGATAAGAGAGAAACTAGAACAAGAGCAGGCAAAAATAAACTGCTATTCATATCGATCCATGAAAAGAGCGCTTCTGTCTTTCAGGCCAGATCAACGCTGATTAGCGTTTTTACCCGCCATCAGACACGTGAGCATCAATCAGCGGAAGTTTTAAGCCAAATAATACTAAAAAACGTGAAATTTACTACTCGTGAATTTAAAAATCAAACAAGTCTCGTGGCTAATCGGGTAAAAAGGAGTTTTTGTTTTTCTCATATTTTTTCGTGATTTTCCAAGATCTAATGGACATCTAATAAGTGTTGACGGTTAACTGTTTCGTCCTTATGGGACTCCTCAGAACACTGCTTAAGTTTAAATTGTTGAATATTCTTACATTTTATGGTATATACATCTATGAATGTGTCATGTTTTTATTTAAAAATTTTCAAAAATTCGAACATCTTGTTCCCAGACATTCATATCCTACTAGATCCTTGCAAATGAATGTTCCACTTCACAGACTGAGCATGACAGAGCGGAGCCCTGTTTATTCGTGTATATTACTTTTTAATAAATTACCCTTGACTATAAGGAGGGAAACAAATGTAAAAAAATTTTAAAAATCTGTTTTTGATTATATTAAAAACATAGAGCCATATTCTCTAGAAGAATATCTGGCTTTCTTTCCTGGCTCAGCAGTATAGTGTTTTCATTTCTTTTTTTTTTAATTATTTTTTATCAGTTTTTTTTATCCTGTTTTGTTTAAAATTAAATGTTTTTTAAAATAATTCTAGTACATATCTATCCAATAATTGATAAGTGATATAATGTACTTTTTATTCGTTATTATATTTTATTGATTAATATTTTTTCTTACATTTTAATTGATATTAAGTAGGTCAAATTTTGCTTTGTAATAGGTATTGTTTTTTTTGTGTTTTTTTTTTTAAACATTTTTGTTTATTAGTTGTTAGGATCATTATGCTGTTTTTAACGCTGTTTGCTCAAATATGTTTGAAAATTTTATGCAAATAAAGAAATACTCTACTCTACTCTACTCTGCTTGGTCAATGTGACACCCTTGTGACGTTAATTAGACGGTCTTGTCTCTAATCCTATGTAAATCGTGAGAAAACTCTCGCAAGTAGCGCCATCTACCGAGATTCGAGAGAAACTAGAACAAGAGCAGGCGAAAATTAACTGCAAATAAAAATTAATTGCAAATAAAAAGAAACAAACCATCCGTGACCTACGACAGTTCTATTGTCTTTCAGGCCAGATCAACGCTGATTAGCGTTTTTACCCACCATCAGATACGTGAGCGTCAATAAGCCTATATACCCGTGAATTTAAAAATCAAACAAGTTTGGTGGCTAATCGGGTAAAAAGAAGTTTTTGTTTCTCTCATATTTTTCCGTGGGTAGCTTAAAAGGTTAATCTCACGAGGGTTCAAAATCTAATGGGCGCCTCCATTAGATTAGCCACGAAACTTGTTTGATTAATAAATAAGAGTTTCGGTATTTTTTTATTTTTTTTATCTCTTCATGGAAAATTTTGAGGCAAATATCTCAAAAATGGAAAACAGATTTTCAAAATTTTTACTTGGTTTAAAAACATTTAAAACAAGGTTTTAATTCAAGAAACATTTAAAACAAGGTTTTATTTGGCCTATTTTCCCTATTGAAAATATAGGGATCAAGTGCTACAAGAATTTCAAGATCAGTCAAAATGTGCCCACTTCGGAAATAAAAAATTCCCAAAAACACCCCTGCTACATTTTACTTGAAACTCTTTGTATCGATTTACTGATGGGTTACTTAAAATATATTTTTTTAATAAGTATAATATCGAAGACATTTATATAATTTCCTTGATAATATCAATATCTAACCTTAGATATTTTTAGAAAGTTTAGAAATATCATAGTTCGGCATATATCTTGTAAAGCCTTTTAAGTTACAACAAGTTATTTTTGGTAGTTAAACCAATTATGTCTGTCCTTGTTGAATGTAGGTACTTATTAGGTACGAAATTATATATCTGCCTACCTTCTAATTAAAGATTTATTAGGTTGTTAGATTCTAATGGAAACCAATTTATACATAAAAGTAGAACTTAGGACCAGACACTATCGAAAATATTCTAAAGGTATAGCACAAATGATATTGTCAAGTAGAAAAATTAATCAATTTAAATATTTTATAAAAACATATAATTTTTATGGAACCCTGGATTGTTACGTATCAAAAGTGGCGATACAGCAATTTTCTCCATTTACGCAAACGGGCGTAGGTAAGTCATTGACATGGTAAAACTGCTGCATCGCTACTTTTGATACGTAACAACCCAGGGTTCCATAAAAATTATATGTTTTTACAAAATATTTAAATTGATTAATTTTTTTACTTGACATAATTATATTTAATTTGAAATGAACGATTATAAATAAATGGGTAACTGTTTTTTAATATCCCAAAAATAAAGCTTTAACCACACTTTTGGTTGCGAATAAAATAAGAAGAAAAACATATACATATTATTATTACAATCCAAGAACGGAATACGATACGACTTTCCCTTCTATAATATTTAAACCTTAAAAACTACCCTTACTTCTGAGGTAAAGGAGAGTCATATTTGCCTTTCAAATATCGTTGGGTTTTAGATCATGGTAAAACAGTTTAAGGGCAAACGGTAAAGTTGGCACAGGACTGCAGGGCATTGTTTTTTCTCTTTTAACTGTTCTACCACGGTCTAGGAGGCATGGATGTTTGATAGGCATATAATATACACACTTGTGTATATAGCTAACTCTGCATTTTTTGCAAAAACAAATTGTCAAAGGAAGCAATACCTTTCTTAGTCTTTTCTTTACGAGCTTATTATTTATACCCCTATTGGAAGAATAGGAGGTACTTTAACTATTTTTTTTTCCACTTCACTGACGCTCTGTTGTGCAGTGCTGGTCTTTTTTAGAGAACTTTTTTTGCGGAGCTTTGTGATGCCATTTATTACATTCGACGTTTTATTCAAAGTGGAGTTTTTTCGAATAAAAAGAACCGATAACAATTTGTATTAATTATATATCCAAGATATCTTGAGATTAAAAAATACATTTTTTTATTTTTATTTTTTTTATTTGTCAAACACACTGTGTTAATTGTATTACAATCTAGTCAGTAAGACTAATTAGCAATTTTGTTTTAACTTAATTTACTAGAAAAGTCAGATTTAAACTTAGGGTTCACTCAACAGTTCTCCCCGCTTTGTTTAGTCTGTAACTCACAATTGTGTTGTGTGTTATAGCATTATTTTGTTTTATATAATTCACTTAGTTTACTAGCTCAAACGGCTTCACTCTTTTTGGTCTTCGAACTAGCATAGTATTGTCTAGAAGCTGAATTGCTTCCACATTCACATACCTATCTTCATGGCTTTTTGCGTACTTTTTTATAGTCTCTCCTACAGTTTCGATTTTTAGATCTCGATCAAGGTCACAATGTTTCTTAATACCTTATTTTAAAATCTCTGTAAAACTAGAATGTTACTCTCTTTAGCACAACCCCATAGTTGAATACCATATGTCCATACTGGTTCAGTCTTTGTCTGTAAAGCAGTAACTTATTATGAATTGTCAAGTTGGACTTCCTTCCAATTAGCCAGTTCATTTTTCTATACCTTATCTCAAGTTCTTCTTTTTTTTCTTAACATGTGCTTTCCAGCGCAATTTGGCATCAAGTGTCATACCTAGATATTTTGCCTGATTTGAATATGGTACGGGAATGTTGTTAATTGTTATTTGTATGTGATTTATATTTTTGTTTGAAAAAATACAGTAAAATGACAAAAATCATGATCTCGCGAGATGTCATATGTCGATCGTCCGTGATGACCTTGGATCGTCGCTAAGGCTAATCCGTTCACGCTTGTGTTCTCCATACCAACGAGAAACTATCGACTGTGTGATGGTTCATTACCAAAAACAGAAATCAACTCGGCAAGGCATTCCTGTTGAAATAATTTCGTTCGAAACTTGTAAAAAATTACAGCTCCAAATTGTTCTTGATTTTATTTCATTTCTCGGCTAATTTATTTTTGTTAACATAAAAAATTCACTGTAGGAACAAAACTATATGTATCGCACTGACGTTTTGAAGATAGATTGAGGTTAGTTTTTAGTAACGTCATTCGATCAATGGTGCCCTCTACGTTCCTATATGCACAATATAAAAAACAGTCCTGGTATCAAAGAATATTGGTATAAAAACGGAGTCTGTGACGTATTGAAATGTTCGATCCCCGTCTTCAAATAAATAACGACAGATTTAAATAAATTTTAACTTTTCTCATGCCCAGGCAAAAGTTCCGCACGGAAAGCGTTGTTTAGCTTTCTTTATACATGAAACGCCAACCTTAAGTTGCAAACCTCAAAAAGCTATTTTCTCTAATCGAATCGCTTACAAATTCTATTTCCATTTCATTTGTTCCCATGAAGCTGAAAAAGGATGCAAAGTAAAATTTTGAAATTGCTTTATTCTATGCGTTTTGAATGGAGCCATAGAATGTGTAAAATGCCCAAGCTATACATTAAACTTTATTAAAAACTGTAATAGAAGATATATTGGTTTTGCAAAAATATTGAATGTTTTTAATGATTTGGCGACAAAAGTTTTAAAACAGAAAAAGATAACTTGTTTTTATGTAACAGCAAAGTTTAAAAAAAACATTTCCAAATTAATAAAAACTTTTTATTTTAAAATTTGTATTGGAGAACTTGGCTTTACTTTTATCTCAACTCTTTTTACGGAATATCATTTTCGCGTACTTGGCTTTTTTTACATGAAATGTTTTTGTTATAGTTGTATTTTCCGCGCATAATTACTATATCCATACTACACTACATCACTTTGAGCACTGGTCAAAGAAATTACAATTTTCGGTTTGGGAATAAATAATAATGTATTGATTTTAGTGGATCATTTCAATATATTATTTTCCTGCGACTGAAATTTACCTTTCTTTCTTTCTGCCATCTAACTTTTATAAAAGTATTTTTGTAATAGATTTTAAAAATGACTAATGGTCTCTGGGGTTATATTTTTCATTAAAGCAGTCAGAAAAACGTTCTGAGTTTTGCTCTGTTTCCGTGTTTTTGGAAAGTATAGTGTGTAATAAAAAAAAGTTTTTTACATCATGTAAATATTAACAATCAGTCACTTTTCTTTCTGACTCTGCAAAATATTAGAAAATATTCCTTCTCTTCATGTATTTTTTACTTTAATCTATTAGAGTACATTGGTAAGAAACATATTAACTTTTCACAGAAATGTTAAATTGTCTGTTAAAAATAACCGGAGATTATAGAAAAACGTCATTCATCAATACAAAAAAAGAGCAAAAGTTTTTCTCAAAACCAGACAAAATCAAAAAGAAGACAAAATCATAAAAAGGGGCCGGGCCTAGCATGAGCAACTGTCTTATTTCTTTTCATGTATACAGATTCTTTCTTACTTTCTCTTATACAAATCGGTCTCATGGAAGTTTGGCGGCAATTTTAAATCAGGAACAAATAATATTGTTGTTTTTAATACATAACAAAATCATTTTTTATCTTTAATTAGCTCCCCTGTTCTTTTTTTGAAAGGTCGAAATCGGTGTTAACCGAAACGAAACTAACCGAACCGAACCTTTTGGTCAATTAATTGTAGGTGAATCCTAACCTAGGGTCGAACACCTAACCTTTTTTTAGGTTGGGCCTCGCTTAATGAAAATGTCGTATGTGTTATATCAATCTCTATGTAGATACGGCGTTTTCTTCAGGCAGTAAAGAAATTTTAGTAAAGGACGCTTCAATTGCATAGCAATATCAGAACCGCTCCTCTTTAGGTTAACGTCACAAGCTAGGCCCGACCCCTTTTTATGATTTTGTGTTTATGATCTTTTATTTGTCCTTTATGATCAAATCAAATCAATTCAAATCTTTATTTACGCATATAGCATTTACAATAATTGGAAAAATAAAATATTTTTTAAAAACAAATGTCATTAAACACCAAAAAACATTTTATTATTAAAATTTTAAGTAACATTGTAACATAAGAAGCAGAATGGCGGAATGGTAATAAAACTACAGCTAGAAATAGTAGTTACACAGATATAAAAAAATAGTTCAACAATTTTAACACTTTTTCATTCAATAAACAGGATCTTTTTCATTTTATTAGAAAAACCATTAGGACAAGTATTAAAAAAATCAACGTCACTTTTTTGTAACAAATCATTTGCAGATTTGCACATTCTGTTCAGAGGTGAATTTATCCCATAGTTTGTTCGATGGAAATCAATTTTAAACAGTTGTTTGTTTCTGCAATTTCTTGCAGGAATTTGCAGACCAACCATTTCAAGAAGCTCCGGAGCATCGATGATATTGTTTACAAGCTTATAAAGAATGCAAACATCTGTGTAATTTCTCCTTTTTTCCAGAGATGTTAGATTTAATAGTATAAGTAACTCTTGGCAGTTGATTTCATCATAAGGGATTCCAAGTTTAAGACCGATTCGTTTTAGAAACTTTGTCTGAACTCTCTCTAAGCTGTCTTTGTTTGTTTTATAATAGGGTTGCCAAATTGGGCTAGCATATTCGAACATGGATCTAACAAGAACACAAAATAAATTTTTTAAAACAAAAATATAACTCTCACTGAGAGTCCTAAAAACAAATCCCAACATTCTCATGGCCCTGCTGATAGTCATCTCAATGTGATACCTAAAAGAAAGCTCGGAATCTAGCCAGACCCCAAGATCCTTAACCAGTTCCACTCTTGCTATCTCCATTGAGTTAATAGTATAGTTGAACACAATTGGCTTTTTAAGTTTAGAAAATGTGATGATTTTACATTTATCTATGTTTAAATCTAAATTATTGTTTCTGCACCAACTGGAAAAACCCTCGTGCTGATTTTGCAATGATTAAGTCACTGGGTTTGACTATAATCTTAAAAATCTTAAAATCATCTGCGAATCCCAAAAACTTACAAGTGTCATCAAAGATGGTTTTTATATCATTTATAAAGGCATTAAAAAGGAAAGTTGAGAAATGTCCGCCCTGTGGTACCCCAGACGTAACTATAATTTCAGATGAGATGTAATTTTTTATTTTGACTGTTTGCCTACTCTCCCTTAAATTGCTCTCAAACCAAGAGAAAATAGGTCCATCTATGCCCAATGCCTGCAGTTTTGCTAGCAGAATACTATGATCCACCCTGTCGAATGCCTCTGAGAAATCAGTATAAATCGCATCCACCTGATACTTACTCCCAAAGGCACCCAACAGAGTTTCTTCATACACCAGCAAATTAGACACAGTTTCTCTCTTCTCCCTTTTGTGAATCCATGTTGTTTAGTAATAATTATGTTTTTAAAGATGGGGACCACTCTGTCTGCTACTAGGGACTCAAAAACTTTTGCTACAAATGATATGATAAACCACTTAAGTTGATTTTAGACAGCCAGCCCTTCTTGATGCCTAGCTGTCAGGTCTAAATCAATATCGAATTCTGTTCTGCAGAATTTTTTTATTTACTAGGTAAACAAAAAGTGTTAGACTCATTTAATCCGCTTGCCTTAAAAGTGCATAGCAATATGGATAAGGCCCCTATCAGTTAAAACACAAGTCACACCCTGTGCAAAACCGAAAAAAATGGAAAATAAAGAAAAAGAAATACTGGCGTGTCTTATAAATATTCTAAAGACTTAAGCAAACCAAGTGGCAGGGTGACTGTTAAGCCTTGGGGCATGACAGAAAAGGGATTGGTATTACACATGCTACAACACCCAGTTTTATTTGGCAGTGCAGACTACTGATATATCGATTTTCAATATATTTTACGCAAGGGGTCACTCTAAAACCGCTTTGGATTTACGAGCCTGAGAAGGTTGCCGTAATAAATACTTCTCTTCCGGTTCCGCCAATGTCCAACGTTTTATGACACTGTCAGATGTCTTTATTGCTTTTTTCAGTTATTTACCGTTACGTGCACATGACCAAAAAGCACATAAAATTTAGTCATTCCATTGATTTCGTTTATACTTTGGTGTTTGAGTTAAGAATGAAGATAAAGCTAAGGGTGATCGAGTATTGATCCATGTTGTGGTGAATAAAAGAGTATAGGTATAGACTAACTATAGGAAAGAAGCTGCTGGTCATAAAAAGAACCTTTTGCAGAAGTATTAACGGCGCGGCGTAACAAAAACAACCTACTCCTTTCCAAGTATGCGGGGATGCAGTACAGCAGGTGGTCACTTTGGAAGAATAAAAGTGAAGGAGGATGCAACGTGCAACAGATATTGGGCTGAGGATTATACATCATGTGGCATTTATAGAGGCACGAAATAAGTTGTTTGAAGAGAAAGCGTCACATGATATCACTAGTCGCCAGGCTTAGAGCCGCTCTCACACTACCATCACTGCTACTACTATTACCCTTATCATATTTATGACACACCTGATGCTGCAAGCCAAGAAACTGTAAAAGGAAAAATGCAACTTGTTATTAGGATTAACGAAATTGACGACATTAATATGGATGGTATATATATTTACTACTAATGACTAGAATTAGGTGGAAATATAGTTGAACTGTTTAGATTTATTATAACCCTCCTACACACGAGATCAGATCAGATGTCCCCAAAGTACCTACATGGATCAACTCTTAAAGTAGTTATACAGGAGAGAGCAGCATGACCTGGAAAAAACAACCCATTGACACAGGTAGGATTAATCTGGTACACAGACCGATCAAAGACTGACGAAGGTAATGGGATAGGAATATTCGAGGAAATACCTAAGAAAGATTAGGACACTATCCGACAGTCTTTCAAACAGAAATCTTTGCATTCCTAGAATGCGCAAGAGAGAATAATAGAATGGAACATTTCGGTGAGACCATATACTCAGACAGCCAGGCGACCCTGAGGGCGTTCATGCGCCCGAAGGTTACCTCAAAGCTAGTATGGGAATGCCTTGCTCAACAAGTCAAACTGACAGAACGCAATAGAATAAAATTATTAAGAGGTCCAGGACACAGAGGTATTCATGGCAATGAAAAAGGTGAGGAACCCGCAAGTCAAGGATCATTCGACAAATATATTGGACCAAAGTCGGCCCTGGGGGTACCAAAGTGTACTATAAGGTCCCAGCTCGGTTACAGTAGGATGCAAGTGAGAAACATAATAATTATCATGACCGGCCATATGGCGGACAAAGTTACCAAGCTGCAGACTATACATTCAGAAACCGGAAACAGTACAACATGTAATATGTAATGAATAAGAAGTTTAAAATAAACCTAAAATTATGTCGTGATGCAGTCAAGTTCTTTGAAAAATTAATAAAACCAAACTCGAAACAATTTTATATAAGAAAAAGCCAAGGATACAAAAAAAACATTCCGTGACAAAACTGACATTAAGGTTTAACCAAGTTCTCCAACACCCAATTCAAAATAAAAAGTTCCCAGAAGTTTGAAAACGATTAATTATTTAATATTTGACCTTTTTTTTGCTAATTCATTACTAACTTTAATACCACAACGAAACCAGAATGTTCTACATTGTCTTTTTTTTACAATTTATATATAAAACTCTTTTGTATTATAAAAGTTTTATAATTGAATGTAAAATAAATTAGGTTCAAGCGAAACACATGTCGTAACATTAACCAGAACAGGCGTGTTTGAGCAAACGCTGAGTGTCCATTTGGAGTAATAATTGTTGCCAGCACTGAATTTATAAAATGAATAATTCTCGTTGAGTGGCCACTCTTGCATGTAACCACGTTTACACTGTGTTACTTTTAAATGTTTTTCTAAAATTACCTTTTACCTTTTGTAATAATAATGGTAGTGTGCCCAGGCCTGGTGACTAGATACCTCTACGCTCTTTTCGTTAACCGTTCTGAATCTTCTTTACTGTATCCTCCTTTCACCCAGGAGCTTGCCCAAATTCTATATAAAAGCTAGGGTACCAGGCCACCTCAGTGATAGGAGATACTCGGTCTCAAACGCTTCCTCTTTAAACATCTCATTGTTTTCTTCCTTACATGTGGAGAAGTGAGTCATGATCTCTTCAGCATATTTCGCATATCGCGTTTTCCTTCACATTTATCCTTGGCAAGTCCTTGTGTGAGGACTTTCACCTTGGCCCTCACCTCTCTTCGAATTATGCCAAGCAGACAGTCTCAATGAGATTTCCTTAAGATGTCCGGTCTACACTTTTTCGCCTCTCTGGAGGATAATCCATTCCTAGGGTTAAACCGCGTACAAAATCGATCAAGGTCTTATTTTGGCTAAGAAATACAAGATTTTATTTTAAAGCGGCATAACAACGTAATAATAGTAGTGTGTTGAGGCCTGGCGACTGGGTACCTACACCCTTTTCGCTAACCGTTCTGAATCTTCTTCACTGTATCCTCCTTTCATTCAGGAGCTTGCCCAAATTTTGTATAAAAGCCAGGATACCAGGCTACCTAAGAGATAGAAGATACTCGGTCTTAAATGCTTTCTTTTTAAACATCTCATTGTTTTCTTCCTTAAGTGCTTTACATGTGGAGAAGTGGGTTATGGTCTCTTTAGCATATTTCGCATATCGCGTTTTCCTTCACCTTTATCCTTGGCCAGCCCTTGACGACTTCCACCTTGGCCCTTACCTCTCTTCGCATTATGCCAAGCAGCCAGTCTCAATGAGATTGCCTTAATATGTCCGGCCCACTCTTTTTCGCCTGTCTGAACTTTTTTGCGGTAGTCCATTCCTAGGATCAAACCGCGTAAAAAACCGATCAAGGTCTTATTTTGGCTGAGCAGTACAAGATTTTATTTTTAAGCGCAATTGCAACGTAACCACAAATTTTCAGCATGACCCTCTTTTGCCTTTTATTTTCAAATATTGACAAGTTTCCGCCTCGTGTTGAAAAAAGTTCTGGATATGCCGACGTTTGAAAATGTTAATTTATTCATTCTCAAATGTAGTAAAGTAAACATAGCAAACGATTTTAACGCGTGTAACTGCACCAGTTTGAATCATTATTGGAATAAATCCGTTTTAGCCGTATTTGAAACGGAAGAGTTTCAAACAGAGGCAATATCCGGCCTTTAACATACGAAACAATTCATTGTTTTTGCTATACAGAAATGTTAAAATTGGTTTTAGAAACTTTTTAGCGCTTTAATTAATTTTTAATTAAAATTGTCGCTGGTGGTGGAAGTACTGTTCTAAACTAATTTTTAGGCCGAATTTAGACAGCATGCTAGTCCTGTTGTATGTTAGTCGGCTTTACATGCAGAAGGTTCACATCTCAAACAACGACGCAAAAAGAAAAAAAAGAGTCAACACTCCCCAGCCACCAAATTCCTTTATAGCGGGCAACAGTCGTCATCGATACACTTGTACATAAAGAATATATGCAGGTGTAGCCCACAAGCCGACAACTTAAGGGCCAGGAGTAATAACCCAGGAGCCTGATATAGTTGGAGCCAAGATGGCGCCAGCCAAAATTTCCTAAAGTCAACTCACCACGATGACGACTGTTGCGCTGAAAAGAAAAGAAGTCTATCGTCTATAACCAAGTTCCACAGGGATGATAGCGATGTTAGATAGATGTAAGTCTAACATGTAGCAGGACCACCTTTAGGGTTGTAAAAGCGTGGGTCCACTGTGTGTACTTGCTACGTATTATAAAGATCCCCGCCTTAACAAGGAGGTGCCAGCAAAATTAAGTCCTCTTAGAGAAAGAAAAATTTAATCCTAAGAGGGTATAAGGTGTACGGACAAATCGGGGTTTGCAAAAGGGATGCGCCGTGTGCCTAGTTTTGAACCCATTAATGGTCTCCCCACTACTATAACTACTAGGCCAAATTTACCTAATTCTTAATGCATTAGCATAACTTATATAACTATTTCTGTACCTTTCACTTTTTGTCAAGTGACATTCTTCCTTCAACCTCAGACTTAGAGTATCCCTGATCTCAAACGTTTTTTCTTTAAACATCTCATTGCTTTCGTCATTAAATGTTTTACATGTGGGGAAGTGCATCATAGTTTCATCCATGAAACAGTATGCCTCGCGTATGAAACCGATCAAGGTCTTATTTCTGCTGAGAAGTACAAGATTTTATTTTAAAGCGGCATTGCAACGTAAGCAAAACTGTTCAGCATGACCCCCTTACACCTTTTCTTTTCAAATATTGACAAGTTTTCGCCTCGTGTTGAAAAGAGAGTGTTAATTTATTCATTCTCAAATGTAGTAAAGTAAACATAGCAAACGATTTTAACGCGTGTAACTGCACCAGTTTGAATCATTATTGGAATTAATCCGTTTTAGCCGTATTTGAAACGGAAGAGTTTCAAACAAGAGGCAACATCCGGCCTTTAACATACGAAACAATTCATCGTTTTCGCTATACAGAAAGGTTAAAATTGGTTTAGAAACTTTTTAGCGCTTTAATTAATTTTTAATTGAAATTGTCGCTATTGGAGGAAGTACTTTCCCAAACATCCTTAAACTAAATCATTTTTAGGCCGAATTTACCTATCTCTTAATGCATTAACATAACTTATAGCAATATGTATTGCTATTTCTGTCCCTTTTACTTTATTATATTATTTAGTAAATAGAAAAAAATGATTAATTTTTAAAACAAAATTAAATATACTTGTTAGCTGAAGTTCATTTTTATTGTTTAAACCTACGCGTTTGGAATTATTACAAAATCATTTATAGCGAATTTTTATTGTTTGGTTGCAAATCGTCGGCGAGATTTACAGGAGAGACCAAAAACACTTTTTAAATATTGTATAACAGCTGACTGGAGTTTAGTTTTCAATTTTAATAATTTTAAAAAATCTGCTTTTCCTAGGACATAGATAAATGTCTATAATAATAGCTTTTGTTTTTAGTAAATACCTAGAAGAAACCATAATCTTAAATTCATCCTAATGCGAAGTTACACATTTTTTCGGTTTCGCCGACGAAATGTAGATTGCTATTTATTTAAATGGAATTGTCATACAGTCAGTTTCATTAAAAAAGCTAGGCGTATTATAACAAGACTGATATAACGATGAGCCTGCGAAACCTACATTGCGTTATTTGTTCTTCCAGCCCAATGCATACGTAGAACAACTGATTTTTATATCTAAAAATGTTTGACCCTGAGGCAGTTTTGCAGTCTGTGCAACTCGAGTATTAGTAATACAGTATACGATATCATGCACAAAGATAGCAAGAGCAAATCCTCTTTCAATATTTTTACATATCATTGGCTTAAATGTCCATGGAGCTTACTCCAAAATGCATACATGCAATTCTTTGCTTTTACCTCCCTAAGCTCTATAGGATGTTTAAAGGGACACGTAAGCATTTTGTTGCTTTTACTTTATGCTGTGTTAAAGAATAATAAAGCATTGTGAAAATCTTATACACGTCAACCTTAGTTTACCTCTATTATTAGTGTCTAGGCTAGCATAAGCCCCTATGAAGAACCTTTTTTTGCATGCACAGTAGGGAGATACAGACTTACATGTACAGTCGGGGACTTAATAAATGGCCGCTACCGTTTTTAGAAGAGCTTGGATAAGAATCCCAATACCGGCCGGATTTCGTGGCACGTCGTTCAACACATATAATTTATTCGCATTCCTGGGTTAAATTAATCATGAAAAATTTCTCTTCGGTCTGCATTTCGTTTAAATGTTCGGTTAAAAAAATACACATAATTGCGGAAAAAATTAGCTTTGGTCTGTAGTCCGTTTGAATGTTCGGTTAAAAAAATATACATAATAGTCATATTTCAGGATTTTAATTTATTGTTATGTTTTTTATTACATACTTACATAGAGAAACACAAATGCAACATGTTTGTATTTTTAGCCATTTTTAAAATGGTAAGTTTTTAAGTAAAGCTAAAAAAAATAAATACAAGCAAAAATTGGTTGTTTGACTAAGGGCGATTCGAAAACAACTGTGATGACGGCCTTTACTTTAAGATTTGAATTGTTGTAAATGTGTAACTACCCCGACTTCTGGACGCACAAGAACACTATTTTTGGGGGTGGCTAAATAGTCCAGTCATTATAGAATTTTATCTTGCAAAAATACCTTGGGGGCGGCCGGCTCCCCCCGCCATCTTGGATTTAGTGTGCATAAAAAGGGTATTTTTAAAATTACTTGGTTACTGTACGTTTTAGAAAAAAAGTTTTAAACAAAAGTTGAAGACAAAAAATTTCCTACAAAAACACTTTTGTATGTTTATTTGTCAGACGAATGGTTTTTGAGTTATGGCTAAATATTTTGCCGCAATTTTGGATTTTGACCAATTTTGATTTTTAATGGCCTATAAGTTCAAAACTGCTTATTTTTGAGAAAATCTGTAACATCATAAAATAAAGAACAACTAATAGCCTTAAAACGAGAGATCACTAAGTTCTCTGGGTAGTACTTTTGCTGAGATACTAACCGTGAAGTATTTTAGCAGTACACCCGTTTCATATGTATTTCCATAGTATATGCAAAATAAACCGAAATTATTCAGTTTTGTCATTTTCTCAAAAGCTAAGCATTTTACAGAAATTGTTTAATTAACTTTATTGTAGAAAATTAAATGATCTTTTAAACGATGTATAACCTAAGTGGGCCAAGTCCATGGTTACCTTGCCCATGGGCACACTCCAAGTCAACCCCACGCTATATCAGCCTTAAAAACAGTTTTTTATAAATACATTACAATACAAAGTTACAGTGTCGAACAACGAAATGAAAAATGAAAAATAAAAAATAAAAAATAAAAAATAAAAAATAAAAAATAAAAAATAAAAAATAAAAAATAAAAAATAAAAAATAAAAAATAAAAAATAAAAAATAAAAAATAAAAAATAAAAAATAAAAAATAAAAAATAAAAAATAAAAAATAAAAAATAAAAAATAAAAAATAAAAAATAAAAAATAAAAAATAAAAAATAAAAAATAAAAAATAAAAAATAAAAAATAAAAAATAAAAAATAAAAAATAAAAAATAAAAAATAAAAAATAAAAAATAAAAAATAAAAAATAAAAAATAAAAAATAAAAAATAAAAAATAAAAAATAAAAAATAAAAAATAAAAAATAAAAAATAAAAAATAAAAAATAAAAAATAAAAAATAAAAAATAAAAAATAAAAAATAAAAAATAAAAAATAAAAAATAAAAAATAAAAAATAAAAAATAAAAAATAAAAAATAAAAAATAAAAAATAAAAAATAAAAAATAAAAAATAAAAAATAAAAAATAAAAAATAAAAAATAAAAAATAAAAAATAAAAAATAAAAAATAAAAAATAAAAAATAAAAAATAAAAAATAAAAAATAAAAAATAAAAAATAAAAAATAAAAAATAAAAAATAAAAAATAAAAAATAAAAAATAAAAAATAAAAAATAAAAAATAAAAAATAAAAAATAAAAAATAAAAAATAAAAAATAAAAAATAAAAAATAAAAAATAAAAAATAAAAAATAAAAAATAAAAAATAAAAAATAAAAAATAAAAAATAAAAAATAAAAAATAAAAAATAAAAAATAAAAAATAAAAAATAAAAAATAAAAAATAAAAAATAAAAAATAAAAAATAAAAAATAAAAAATAAAAAATAAAAAATAAAAAATAAAAAATAAAAAATAAAAAATAAAAAATAAAAAATAAAAAATAAAAAATAAAAAATAAAAAATAAAAAATAAAAAATAAAAAATAAAAAATAAAAAATAAAAAATAAAAAATAAAAAATAAAAAATAAAAAATAAAAAATAAAAAATAAAAAATAAAAAATAAAAAATAAAAAATAAAAAATAAAAAATAAAAAATAAAAAATAAAAAATAAAAAATAAAAAATAAAAAATAAAAAATAAAAAATAAAAAATAAAAAATAAAAAATAAAAAATAAAAAATAAAAAATAAAAAATAAAAAATAAAAAATAAAAAATAAAAAATAAAAAATAAAAAATAAAAAATAAAAAATAAAAAATAAAAAATAAAAAAATAAAAAATAAAAAATAAAAAATAAAAAATAAAAAATAAAAAATAAAAAATGGAAAATGGAAAATGGAAAATGGAAAACGGGAAACGGAAAACGGGCAAAAGGAGAAACGGGGAAACGGGCAAACTGGGAAACGGAAAACGGGCAAACGGGCAAACGAGCAAACGGGGAAACGGGGAAAATGGAACATGGAACATGGAACATGGAACATGGAACGTGGGAGATGCAAAATAAAAAATGAAAAATGGAAAAATGGAAAATTTTATTATATGTTGATCCCATTTAAGGAACCCCTCTCAGCTATTTCAATGTCCTATGTTCCCACCAAAACACTACGAAATGTCGGTAAACAGTTTGCAGAAGATGTAAAACGTGTCACTTGAGTTTTGGAACAGCTTCACAAATAGTCGAGGTAAATTTAGCAATAGCATCCTCTGTTTGAAATCCGTACTGGTTTGTTGATAATATACCGTTTTTTTCTAAAAAATTTACTAACTTTCCTTAATAATTTTTTCTATTTCTTTTGACATAGGTGATGTAAAACTAATACTCGGACGGTAGTTTGACATTTCGGAGTGCTTAGAGTCTTTGGCACCTGTGTACAATGTAAGACGTGGTTCTAAGATAAAAAGAAATCGACCTGTCAACTTTTAAACATAATTTCAAAATAAATTGATTAGACTATAAATGTTAATTGGTTGATGATTCATATGTGAGTGGACATTGCAGCTCTTTTACTGCGGCCACTAGTGGGTCTATTGTGGCTGAC
The DNA here is from genome assembly GCA_963576565.1 of Aspidapion aeneum. Classification (NCBI taxonomy): domain Eukaryota; kingdom Metazoa; phylum Arthropoda; class Insecta; order Coleoptera; family Brentidae; genus Aspidapion; species Aspidapion aeneum. The sequence continues at coordinate 32,026,936 of OY755048.1, forward strand.
TTTTGAGTGGTTTCTTACGTATGCCTAATCCTCCAAAAAGATTAGCTATCAGTTTGGGTGAGACTTACCGAAAGTGTTTTGACGTAAACGTGCAATAGCCGGACCTTCGCACACTACATGTCAAACGGTTTCGTCATCCTCCATACAGACTCTACATTCGCTCTCTTCTCTAATTTCCATTCTGTGCATGGGTACTCTTAGTCGACAGTGACCAGTAAAAAGTCCAGTCAATATACGGATTTCCTGTCTGGTAAGTCCAATGATATTCCTGGCTCTCTTTTGACAATGTTTTTTAATGAACTCTTTAGAGTAAGTTCTGGTATATTAATCTAGTATTGTTGGAAGTTGATCTCCATACATTTCAATATAGTTAATTTAGCAGCATTGTATGAGATCCCCAGGGATGGTTCGGGTTCCCTGGTATCCATACTAATGACACCTTATTAGTGCTACCAAGCGCAATCAACGAGTCCCTGCAGCTCCTCACGGTTCTCGATGAGACCGTATAGGAATCAAGCGCTTTTAAGGCTGCTTGACTGTCGGAGAAGATGTTGGTCCATTCGTGGTTAGTAATTCACCGGGCACACAGTTCAATGGCTACGAGTTCGGCCTGAAATATAGTAGACAATTGGCCGAGACTATGTTTAATCTCGACTTTTTCTTGGATACTAACAACTTCAGATCCAACGCCTGATGGCATTTTGGATCCGTCGATATACCAGAAGCTATCGTTGTTTAAAAAATTCCTCCTGTTCTATAACCAGTCCTCCCTCTCTGGGAGTATAATGTTGTATAACTTTCTGCTGTACACCGTGTTCGGCATGACGTAGGATATCATTCCTAGAATTGCATCCAACTTTTTTTTCCTAATAATTAGGGCTGTTCATATCACTTTGTTTATCCAGCCGTCCTGGTGGTTGGTCCTTATTCTATAAGTTGCTCTTCGTGCCTCCGCCTCTAAGAAAATGTGAAGCTGAGGTAAGTTTAGTAAGCATTCAAGCGCAGTCGATGGGCTAGAACTCATTTCACCACATATGGCAAGACGGGCCTGTCGTTGTAAGCTGGTTGGTTTGGCCCTTGAGGTTATATAAATGTTAATTAGTATAAAGACTAAGCTTGTTCAACATCTAGAAGAAACCATATTTAATATCTGTTTTTTCTTGTTTATATTCCCATCAAAAAGCTATAAAAAAACCATAATGTTATTCCAGCGAACCAATTTATACTCGCACCTCAAAAATCATAATGACGCACAGGGGTATCAAAAGCTGAATAAAACATTATGGCTTTTGTGTTAACGTATAAAACCAGTTAAATTTCCTGCAGGCATTTGAGCATTTGAGGAATCATTCTATATCGAAAACGTTATAAACGAATGAGCCGTGAAATTTTATTTGTGTTTAATTTTAATTTTGTGCTGGCTTGTAATGTAAACAGATAGATATCAATGGTATGCTTACTTTGTTACGTTCTTTTCGTGAAACGAAATTTTACTAAATTGCTAAAATTTTTTATTGCATGTACATTTTTTCAAGGCTTGTCTAAAATGCCCTTTGCGATAGTTTTGGGGAGTTTCGGGTCTTCTTTATGAAATACAAAAAAAACGAACTTTACTTCAGCGTGCTCAAATTTTATAGGAAAAAACTGCAATTTGCTTTAATAAATCGCCTTCGAGTTACAGGAGCATTTTGAAAACTCTGCATTTTGGGAATAAATCTGTAATTTTTTTATTTATTATTAATTTATTACTTTTAGTTATAAAGATATATACAAAAAAATCCTTTTAAATGACGTGTCACTCAATATTTTTTTTTCTTACGAACAAAAACGTCGTCTTATGGTATTGTAGAGCCATATAGATACGAAAAAACCACACTTGAAGTTGAGATTCTAAAGAAAGTCATTTAAGGATTTTTGGGGTATGAAGTGTCATAAGCCCTATCTGGCCAAATTTCGAAAATTCATATTTCAAAAACTATACATCTTATGAACAAAAGCACCAAGTTACGGTATTGTGGGGCCATAAAGATACGAAAAAACCACACTAGGAGTTAAGGTTCTTAAAAACATCATTTAAGGATTTTTGGGACATAAAGTCTCATAAGCCCCATTTGACCAAATTTTGAAAATTCATATTTCACAAACTATACATCTTACGAAAAAAAGCACAGAGTTACGGTATTGTGGGGCCATATAGATACAAAAAAACTACACTAGAAGTTGAGATTCTGAAAAAAGTCATTTAAGGATTTTTGTTGTATGAAGTCTCATAAACCGCATAAAGCCCAATTTTAAAAATTCATATTTCACAAACTATACATCTTACGAACAGAAGCACCAAATTACGGTATTGTGGGGCCATATAGACACGAAAAAACCATACTAGGAGTTGAGATTCTGAAAAACGTTATTTAAGGATTTTTGGGGTATGAAGTCTTATAAGCCCCATATGGCCTAACTTTGAAAATTCATATTTCACAGACTATATATCTTACAAACAAAAGCACCGAGTTACGTTATTGTGGGGCCACATAGATTCGGAAAAACAACACTAGGAGTTGAGATTCTGAAAAACGTCATTTAAGGATTTTTGGGGTATGAAATCTCATAAACCCCATAGGATAATTTTGAAAATGTATATTTTATAAACTATACATCTTACGAACAAAAGCACCGAGTTACGGTATTGTGGGGCCATATAGATACGAAAAAAACCACACTAGAAGTGGAGATTCTAAAAAACATAATTTAAGGATTTTTGGGGTATGAAGTCTCATAAACCCCATAGGGCCTAATTTTGAAAATGTATATTTTATAAACTATACATCTTACGAACAAAAGCACCGAGTTACGGTATTGTGGGGCCATATAGATAAGAAAAAACCACACTAGAAGTGGAGATTCTAAAAAACATAATTTAAGGATTTTTGGGGTATGAAGTCTCATAAACCCCATAGGGCCTAATTTTGAAAATGTATATTTTATAAACTATACATCTTACGAACAAAAGCACCGAGTTACGGTATTGTGGGGCCATATAGATACGAAAAAACCACACTAGAAGTGGAGATTCTAAAAAACATAATTTAAGGATTTTTGGGGTATGAAGTCTCATAAACCCCATAGGGCCTAATTTTGAAAATGTATATTTTATAAACTATGCATCTTACGAACAAAAGCACCGAGTTACGGTATTGTGGGGCCATATAGATACGAAAAAACCACACTAGAAGTGGAGATTCTAAAAAACATAATTTAAGGATTTTTGGGGTATGAATCTCATAAACCCCATAGGATAATTTTGAAAATGTATATTTTATAAACTATACATCTTACGAACAAAAGCACCGAGTTACGGTATTGTGGGGCCATATAGATACGAAAAAAACCACACTGGAAGTGGAGATTCTAAAAAACATAATTTAAGGATTTTTGGGGCAGAAGTCTCATAAGCCGCATATAGCTTTGAAAATTCATATTTTACAAACTATACATCTTACGAACAAAAGCACCAAGTTACGGTATTGTGGGGCCATATAGATACGAAAAACCCACACTAGGAGTAGAGATTCTAAAAAACGTCATTTAAGGATTTTTGGGGCATGAAGTCTAATAAGCCGCATATAGCCCAACTTTGAAAATTTATATTTCACAAATTATACATTTTACGGACAAAAGACTAAGTTACGGTATTGTGGGGCCATATAGATACGAAAAAACTATACTAGGATTTGAGATTCTGAAAAACGTCATTTAAGGGTTTTTGGGGTATGAAGTCTCATAAGCTCCATATGGCCTAAATTTGAAAATTCATATTTTATAAACTATACATCTTATGAACAAAAGCACCGAATTACGGTATTGTGGAGCCATATAAATACGAAAAAACCACGCTAGGGGTTGAGATTCTTAAAAACGTAATTTAGGGTTTTTGGTGTATGAAGTCTCATAAGCCCCATATGACCAAATTTTGAAAATTCATATTTTACAAACTATACATCTTGTAGCATTTTTATTTTACTCGTAATAACATGCTACAGGTCTTCTTTTTTTATTTGAAAAAGAATCAATTTCTTTCGAATTAGAATTCGATTAAATTTTATTTTGGTTCAAAGCATAAAATCGCAGTGGTATTTCTTACAGTAACCAATATAACTTGTTCTAGCTCATTCACCAAATATCGAAATTTCGATGCATATTTTTGGCAATTTTCATAAATCCTAATAAGGTGGGAAACTGCGATTACCGCGCGTTAAGGCGCATCGCTTCAGCTGGTTTTCACTTTCTCTCAAGCAGCCACCAAGTAATCACAGTGATGAAAAGGGGTCTCTGCAAAATTTCTTCTGATAAGTTTTTGTAGTGTTTTCCACATCTGTTTTTTTCATTATTTTGCTGTGATGAACTCATGTAAGAACTAATTTTTTCTATAAAAATTATTATCTTTTTTTTTGTCCAAGTTGTACACGTGTTTCGATGCAGACATTTTCTATTTTCTTATGGCGGTTTCCATTTTTTCAGCTCCGTCATTTTCTTACTGTTCTGCAGAGAAAGTCAACTGTACAATGGTGCTGTTTTGCTGCTAGTTTCACCCTTTTTCTATTAGGGGTAAGTTACATTTTATTGGACAAAAACTATCTTTTTTTGTACTTAAAGGGTTTCGTGATAACTTCCCATTTTTCTCAGATTGTTAAAAAACAATCTCTCCTTGGTACAGGGCCAATCACCATCCAATCACCTACTTGCTATCCACCCACCGGCCAATCCTCTGCTAGAGAAACTCCTCTGCTAGAGAATATCATTCTTTTAATAATGAAGATCCTCTAAACGACAGATGTCTGTCAACTCCAAATCCGCATGTAAATATTATGGGCTGATCCAATTTTAACATCCACCTCTTCTACTAGTTAAATTGGAACCGAACCGACTTGATGAACCCAGATTTTTCAGTTTTCTACATCCCTATTTGATCACCAGTTTTTTGTGAAATTTGCCATAAAATATGATTATTCCTTTATACAAAATCAGGTTTGATTAGGTTAAGAACACTGCGATATGATGTTTTTTTTACAGGCTACTTTTTATATTTTTCCCTTAATTTTTGATTTAGTATTTTAACCCTTAACTTGGTTATTTACAGTTGATTTATTGTAATAACCACCAGAAAAATTCTAGAATTTTCCCCAGGTGTTTTTAGGTTGAATTGGTTTAATTATTATTTATAATTAATAATTAGCCATTGACATTTTTTATAGATATTTTTCTATAAGTTTTTGATTTCCCATTGTTGCGCATATTTTTAGATAACCAATCTAAAAATGTTTACCGGTACTTTTTGTACATACGTTTTCTGTATATTTTTTTACCACGTGAGAAAGTAAAATATAAAATTCCTTTTTTTGAAACTCAGTTTTTTATTATTGAAACCTTTCCAAAAATAAAACTAGGTTTATGTTAATTAAGTTTCTAAATTTCCTTAAATAAAAATTTCGACATTTTATGATCTTAATTAATTTAACTAATTAATTATTGCATTTCAAACATTTAGTGGCGTCCAAAAACAATGTAAAAATCAGTGTTATATTTTTCTCCTTCCCCACCCCCAGTGCCCCGACTAAAAGAGCTGCCGTGCTGTATGTTTGCAATTGTTTATCCCGTCCAGGATAAAGAATTGCTGCAATCTTACGAACAAAAGCACCAAGTGACGGTATTGTGGGTCCATATAGATACGGAAAAACCATACTAGGAGTTGAGATTCTAAAAAACGTCATTATGAAGTCCTCCTTAGAATAATCAGAAACATCCTAACAGTGTCAAAAAATGTATATTTTGTTCAGAGAGTTTTTTTTTTGTTATTTACCTAAAAAACATGTTTTTCGTGGTTTGAAATTTTAAATGCATCGTTTCTGTTTTAGCAATCAAACTAAAGCCGCGGAAATATATTGCAAAAATATTTATTTTGGTTTTGTGATTGTTTGGCTTTGCGTTTGTGCCTTCCAAAACAATTGTTGGCTTACGGCGATTACCAAATTTTAACTAACTATAACCAAATCGGAAAAAAAAATAAAAATGCCTTAGTTTGATATATTTTGTGTCAAAGACTGACAGATTTATAGATTGGCAGGTTGAAAAATTGGCAGGTTGTCATACTTATAGAATAACAGATTTTGTATTAAATTTGGTTGAATATACTACAACCATGTCGGTTTAGAACGTTTTTCTACGTTGTTCGAGGCCTATTCTCCACCTTCTTCGATCCTGACAATCATCTTCTGTCATCCCTCTTTTTCTGCGTCCTATTGGTTTCGATTCTAGGACCTGCTTTAGTAATCTTTCGTCATTCATCCGTTGTACATGGCCGTACTATATCAGTTGTCTTTTAGTAATGTCATCCGTTATGCTTTCTCGATTTCCCTTCTTTCCTTTATGGTCTAATTTCTTATATGATCTGTTCTAGATATTCTCGTTAATCTTCTTATTGCATCCATTTCGACACTTTACATTTTTGTTTTGTATTTTTCTCTTACGCGTGTCTATTGCATACAACCGCGTGCTTTGCATTGTTTCATATATGTTAAATTTTCCATTCTTTTTTATATCTCTGCTCCATTACTGTTAGCACATTCAATAATCTTCCTTTCTGTCACTATTCTTTTTTACAGTCTGTTCCTGCCTTATCAAATGTGACACTCAAGTATACATACTCATTGCATTGGACATCGTCTAGTTCTACTCCACTTGATTCGTTTCCAATACATAAGTAAAACTGTGTCATGTCCATGTTCACTCTTAACCTTTTGGTATTCTTCCATTAACTTTCCTATCGTATACTCCATGTCTTTTTATCACTAGCTACAATTACTATAGTGTGTATATGATAAATCGGTCAGTAACTTGTAGAAGGTCCCTGTCTTAAGTCTTTCGTTACCAGGAATCCTTTTCAAAGTCGATTTCCAATCTTAATTTTAAATTTTGACCCTTTGTTTCTTTTATCGCTTTTATGTATGTCTGATTGATATTAGTTTGCTCTGACACTGTCCATAATTTTTCTACTGGAACAGTATCATATGCTTTTTGTAGGTTCACAAAGTTAACATGTCTATTTCTAACACTCCCTTGATCAATTACTTATTTAAGACAAAAAAATATCACTATAAGATCTGCCTGCACGAAACCTACTTTGCTCTTCTTCTCTTGAATATACTTTTAGTAGATATTAGAACGTTCGTTAATTTTTTCGGATAATTAAATGAAAGATGGTAAAACCAAAAATAAAAATCAAACCACATTAGAGATAGGCAATTAAGCTTGAGCTTATTTCAGGGAGCCGTGTTGTTGACTACGTGACCATTTATTCACACGACCTACCATCAATTTCTTTCCGCTAGATTTACATTCCTCTGTTGTGCTGCACATAGAATTTCCTTTGAGTCGACAGTGTTTTCACTTCTTAATATTAAATAATATTATTTTTAAATATTTTTAAGGTACAGTCAAAAAATAAATTAATAAATTTCCGTCCTCAAATGAAGGTAGGCACAACCAATATAGTTGTAGTAATAGTAGCAGTTGTATGGGGTAGGCTCTAGGTCTGGCGACTAGGCACATGAAGCGCCCTTTTCGCTAACCCCCGGGCGCGTATTTACGTTTCCGTGCTGATTTCACGGCAGCGCTGTTTTGAAATAGACACGGAAATGTTGCAACATATTTGGTTACAAATGCGTGTTGATTTTAAGGCGCCGAGGCTCGAACAGGGCCCGGATTTGTATTGAATTACGCAGCGCAGGGGTTTACTTATTAGTGCACATTTGAAACTTAAATTGGATTTACGTTGTTTATTAGTTTGATTTTGAGGTTATATGTTTGTTAATATGAAATTTATGGAGCAGTTTAAAAGTATTTGTACTAATATTACTCAAGATTTTGAAATTCTTTGAAGTTTGAAGAACACTCTTCCATTAACTATACCTGCAAAGTTCAGTGTTCATTGTCTTACACCGGCAACTACGATGACAGATGTTGTTCTGTTATTAAAAAAATTTAATGACTTAAATGATTTTGACTTGATTTCTAACCACATAAAAATAGAAAGTTTCAAAAACCTAACCTAACGAAAGCTAATCAATCAAATCTAACCGAACCGAACCAAAGCAAACTGAACCAATATTTTTTTTCAAAAAATAAAACTTTCCTGAGTTCCTACCCGGGATCCTAGGATGTGAATCCGAACTGAACCGATCCTAACTCAACCAAACCAAACCTAACCTAACCAAACTAAACTACAACACTATTCACACCATATAAGTAGGAATATTACGTTAGGGTTCAATTCAGTTCGTTTCGGTTCGGATTCATATCCTCTAGGATCCCGGGTAGGAAGTCAAGAAAGTTTTTTTTTTAATTATTGGTTCAGTTTGCTTTGGTTCGGTTCGGTTAGATTTGATTGATTAGCTTTCGTTATGTTAGCGTTTTAACCTGACAGTTGAATACGCTTTTGTAATAGTTTAATGAGCGATGTTCTCTTACAGATCCGTGCTCATTTCGAGATCAAAACTCTTAAAATCAACACGTATTTGAACCCAAATATATTGTAACATTTCCGTGTCTATTTCAAAAGCGCGCCGACGTGAAATGAGCACGGAAACGTAAATACGCCCCCGGGCATGCCCCCTACTCCTTCTTTCGCTAAGGGATATGTCCGCCTTCTGTACAAAGGCCAGAATATCGGGCCACCTTAGATTCAAAAGGTCCTCGGTCTTAAATCTGAAAAGAAAAATAGAAAAAGAAATCTACAAAGATTTAGAAATACCCACTATATAGATACCTACCTATATTACAAACCAAAAAACGGATCTACAAAGATTTAAAAAGAAATAGAGAGATAATTGGAGGATAGAGAGAAACAAGATATACAGAAGTATAAGGCCTCAAGTGGTTACAAAACTAGCCTTTCTTGAAGCCCACGTTATCGATCTGGCTAACTGTCCTAGAAGGATAAAGCCAATACTCTGGAACAGAACAAATGGAATGGAATGGTCCTCCGACTCGAAAGCTTTCTCTTCAAATACCTCTCTTTTTGCTTCCTTATATGCTTCATATGATGAGAAGAAATGCGCCGAGGTCTTGTCTTCGGCCCAACATCGCTCGCACGTTGCGTCGTTGTTCACTCTCATTTTAACCAGGTGTCCTTGTAAGACGCAGTGTCCGGTTAGGACTCCCACCGCTCTTTGTTTTCTACGAAGCAGCCAGTCCCTACGGGACTTCCTGTGGCCTGTCACATACTCCTTCGCCTGTCTCGCGTTTCCTTTGTTGGTCCATTCCTTTTGTATCTATATCTGGGCCCAGTTTGTTCGTGCCGACTTCATTCAAAATAAAAAAGTGATAAAATTAAGAAATTTAATTTATTTAAGCTAAAAATCTAGAAGTTTTCTTTTTAAGGTTTGATAGCATATGTTTCTAAATTCGATTGGTAAATAGCTAAAAATCAGAAAATATATACTAATTCTAAAGTCGAGTTACTATTTTTAAAACAAAAAATACTTCAACTGAATCGAAAGCGATAAGATTGTGTTCTTCCAACCGAATAGAAAAACATAGCGAACACCACCTGGAAAATCATTCTAATAGACTTCGTCTATATCAGTGCCAAGTACTGTGCATATTTTAGCATGGTCCTCAGAGTGTAATTTTATCGATCTTTTTAAAAGAGCCTTTGTGTGGACTATGGAATTACAAGAAAAAATATTTTGGAATAAAATTTCGGACTTCCATTGTCTTTATTTATTTTAAACGAGACGTTTCGGTTAGTAAGTTTCTCTAACCGTTTTTAGGTGTAAACTAAATAATCTAGTAATCAGGCTACTACTTAAACTACTTGGTGTGCAGTCAGGTGTGATGGCCTGCCCCTTTTTTTAAACCTAAGACGCTTGTTTTCCTTAAGGAGTGATTTCCATATGTTTGGTATGCCCGTGCTTGGTTGACTGAAAACTTCTTTATTCTGCATTATAAACGCAGCTATAATAAACTTTCGTTTTCGCTAAAGTGACTCCTTAATCAAAAACTTTAGCTTCAAACCATTGATTCTGTGATCATTCGACTATTTGAGTACTTTTTAAATGTTCATTTACTATATCCTGAAGACAACGTTTCACACGTGATTTGGTAAATACATTCCCTAGTATTTGCGGGATTTTCTGGTTTTGTTTTAGTTACAAAACTCCTTATCTTATATCCCGATAAAAATACTGTTTTTATATTATAGTGTTTGACTAGTCGCCTTATATTTTTTGAAATCCCTGAAATGAAATTCCCAACGGACTATTATTTTGAGAATTTGCTACATTTGGTTTGTTTTTAATTTTAGCGTTCCTTGAGTGTATTGATTTCTCAGAATAATCATTCTGGTTTTCTAATATGGTGGATTTTTGTGGTTAATTCTTCATTATTATTACAAATATTTACGGCTCTTAAATACAAACTTATTATAACTTCTTGTTTTGTAGCAACAGAATTATTAGACTTATAATTTAGGTACTGTCCCGTGTGTGTAGGTTTTTTATATACAGTGGTTTGAATGTTTCTGTCTATTCGTTTGACAAGAACATCCAAAAAAGGTAGGGCTGAATCTTTTTAAATTTCCATTGTGCATTGAATTGTTGGTCAAATACCGTTTAGATCGTGTAGAAAATTCTGCAGTTCGTCATCATGTTCCGGTCATATATTAAATGTGCCATCAATGTTTCGTAGCCATATTCTGGCTTGACTCTTGCTGTGTTGATCGCATGGTCCTCGAACCACTCCATGTAGATGTTTGCTACCACTGGCAAAAGAGACTAACCCATTGGAAGTCCATCATTTTGTACGTAAAACGTATCTTTTACTTTATTGGCACGTTGGTGTAAAGACTTTCTACAGTAAAACTTAGAAATCTATTGTCGGGATCTAATTCGTTCCTTTTTAAAACCTCGACAAATTGTTCCGAGTTTTTGACAAAAGATTCGGACTTACCCTGTAATGGTTGAATTATTTCCAACAAAAACCTCGACAAAGTGCTAGTCGGTTAGTTCTTGGAGCTGGTAATTGTTCGCAGTTATATTTATTTTATTTATATTCGCAATGGTGTCTCTAAAGTCAACAGTCTTAGATAAGGGGTACTTAATTAAGATATCTAAGAAAGCATCTGCTCCAAAACGTTTTTAACCACTGAAAATCGTCATCTTGACTTCTTGTGATGATCTAACCATGTATTGTCTTTTGTAAGTGAACGGTTATTCTATCAAAATTATACTTCTCCCATCTTTATTCGTTCCAAAAATAAATAAAAACTTATTTATTTTATTTTCTTACATTTTAATGAAAAATAAACCTGTGCTTGCTTTTATAAAAAGCTTTTTATTATAGCCGGCGTCTTGAAACTAGTAGCCACCGCACTGCCTGACGGCGTAGTTGAAACGGTGAAAGGCGTTTTCATTCCACACTAAAGCATTTATTGTAGAGGTTGCTTTAAATGTTTTACAGTGTTTTGCTTTTTATACGGCAAAGGAAAATAATGAACCAGATATATATCTTTTTCCACTTGCTATTCGAAATGCAAATGGAAAAACCGCTATCGCAAAACAGCTAGACTTTCGCTCACCCTCTTTTGGCGGTATTGATACCCACCATTTATAAAGGAGCAGACTAAGATTTAGCAACTATTCAGATGTCAACATGTTAATTTGCAGTATGATTTGACGTTGCACAGAAAATAGAGGTCTGTATAATATTTCCGTGACATATTAATTTTTTTTGAGATTACTTCTTCAAGAGGCATTAAAACTCCTGGTAGGTTTTAGCCTATATAACCAGAGCTATACATTCCATCATCTCTGGTACGATTCGTTGCAACTTTCTTTTTTACCTATCTACCTTTTTCGTAGCGTCCCTCTCACTCTTCCCTTTGAAGATCTCCAGTTCATTATCTTTCTTGATGTTCTCACCCATTCTTTGTATATGTTAAATATTTCTCAACTCAGCTATCTATTCTATTTAGCCTTCTTCAATCCATCTTTGGACATAGCCTCCCCCAATATCTTCTACTCTTCTCTGTCTGTCCCGTGTTCATCTATCTAGTTCCCGCATGTTTCTTTAAATCGTCCACTCATCTCATTTGGAGTCTTTTCCTACTTCTTTTATTTTCCCAAGGTCTCCAGTTTACAATGTATTTATTCCATTGAACGTCTTTCTATCTGATAATATGACCGACAAATTTTCATTTTGCTACTTCTCCTCTGACATCTCTAACTTTTGTTTTATTTTTATCCATTCATTACTCTTTCTATCTGTTAGGTTTCCATATATCATTTGTCTTTCCATTGATCTTTGGGCTTTTGATACCTTATGCATGTTTGATTAAATGTCCAGGTCTGGGATCCATAGGTAAGTACAGAAAGGATAGATTAATTATACAATTTCGTTTTGAGTTACTGAGGATATTTTTAATTTTTTAATATGTTGTTCAATTTACTGAATGCTGCCCAGGACAATTTTCCTTTTAGCTTTAACAATGTCTTCTAGGTATAAATTATATTCCTCTACGTGTCCTATTTTTTCTTGGTTTATTCTGATCGTGATATCTTCATCTGTATTTGTTATACTTTTAGTTTTAGTGTAGTTCATACTCAAGCCTATATTTTTAGTTGCTGTATCCAGTTCTTCTAGCATTTTTATCAGTTCTTCTTGAATATCTGTTATTAAGGCGTTATCAATCACTTTTTACGTAAATCAAGTTTTGTCCCCTTACTACGATGCCTATTTCTTCCCAATCTAAGTTTTTAAAAACATCTTCTAGAGACTAGTTAAGTTTTGATTGATGTTACTTTACTATATATATTGGCAATTAAGTCTGCATATTTGTGATCTATTCCGCTATTAATTAAAGATGCTTTTACTGCCCAGTTCTGCTCAACTAAGATACTTTTAATTATTACTACGACGATCGTGTTTTCTATTGGCTGTTCTTATTCATAATTCATCCTTGTTTGTCAATAAGCATCTTCTGTTTGCACTAGTCCAAAGATTTTACAAATATTATTATTTTCAAATAATTTTTGTTATTCTTTATTTGCTTTCGAAACTGTCCATTATTTGCACCCATATGTCACTACCGGCTTGATTATTGTAGTGTAGATTTTTTGTTTCAGATATCTTGTTAGAATCCTTGACTTAAGCAGTTTTTCAGAAAAATAAAAACTTTGTTTCCGTTAATTATTCTCTGGTTTATTTCCTCTCTAATAGAGTTTTCTCTGTTCATATTTGCTTTCAAGGATGTAAAATTTTCCACTTTTTTGAAACAAATAACCAGATATTTATGAGCAATTATTATTTTTGAGAAGTTAATGTATTTAGTTTTTCACTCATTTATATTGCGTCTTCGTTTTTTGGCTTTTACAGTTTCGGTCAAATATCTTGCGTCTCTACTATAAAATTTTTTTGAGATTACTACTTTGTCGATTTGGAACGTTCTTCTACGTTGTCGGACGCCTATTCTCCAACTCCTTCGATCCTGACAATCATCTTCTGTCAGGTATTTTTTGACTCATTGATCTTTGAATTGACTGTTGCCATTCCAAATTCGGACGCCCTCTTTTTCTGCGCCCTATTGGTTGTCATTCTAGGCCCTGCCTTGGTAGTCTATCGTCGTTCATCCATTGCACATGGCCAGACTATATCAGTTGTCTTATAGTGATTTTCCAGTTCTTTACAGTCTGTTCCTGTCTTATCAAATGTGACACTTAAGTATACATACTCATTGCATGTAGACATTATTTGTTCATCTTCTAGTTCTAACTCACCTTATTCGTTTCCAATATATAGGTACTGTTTCTTGTCCCTGTTCAGTGTTAACCCTCACTCATGTACTCCATGTCTTCTTTATCATTAGCTACAATTACTTGGTCATGAGCAAACTGTAGTGTGTATATGGTAAATCTACTATAATAGTACTTTACTTTTCCATCCCTTTCTTAAGCCATTCGTTACTAGGAATTCTTTTGAAAGTCGATTTCAAATTTTAGTTTCAGATCCACACTGTCCATAATTTTTCTACTGGTAAGGTAACATATTTCTGGCACTTCTTTGCTCAATTTCTTGTTTAGGACAAAAAACATTTTTTGAGCTTTGGGGCATAATATGTACTCTTACTTCATACTTCAATAGCGGCTTAGATAATTTCCCATTAAAATAATTTGGAGCTATTGATACGCTAATGACACCGTGATTTTAGCCGAAAGCCTTAAAGACTGTAGTATACATCGAAGTGTTTAAAAATACATAAAGAAGTCTGTACATATTATTTGTTGGCAAATAATTGGCAAAACAAGATTAGTGATTATTAGTAGTAATTTTTATTTACGCCAAATTAATTACGTATTCTATTTGATTGTACCCTGTTTTTTTTTCAGTGTGACGATTACAATTTGGAAAATGTAAATACAAATGTAAATACAAATAGAAAATCAAAACGTGTGTGATTTCTGTCGTGTTGACTCTAAAAGCGAAAACTTTAATATGCTCAATTCAACCGCCATTCATTACACACACTAAAGAGAATTTATTCAAACCCAAGATGAATTGCCTTTCAAGATTTACTGACTGTGCGGTAAACATTTACTGCCGAGAAACGCCAGGAAATATATATTGAAGGTTGACACAAATTAGTTAAACCCTCCAAACATACTCGTCCATATTCGGCTTTCAATTTATATTGCTCCCTATGGTTTACGCATTATTTTATGTTACAGTGTGTGATGCTACCAAATTTTAACTAAAAATTTGCTATACCCAGTTGTTGTAGTCATTTAGTTTTGTTTTCGGATAAAAGACTTCTGGCTGATTTTTGGTTCTAAAGAAGAAGTTTGTATTAGTATCTTTATCATAAATCAATATAGTACCTTAGGCAGTAAGTCCAGTGGTATGGTCGTCGGCTTCATATGCAGAAGGTTCGCGTCTCAAATAACGGCGCAAAAAGAAAAGAAAAGTTACGTAGCCCTGCCGCGCAGTTCCTTTTTAGCGTTCAACAGTCGACATCAAAACGGTGTGCGATACACATGCACACAAAAACATAAGTTGACCTTGTACATCAAAAATATAAGTAGGTGTAGTCCAGGAACCAACAACCGAAGAGGCAGCATTAAAAACCCAGGAGCCTGCTACAGTTGGAACCAGGACGGTGCCAGCAAAAATCTCTTAAAAAGTCAACTCACGACGACCGCGACTGTTGCGCTGAAAACGAAAGAAGTCTATCATCTATAACCAAGTTCTGCTAGGACGATAGCGATGTTAGGTATATGCAAGTCTAACATGTAGCAGGACCACATTTCGGAAGGGGTGTAATAGCGTGGGTCCACTGTGTATACTTCCTACGCAGTATAACGATCCCTGCCCTTAACAAATAGGAGTCAGACAAAATTAAGTCCTCTTAGAGAAAGAAAACTTGCATTCTAAAGGGTACGTGTATTAGTTTGGTATATGGTGTATGAACAAATCCGGGTTTGCGAAAAGTTTGCTTAGTCGCTAGACCAAAAATGATCTCCCCACCACTACTACTATCTAGGCAGTAAGTTTTAGTTTTATAAATTTATTCTTATAATTAAAGCAATATTTTCTAAAGGGTGCTAAGTCTTAAAAACTAATAAGTGGATTATAAGTAAAGATTTAATTAAACTTAACTTAAAATTATTTAACTTTTATAAAAAAAAATTCCAGTTAATTTTCAAACCCTGGTCAAATTTATCATTATTTACTGTTGTTATTGTCTATTTTTTCCATCAATCACCATTTGTCACATCAATGTGGCGTGCTGCATGAGAGTGGAAGCGTCGAGTACTTTGTGAACTACTTTTTGATTAATAAGACTCTAGGGGCCGAATGCCGAAAAATTTGAAACACTTTTTGACGCAATTTCTTTTTGGCTTTTTAGTATTTTGTTAAGTTGGTGTCCATTTAAATTTATGTATCTTTTATAAGTCGTTTCTGGTGGTCGGTTTGCAAATACAAGTCAAGGATACCGTTTAATAAAATAATTACTAACAAAATTATTCAGCTAGAAGTTCCTTTAAAGGGGATAAGAAAAAGGAAAGATTTAAAAAAATGATGGTCAAAGGTTTAGCATAAGACAAAGTTTGTTAGAATTAATTGTACATAGTAAAACTGTAGATATCTAAGTAAAAAATTTAAGATTAGGCAAGGAATGCTTTTTTCCAATAGCTGATATTAACGGAGATATAGGTATTTTATTTTCAATTTTCTGGATCAAGTCATTAAAGCAATATTTTTGCATAAAAATTCAAGACTGTGTAAGGATTTATAGAGCTGCAAATTCGGATTTCTTGATTACTTTGATATATATTGTAACATACTCTTCACCGTGGTATTACGATACATAAAGACTGGTTTAAAAAGATGAGAGTGACACCGATATTAATAAGATAGGTATTTCTCTTTTGGGTCGAAACAATAAAAACAGGGATTTATTTAATAAAATTTTAAGTACACTAAAAAACAAAAAGAGAGCAATTCTCAATATGCGTGTAGTAACTAAGAGAGCCACACAATATAATTTATTGTCCTCCTAAATTGTGTGCACAAATATTTTTTTCATTAGGAAAATTTAAAATTAAAAATAATAACAAAAGTGAGTTTAAATACCCGTGAATTTAAAAATCAAACAAGTTTATGTGGCTAATCGGGTAAAAAAAAGTTTTTGTTTCTCTCATATTTTTCCGTGGGTAGCTCAAAAGCTTAACCATACGGGGGTCCAAGATCTAATGGACACCTAATAAGTGTTGACAATTAACTGTTTCGACCTTATGGGACTCCTCAAAACACTGCTTGGTCAATGTGACACCCTTTCGAAGTTAGTTAGAGAGTTTTGTCTCTAATCCTATGTCTATAGTGAGAAAACCCTCGCAAGAAGCGCCATCTACAGAGAGGCGAGAGGAACTAGAACAAGAGCAGGCGCGAAAACTTGTACGATTACTAAAAAATATATTTAACACTCTGTATTTTTGGGCTTGGATGTAACTGCCGCTAAATCTCAATAAATAGTTCTAGGTAAGCCTGTATATTTCTTATTTTATAAGTTGTTTCCATCTGCGTCTCAATTTGACTTAAAATAAGACGATATAGATGGTATATAGATGGTAAATGCTGACATAGAATTAGTGTATCAAGTCTATATTAACGATGGTTTATATATTGTTAGATTAGATACAAAATATTTTTAAAATTAAAATAAGATCTAACGTAACCCATTTCCTTTTAACTACAAGATTTAATGCGGTTTAATCTTCTTAAAAGTGAAGTCAGTGGTCAGACGTTCGTATTTTCGACTTAGTTTTGTTAAAAAGAGAGTCGCTCAATTTAATAAACTCTGGCTCTTTGAGCACCATACGATCGCTAAAAGAACAAAAAGAGCACTGAACCAGTTTAACTGCAAAAAAAACTCTATGTTGTTTTCTTTTTTGTTTATCAAAGAGTTCTATCTATCTATCTATTTAGCCTTCTTCAATCCATCTTTGAAAATAGGCCTCCCTCAATATCTTCCACTATTCTCTGTCTGTGGCCGTGTTCATCCATCTAGTTCCCGCGTGTTTCTTCAAATCGTCGGCCATTCTCGTTTGGGGTCTTCCCCTACTTCTTTTATTTTCCCAAGTTTACAATACCTTTGTTCCATCGATCGTCTTTCTGACTGATATTATAACCGGCAAATTTCCATTTTAATTTTGCTACTTCTCCTCTGACATCCCTTACTTTTGTTTTATTTCTTCTCCATTTATTCCTTTTTCTATCTGTTAGCCTTACATGTAACAATTGTCTTTTCATCTTTGGGCCTTTGTTACCTTATCCATGTTTGATTTTGTAAGTGTCCAGGTCTGGGATCCATAGGTAAGTACAGGAAGGATACATTGGTTATGCACTTTCGGTTTGAGGTACTGAGGTTATTTTTTATTACTTAATATGTACCTAGCTTAATTTACCGAATGCTGCCCAGACCAATCTTACTCGTCTCTTGATGTCAGCAGTTTGGATTTCTTTTTTGAATGCGAGAAAAAATTATATTTTTGGCAACTTGATTACAATCAGTGTTATACTATAAAATTGACTGAATATTCAAAAATAATTAGTGGCAAATATTTTGGTAGTTTGTTTTAAGTGTTTTTTTAGTTTTTGGTGAAAAAATAAACACAAAAACAATGTTAATCATAAAACAGCAAACAACAGTCTTAAAAATATCAACATTAATTCAAGGTTTGGTTGTCCGTTAGCTAAAATGGCCGTGGAATTATGACGTCATCTGAAAGTGATCTGCGAAAAACTAGCGAAACATATGTCAAAACTCCCACACAGCACAGTATCCCACCACTACTCCCTGGGAGGGTTGTGTTTTAGGATTATTGCTATCACCCACCCATACGTTTCTTTTGTTAGGATAAAAGTTTCCATATGGTTAAATAAAATGGAAGATTTTCCTATATATTTAAACGATGCGTTTTAGGTCGTTCTTACTTGTTAAAAATAATAATTTTTAACTTATGACTCAACCAAAAACGGCAATGGCAATTAAAAAGCTTAAAGTAGAATACCAGGTCAGGCTTATCATAAATTGTCTCCGCCCTTTGCCTTTATAGCTGAAACGAGTTTGAAAACTTACAAATAGGTATCATGTTATTATTCAGACACCCTGTATATATTGCAACAGCGTGGGTTATTCGTATCAATTTCAGATAAACCACAAACTAGATAAGCAAGCTTTTTAAATAAACTAGTTAATCTTAATATAACAACCCTAGAAAAGATATAGATAGTTTTTGAACAAGCTTGGCTAGAGAGTAGCAGTCAGCTCTGGGCAGTCATTTCGAGACAACAGAAGAGATTCACGTAATAACTTTCAAACAAATAAAGAAAGACTTTAAGTTGGCTCTTTATATTTCAAAAAGATTATATTAACATATATTTATAAATAAAATACAATTCGTTGTGTTAATTCGATATCTTACAAAAATAAATGAATTATAGCGAACATTAAAACAAAGTGTTTCAAATAAAAACTCTATTCATTAACCAATAGTACTACTACTATGTCGGTTTAGAACGTTTTTCTACGTTGTCCGACGCCTATTCTCCACCTCCTTCGATCCTGACAATCATCCTCTGTCAGATTCTTTTGACTCATTGATCTTTGGATTGACTGTTGCCATTCTAGTTTAGGACGCCCTCTTTTTCTGCGCCCTATTGGTTGCCATTCTAGGACCTGCTTTGGTAATCTTTCGTCGTTCATCCGTTGTACATGGCCGTACCATATCAGTTGCCTTTTAGTGATGTCATCCGTTATGCTTCCCTCGGTTCCCATTCTTTCTTTTATGATCTCATTTCTTATGTGATCTATTCTAGATATTCTCATTGATGTTCTTATTGCATCCATTTCGACACTTTCCATTTTTGTTTTGTATTTTTCTGTTACGCGACAAGTCTCTATTCCATACAACAGCGTGCTTTTGACCATTGTTTCATATATGTTAAATTTTACATTCATTTTTATCTCTCTGCTCCATAAAATACTGTTAAGACATCTAATACCTTTTTTTGCTTTTACTATTCTTTTTTCCAATTATTTACAGTCTGTTCCTGTCCTATCAAATGTGACACCCAAGTATACATCCCATCCATTTTCTAGTACTAACTCGCTGGATACGTTTCCAATACATAAGTACTGTGTCTTGTCCACTTTCACTGTTATTCCCCACTTTTGGTATTCTTCTGATAAGTTTCTTATCATATACTCCATGTCTTCTTTATCATTAGCCACAATTACTTGGTCGTCAGCAAACTGTAGGGTGTATATGGTAAATCGGTCGTAAAAGTTGTATTGCCATGCCGTGCACTTTACGTTTCCAGTTTTTTAGAGCTACTGCGATATATATTTTAAAGAGAGTTGGAGAGATACAACATCCTTGTCTTAAGCCTTTTGTTACCAAGAATTCTTTTGAAAGTCGATTTCCAATTTTAATTTTAGATTTTGACCCTGTGTATAGTTCTTTTATCGCTTTTATGTATGTATGATTGATATTAGTTTGCTCTAAAACTGTCCATAATTTTTCTACTGGAACGGTATTATATGTTTTTGTAGGTCCACAAAGGTAACATGAGTCTCTATATTTCTGGCGCTCTTTTTCTCAATTACTTGTTTAAGACAAAAAATATTATCACTACAAGATCTGCCTGCGCGAAACCCACTTTGCTCTTCTTCTTCTTGTTCATGAAAATCATTCTCTATTAGATCTCTAAGAATCCTACCGTACAATCTACTTAGAGTACTGGTTACTGAAATTCCTCTGTAATTGTTGCAATCCAGCTTGTTTCCTTTTTTATGTATTGAGGATATGAATGCAATTTTTACCTAATGAATTAACCAATAGTGACTTACATTATACATATTACAGAGTGAAAAAATTAGAAAGTTTTTCCTAAAAGAATTCTTTAAAATTTCTTGTCTATAAATAACGATTTCTTGAATTATTTGTTTATGACATATCCTACAAATTTTTAACTTTCAAGTAATTTTTAACATATGACTTGAAGTTTTGACCCTTCCGGTTGCTAATATACCCTAAAATGTTACTTACTAGATTATAACGGAAATAAGGTCAAGTTTGACTACAAAGAGCTTTCCGTTAAAGGTTTAAACAACGTATAGTTTTAGAGGAAATATTCGGAATGAACAGTGGACCTTGCATAGTCTGCTTTCTAACTTTTGTGAATATAATTACAGTAGGATAAAGTTCAGTAAATGTTCTACAACACTAGACACGTAAAGTTAATACATACTTCATATACCTTCATATCGTT
The DNA here is from genome assembly GCA_963576565.1 of Aspidapion aeneum. Classification (NCBI taxonomy): domain Eukaryota; kingdom Metazoa; phylum Arthropoda; class Insecta; order Coleoptera; family Brentidae; genus Aspidapion; species Aspidapion aeneum. The sequence goes on from OY755048.1 coordinate 32,047,819, forward strand.
ATTGTGGCGAGGTGATTCCCGTAATTTGATTGATCTATAGTGTGTCATACAGCGAAGCGCAGCGACATAGTGAGCTGTCAAAACAAAATTCTAGTTCCTAGTTACGCTAACAAGAACAGTTTGCGAAGTCCGTATCAACTTTATCTACTGCCAACACCTCGTAGTAGTTAATAGAAAGTGATCCTAATCAAGAGCCATATTAGTATATAACTCCGGTCAATGTTATTGCGTATGGCATCCCGTATACGTTTTCGGTGAGCCACCCTGTATATTACTTTAAATTAAATGTTTAACTTCTTTATAAAATGTATAATGAGGCCTTGATAATGACGATGATACCGGAAATGATGATATGCATGTTTTATCGTTCTACTTGTTTTGTTAAAAGAGTTTTTAATTTTGTTTTCTTTCTAGGTAATAAATTTTGTAAAATACATAACATATGTATAAAATGGAAAATAAATATATTTTATTTACCTCACTCTACTGATAACGGGTATTACCACTTATGATTCGACAAGCTTACCTATGCAAGTATTTCCGCTAAAAACTGCACATAACAGATGTGGCTTTACTCGGGAGCGGCGGTGCGATCTCTGTATTGAGGGATGTTAAAGGAATACCAACAATTCGCGCGTACTCACTTAAGCCGCATCTAACGGTAGATGTTAAGGAATTACAAACTGATAACGGTAATGACACTCAACCAGGGTACGCGTATAAAATGTTATTTTAAAAAAATTAAGAATAAAATTTGCTTTTAACCAACGGCGATACATACTTATATATATATATATATATATATACACATTAAACTAGACTTATAAGGCAGTATTATGTTGAAATCCGTATGATGCATTAGGTTTTATTATTTTGGTGGATGCAAACCTCTAACCGGTAATTATACCGGAGTATGACGTTTGCGCCAGTCTTACACAAATATTAGCAATATATAGCAACTTCAGCATCAAACTAAATGTCGTGCTTTAGAGCAATATTGGGGGCAATTTTATTTGTACAAGAAAAATAACTAATATACTAAACACTAATTTAATTTTTGATGGTAACATGAAAGGTATACCCTTTTTCAATAATTACCTATACATTTTCTATAAGTTATTCTGCCTTAATCAGGCAGCCTGATTGCAATTTTTTTACGTTGCGGCTCGTGCGAGTCGGGCTTACTGGCAAAGTCGTTTTGTTTTATGCTAGTAACATATAAACCTTAATAAATTGTGGCCCTCCATACGGTCGGGATAGAAACTTTTTGTTGCAGTGTTAAAAGTGGCACTTTGTATCACACATCACACGCCTATTACAATACCAATTTCTACCCGCGCATCTTCTTTTAAATATTTTTTAAATAGTCTTTATTCTTTGGATCCCATATAGCAGGTATATTCTCGTGATTTTTTTAATGAAAACTTATACTTGTTCATCATTCATTGTATTTATTTTGATTTGAAGGAAGTGCCTTTGTGATCGAATCGAAGGCCACCGTCTCTCCGCTCGTTGCGATCCGCTTGCTCGCGATCATGCCTTTTTCACGCCGACCCTATATCCATTCGTTGTTCGAAGCTCGACGCTCGTGGCTCGGTAACGACGACCCGACTTAATAAAGTATATTTCCATACATTACAAATAAAATTACTTAAATTTTATTAAATTATTAGGTAGTGACTTATGGCCTGTTTCAAATATTCTTGTCGGATTTTAAAAGTAACAACCTACTTATAAGTAAGTGTAAAGTTAAAATTTTATTGACACTTTCCCATGGGAAATATCGTTCTCAGATTTTAGTAATAAATTTTAAAACCGGTTATAAATTTAATAGCCACTACATTTCTTCCGCAAGTTACGATGTATACATATATATGTACAAGTTAAACTTATATTGCGAATGCTTAACTTTATTTTTTATTTTAATGTCAAAGATAAAATACAAAACGTCTGTCCCAAAGTAATTCTTAAAAGCTATAATTTATTGAAGTTCGAGAAAGAAATCCGAAATGTAGAAGTATCCAAAAAAGCCTGACTTTTCTTTTGGTTTCGTGGCCCTGCATTTTAAAGTGGCCTCTAATATCCCTACCAAAAGTCGTCGAAATCGGGGATGGCTTTACTTAGCGGATTTCTTTATATTCTAACATGAGCGTAAAAAATTATAGAATCCTTGCGATTTGGAAATAAAGCGAACTGGCATCAGTGACGAAGAAAGCAAAAGGAAACTTTAATATGATAGATTGGTTGCATCGTAGGATGCTGTTTTTTTTCCAAAACCCAGCCAAGAAAGAAATATCTCAGTGTCAGTATAATAATACCGTAACATTTATAAAAGAGATCAGTATTTTCTAAACTTTTAAAAAGTTGAAAATGCACTTAAGACTTTCCTCTTTACTCCCATCACAAACATTCTATAAAAAAGTTTTGCAAAGTTGCATAGATTTTTGCATCAATTTAAAATTTGTATGTCAATGCTTTCATCATCATTGCAAATGTCACAATTTGACATATTCTTGCTTAAATGAAGTAAGCTTTCCATGGTGACGGTCATTATGTAACATTTTAGTTAATGTTTTATTTACACTGAAACCTCTCCTTGCGGCCACCTCTATTAAGCGGACACTCCCTTTAGGCGGACAAATTTGTTGGAACCAAGCTTTTGCCTATTTCTTTACATGTAAAATTCACTCCTATAACCGGACACTCTAATAACCGGACGCGGACAATTTTTTTGGTAAAAAATTCTAAAACCTCCCTTAACCTGACGCGAACCTCTGACAACGGGACGGAGCACTGCACGACATGGGCATAAATATAATGTAGTATGTTGGCAACAACGCACTCTGCAGCTGTGGAATTACCTCTTTTCGTTTTGATGCGGAGACTAAATACTTCTGTCGTATTTCCAACATATTTTATTTGGCAGGACTGCTGTGTTTGACTTTTATTGTTCAGTTGGATGGTAATAGATCTCTTTGAAATGGCGCCTAGTAAAAAACTTCTTATTCTTAGAAGTTCCTAACGTTTCGGAGAAGGAACAACTATCAGTACGAAAGATCGCTGAAAAATTTAATATCGGAAAAACTAAAGCAGCAGAAATTGTTAATAAATATATATTAAAATTTCGCAGTTCTCTCTCATAACCGGACACCTCCAATAAGCGGAAAAAATCGACAAAACCGTAAGTGTCCGCCTATACGAGGTTTCACTGTATTTGGTCTTAGGTATATTGTTTTTTCTAGTTTAAAATATATACGTAAAATATATCTATTCTTATATGTTGTTATGTATCCGATAAAGTTTCCATCAGAATGGGCATTTGAAATGTGTGAGCAAATAAATATCAAACTGATGTGTCAAATAAATCACAAACACGTGTGTGTGTGTGTGAGTGTGTGTGTGTGCATAAATCAAAGAGAAACACAACGCATAATCAGGCAAACTAAAATCGAAGAAAATAAATAAAAAACTGTTTAGGGAAAATGTAGAATCACTAGTGGAGAAGATTTACTTAAAGAATCCTCTTATTTTTTACAGTTTTTTACTTCATTTTAAATCCATCTCTATCCTAAACTTGGTCGTCTAAGCGCCAAATATTTTTCCTTTAATGAGACCGAAACTTTAAAAGAAATAGCAGCACCAAGTAAGAAAGGATTTACAGAAAAAAAAAACTACTTATTAAAAAAAATAAATCACGCAATATTTAGTATACTGTATACTGATAAAATATCTAATAGTAGAAAGGCAGTGAGTATTTTGGAAACTTATTTTTTTAGTCAGCAAACATCGATAAAATTTCTTGATCAATTCTATGCAAAATTTGTTATATAAATATAGAACCAAGTATAAAAAAAAGTATGAATAATCTTCAAGTATAGAAAATATCTCGGGCAAAATTGTTAAAAAATTAAATATTCAATTCTTGACAATTTTGCCAGAGATACTTCTCTTAAACCCATCGGAAAATAGTAAGGGTTTATATAAACATTTTTTCTTAGAATTCTCCACTGAAAAATTCTATTAATGTTTGCCGACTAAGAAAATAGATTCCAAAAAATTTCACGGCCTTCCCTACTATAACAAAACATGGATATCTAAAAGCCATTGTCATTCTATTAGGCGGCGCAACGGGAATGCATTGTTGTGAAAAATCAGACTATCGGAAATCCCAACAATAACAACAGTATAGAATATAAAGTAGAGTTTATACAGCAACATGACATGACATAAGACATAACATGACATAACATAACGGAGTTGAGCTTATGACAAACCCTGTTGGTGTTTATACAGAAAAATAACATGACATAACATTACATGACATAACATGAGACATAAAAAGATGCCCAACTTTTATCTTTTTATGTCTTGTCTTGTGTGAAAACACATTACGCGCATGATCGCGACGTCATTTGTTTACGATTTTTTACCATAACCCTACTTTTATATTGTGTTTGGATAGTTTTGATGTGGTTTTTTTGTTTAAAAAAGAAATAATTACGCAAAAATGGTAAGTAAAACATCAGATATTTAGATATATATAAGTAGGTAGCCTTTTTTTTATTCATTTTTGTTGCAGGTAATTAGGGCTCCCCTAATACATGTGATGATGGCCCTTTGGTTAGTTTAAGTGATGTATATACTTGTTTTAGATGGATGAAGAAGTACAGCTTCTACTTCTCATTGGCCTTGCAGCTAGTGCTATATGTATAACAAGAGTGTGAAAAAGAAGGCACTTTAAAATACACCCAATGAATAAGAAGTTCAAGCCATTTTTTTTGGCATTCTTATCTTTGTACCACTTGCCTTTTTTATTATACAGGGCAGGGAAGCCCTGCACCTGTTCAATTAATTCACCATCGTCCATATTTTCAAAACAACAAGAGAAAACTAAATGACAGAAGACAGCTTAAAGTTCCAAAATCACATGAACAAAAGTCAAGCTGTGATTGGACCAAGCTTTATATTATGTCATGTTATGTTTTTTGTATAAACAGCCATTTTTCCTTCTGTAATGTTATGTCATGTCATGCTATGTCTTATGTCATGCCATGTTTCTGTATAAACTCTACTTAAGATAAAGCTCGTGGCTTTAAGCTTAAAAATTATAATTGGCAAATATTTATTGACTAACTGACAAAAAAGACAAAAAAGTTACAGATTACAAAAGATCATCTACTTATATTATATATACTGCTTAAAAATTGAAGTGAGCCAACCCAATTTTTTTGAATTTGGGTTACTACAAGTGGTAGAAAATTATAATTTTATCAATTTTTACATATAGGTACATAGATAAATTTAGTGTGCATTGCAGTTTGGGCAGCAATTGCTTTTCAGCCTTTTAGATGTTAGTTTTTACTTATTGTAGTTACACAGAAATATCATTTTACAAGAAAGAATATCATAATCTTTAATTTTTTAGTAATTTTGAGCTACTACAAGTTGTAGAAAATAAAAAAATCTATTAGTATTTGATATAGGTACATCAACACGTTCAGTTCTCTCGCAGCTTCGTCACCAATGGATTGTTGGCATATTTGATTTCTACTTATTGTAGTAACACAAAAATACATTTTTACGATATAAAATATTATATCTTCCATTTTATAGTTACTTGTGGCTGCTACATGTGGTAGAAAATTATAATTTTTACGATTTTTTATAAAGGTACATGAACAGATTTAGTTTGTGTCACAGTTTCGCCAGGAAGTTTAGCCACATAAATTGTTGATTTCTACTTGTTGCAGTTGCACGGAAATAACATTTTAAGGCTCAACACATTACATTATTCAATTTTGCATAAGTTTTGTGTTACTACAAATGGTAGAAAATTGCCTTTTTGCGTTTTTATCAATTTCTTATACGGGCTTTATTAGTATATTATTCATAACCATGCAGCGCAAAAATGGTGAATAAAATCGTGCCCAATACCTACTACATATATATTTAATTTATTCCATTTAAAGTCCAGCTTTTTCGTCTTTAACAAGAAAGGGGGTAGAAAGGAGTTGTCCGAAGAATACACAAAAAATCTTAAATATGTAATTGAAATGTATAAAAATTGAATAAATAAATTAAAACCTACTGTCAAAAACATTATCTTGTCATTAAGACGTCAAAAAATGTCCGATTTAATTCGCTGTTGGGTACCCACGAGGAAAAAATTTCCACTAAAATTCGTGCGTTGCTCTGGTGATATGTCAAAAACGACATTTTGATTGGTTAAAAAATACTGGTGTGGAATTTTCTATGTAATATAGCCTCGATTATCCTCTTTTAACGTTTCGTTTTCTTGTTGTGCTGCGCCTGACAAATAGGAAACTTCACAGGGTGGCTACAACGCAAGTGTAACAAAAGTGCGAAAGTTTGCACGGCTCTCATTTACCGTACGATTTCTTTTTTTAAATTTTATGACACAAAGTGACAACCAGCTAATGCCAAAAAAAAGCGATTTCTCAGTTTTTTAAATCTCTCTTTAGTTTCCGAGATATGAATTTTTTTCCCATAAAATCGTACTTTTTCTGATTTTTAGTTTGACGTTTCGTCCCGGTTTGATATAGCCACCAAATTCAAAAAATATAAAATTCTAATTAAATTTTTATTTTATCAGTTCATGTTAAATTTTAAAGTTTGAAGGCAATTATCTCAAAAACTAATGGATGGATATTTGAAATATCTTCAAAACAAGGTATCACTAGGCCCACGTCCTCAAAACAAAATATAGGGGTAAATTATACCCCTCGAAGGAAGTACGTGCTACAAAAATTTCAAGATAGCGAAAAAGTGTCTCCCTCGCAAACAAAATCGACATGTCCGAGCGTTTCTCCAAATTCGCACTCTAAATACTCAAAAAGGCCTCTGTTTCGATATTTGTGAAACACCCTGTATATATTACAACTGGTATTTATTTAATGTATCGGGTTATTTTTTCCCAAGTAAGCTGTTTGCTTAATTTATTGTTAAAAAGTAGCACAAAAAGTTTGCATAAATGGCGCGACAAAATATCATTTCATGTCTCTATAGTTTCCTGCATTTACATATTTAAAACATGTCGGCAACTTTTAATAACTTGCTTTTATTATAGGTAATGTTATTTTTTGAAAAAGTCTTTCTTAATTATATCGGAATGCAAAATAGAAATAGGAGAAAAAAAATTATTATTTTGTTCTCGGAATTACTATCTCCATACTACAAATAGTTCTGATAGCTATCAGAACTATTTGTAGTATGGAGCTGATGATAAAGGAAATACAAATTCAACAATATACTAAATATAGAAAATAATACAATACAATACAATCATAACAAAAACATTTCATGTAAAAAAAAGCCAAGTACGCGAAAGTGGTATTCCGTAAAAAGAAAAGTAAAGCCAAGTTCTCCAATACAAATTTCAAAATGAAAGGTTCTTACTAGTTTGGAAATGTTGCAATGCAACGTAATACAATAAAACACAACACAATACAATACAATACAATACAGAAAATACATAATGACTGCCCTATGACATTTGTGTGTAACTAAATTTAAAAACTAATAGTGTGCTCATATTGTCAGGATTTATTTAGACATTTATTCGGGCTTTAATCTATTATCCAATTTTCAACAATGATGCATTTAATTTTACTAAAAAGCCAAAGTATACTGTAAAAATTATATTTTAACGTAAAATTGCTTCTTTAGGCAGTTTTAAAAGCAACCGTTTTAAATGCTACAGCTTTTCCTGAAAACCAATTTAAAACTTGGGGTGCAAAAATAAAAAATACCTGGATAATGTTTATTATTCCTTTCCTAATTTCGGTGGGATTAGGCTGAAATATTTATGAGGTGGACTAAAGAAATAACTACTCTTTAAGAAAATAGCGTTCTGCAGGTGAATACTTATCCATCGTTAATTAATTCCTGCATTATTAAGAAGAAATACCCAACTCTTCTATATTTTATACTGAACTTTATTCCAAAGAAGACATAAATTAATTTTTTTGTTGTTGTATCTCTCTTTTCTGTGGTTTATTCAAGATTTTGCAATTGTTTTGCACATCATAAAAACTTTTAATCAGTGACTGACGCACGGAAGGATAAGGCGGACAAATTCCTTTTACGGATCATTAGATAAAAAGATCTAACTAAAAGCTTGCGCAATCGTTTATTATTCTAGATTAGGTATGTATATAGGTGTGGTGTTTAACGCAGCCAACGATAAAGACCGGCCATGGCGCGTTATAAGCAAGTCGGCGGTCACGTGATCTTAGGAGTTCCAGGATTCTTATTGTATTGCTTAATATATTATATATTAAGCATATAGGCAAAAATTGAAAAAAATATTTTGCTCTTGTATGTGTTTATTATAGATAAAAGAACTGAATCTATAAAATAAAAAATTATATAAAATTTGCACTATAATATTTTCAGGTATATTGGGTACATAATATCGTTAGTTACTTCAATCTATACAAGTCTGTTAAAATTGGACATAACAAACCTAAGCTTTAAGTTTTTTAATTTTTCTTTGAGTGTCATCATCTTTGTCTTCTTCTTGTTCAAATATTTATTAGCAAACACTAAATCATTATGCTTTTTAATAAAATTACTTTAAAAAACTTTACATGCCCTTAGACTAATTTTTTCAAGATTTGACAATAGTTTTTCTTCACAAAAACACTCGCTAGAGTTATCTAAAGAAAATTTTTTAATATAAACCATTTCACAATAATTTATTAAAAAGAAACAAGTGATTTTGTGACTAAGCGAGATGGTTTTCACATTCAATAAACTAAATGTATTGGTCGTCAATAATTTTTTGAAAAATTACCTAGCACAAAGTTTAATATATATTTCATCAATGTGTAAGTTAACTACCAACCCATGTTCTTTTAAAACCTGTATCTTACTTTATAAATATTGCACACTACCGGAGAGATTACTATCTGTTAGCGATATTTTACAAATCAGTTTTTTAATATTGCGAGGGTGCAGAAGACATATTACCTTAGTCTTGTAAATTGACATGTATGCACTGGATGACCGAGAAAACAAAGATGAAGCCAACATTAAAGTGTATCCACAATATCTTCGATTCTCAGGTGACCTTTTCAAGAGACCTAATTGTTCAATAAGAAATGACAATTGAACACATTTTTTACTCTTACTATCGAAAATATCACTAAGGATGTCTATTACTTGATCAATCTTATCTTTTACCACTTCTTTCCCGTTTGCAACTTTCATTTTAAATAAACTGCATTAGCTCTTTAAGTGTATCGGTGCTGTCCAAAAATAAAACTCCAACTTTTTTTGGCAGTTTTTTTTTTTGGTATGGACACATTGTTAACATTTACAAATAATTACAGATTTCCCTCAACAACTAGAGATGCTAACAGTGATGGATTGTTGTTCAAAAATGTCATCAGGCATAGGCAGACTGTGTCACGTTCTTGGGTAAAAATCCAATTTTTGTTTATTTTAGTATTAGAACAATAAAATTTTGAAATGTCCTCAATATTTGATAAAACTTTTGATTTCTTATGAGCTCAAAGTGTTTCAAGACTTTCTTGTATTGCAGTTTCCAGTTGTTGCCTCTCGACATCAGCTAATCGAACAGTAGATACAGGTTGTCTACTTAGGTATTTCGGAACATTTTCAACACTCTCCATTTACAACACACTTATCAGACCAAATAACCTGCTCGTTAAGAAAATGGACGTTTAAGATACTTAAATCATTAGGAATTTTTCGCAACCAAATTTCATGAACTTGTTTATCCACTGGCAAATTAAAAGTTGACACATATTCGGTTTCAGTTTTATAGTTGGACCGACAACCAACAACACTACACGTTCGCGGCATTGTTATCTTTTTCGTGGGCTGCGTTATTTTAATAACTTTGATAAAATTCACATAAAATTTATGCCGGAATTAAAAAAAAATCGACGTAAACAAACATACCAAAACTGAAAACACAAATTTTTTGTAATGACAGCTGGCCGGGAGGCGTTCTTTTGTGACCCTCCACGGTCACGTGATATTTCCGCGCCCGGGCCGGTCTTTCTCGTGGGCTGCGGGTGTTCAATATCCCCCCCCCCAAGAGCTAACTCAGCATACGCCAGTGTTAGGCATTAACTTTACGCGAAGGTTCGCATTCATATAGATATTTGGTGTACGTGCACTGCTATTCATTTACCACGCGGCACATGAAAGGAAATTTGGAAAGAGATCGTTCGCAAAATGTTAATTAAAAAAAAACAACAAAAAAAACACCCAACTACTAAATTTACTTGCAGGTACTAGTCGCAGTTGAGAACAAAAGAACATGCTTTAACTTTTGGTTTTGATACCCAAAGCGCACTTACGAAATTATACAGTTGTACCCAACTGCAATTAGTAGTTACAAGTAAATTTAGCAGTTGGGTGTTATAATTTTTTTTTTATTTCAAACTATTATTTAATTTTTTTTTATTTCAAACTTTTAGGTTTAATTCTTATTTAGCCTTATAAAAAGCACTATACATTTACAATTCATTTGGCTTTACCCAAAAAGTACGTGTAGATTTGCAACGGACGCGAACAGTGTTACCGTCCATTGAGTGAAGGTGGGGGGGGGGGATAGAGAGAGGAGGGAACTAGTAAAATAGTGTCGAAAAAAATCTTAAAGCGTGTGCCGAAAGAATTTTTGAAATCGCTCTAAATTTGTGAAAGGTATAGCTACAACCATTACTAATAAGGAGGGTGGGGAGAAGAGAGGGAGAGGAAGGGGGAAACTAGTAAAATGATGTTGAAAAAAAGTCTTCAAGCGTGTGCAGAAAGAACTTTTGAAATCGCTTTATATTTGTGAAAGTTATAGCTATAACTATTACTTAAAGGATGGCGGGGAACAGAGAGAGAGAGGCAAGGAGGGATGCAAATATGGTTTCTAAATAGGGTGAAGGGAATGACAGGAGAAAAGATGCGTGGGAGCAGGGAAAAATAAAAAGTAAGTACAGAAAATTAGAGGATATTTGCAATTGGTAATCAAAGAAATTTCAATAAAATCGCCTGAAATTTAGATAATTTTTATGCCTTAACATGATGTAGGTTATCATGTGACAAAATGGCGTCTGAAGACCGCCATGTTAATTCCTTTTTAAAAATATATAGCTTATAGCACCCTCGGGATCAGTAGCAATTCAACGACACCTTTTTTGTCAAAATCGGTTCAGCCGTTTCAAGCGCGGATTTACCCCCCCCCCCCCCTCTTGGAACAATAAATATGCACTTTTTGTTACTAATTAAAGGGAAAATAGGCGAGTTACCCCACCTAGAAAAAAAATATATTACAAATTATTTTTTTGTCGACTATTACCTCCCCCCCCCCCTAGATTTTCACACAGATCCGCGCTTGAGCCGTTTAGTCTCTAGCGTGACACAAACATACTAACTTACATACATACAATCGAATAACATTACTCTTCCTTTCGCCGTGCTGCAGTTGGGTAAAAAATACTCTGCCAATATATGGGCCCCTAAGCTCACACTAGGTACTATAGTTATAGTGTACGTGTGAGCTAATATAACTAAAAACTGAAATATATTTTATTCAACTCCACACTAAATTACCTTTTATTTGATACCACACAAGCCATGTTTTGACTTAAACTCAAATTTTTGAAATCCACCCCCACCCTTAAAAAAACAGAAAATAAAATGTATTTTGTTAAACTCCGGACTTAATTACCTTTCGTTTGATATCACACACGCCATATTTTCACTTAAACTCTAATTTTTGAAATATACCCCCACCCTTTTTTTTAAATAAATTAAAATGTATTTTGTTTAACTCCAGACACAATTACCTTTCGTTTGATATCACACACGCCATATTTTCACATAAACTCTAATTTTTGAAATCTATCCCCACCCTTTTATTTGGTTTGTGTTCGGTGGATTTTGTTCATTTTTAAACGGGACCATCTCGACCCAAGACCCAGCCTAGGTACCAAATTTCATGGAAATCGGCCAAGCGGTTTTTGAGTTATGCGCGTTGGTCGTTACAGACAGACATACAGACAGACAGACAGACAGACAGACATACAGACAGACAGACAGACAGACAGACGGCGCAACAAAAAAGTTTCAAAATCATCTGAAACGCAAAGATATATAAAAATTTTTGAAATCGGAGCAACTTTTTTTTTCTCGAAAAAATTAGGATCACCATAGCTCACACTACTATAGTATAGTATATGTGTGAGCTAAAAGTTGTAGCCTTATATAAACAAGTGTGTTATATTAGTAAACACATGCAAAATAATAAATTAATTTTCGTTCAACGCAGAAGACATTTAAAAAAATTAAATGAAATGAATACGCACCTTTAATATACTATAAAATTTTTAAATTTCCAAAATAACATTAACCAATCATATTATGTAAAAAATGTTTTAAAAATTACGTGTATACCGTGTATTTTTAACAGATAATGAAGCTTCTATCAAGGGTTTTTTTAGATTTTTTAAAAATTTTAATAAAACTTTGATTACTTCATGCTTTGTTCTTTTAAAGAAGGGCTTTTAGCACAAAAATGGTTTCCATCAAGAATTTTAAACTTATCTTTTTACAAAACGCAGAGTTTAAAAGAGTATTAAATAACATTTTTAAGGGACTGCCAAAAAAGACGATAACACCGGATATTCAAAACCACTCCACCATTCTTTGAAAAACTAAGAGCTGCAGTAGTTTAAATTTAACAGTGATTAAAAAAGTCATTATGGCCATATCGAGTAGCAAAAAGTGTTTAAAAATTAACAATAACAGTGTAAAAACTAAATAAAAATACAAATAAAATAAAGGTAAAAATCCACATTAAAGTACACTCAGATATATACACCCTCACATCATTCGACAAAATAATTAAATTATAATAAATTTGTTTAACCCAGACTCTTTGTATGGCCAAACTTATTTTCTGTGGTATAAAATTACTTACATATTTATCATTTATTTTTAATTTAATTTTTAAAAGTGTTTAAAAATTAACAATAACAATGTAAAAACTAAATAAAAATACAAATAAAATAAAGGTAAAAATTCGACAAAATAATTAAATTATAATTAATTTATTTCACCCAGACTCTTTGTATGGCCAAACTTATTTTCTGTGGTATCAATTACTTACATATTTATCTTTTATTTTTAATTTATTTCATTTATAAATTTTTCCCCTCCTCACCCAAGGTCCAAAAGTTTCTACAGAGAATGGTAAAAAATTAAATCTACTCGTATCTTCAAGCTCTTTATATTTTTGTTGTTTCATCCTTTCCCCTATTTCAGCTGCTGAACCAGCTTTTATAGATGTTTTTGTAATATATGATTCAGTCAATGTATCCCTGCAGGTAGCATCACACAAGATTGCTTTACCTTTCTTCCATGGCACTAAAGTTAATCCGTCAAGACGATTTCCGTCACTACGACAAATATTCTGTGGTGCAAATACAGCTGGAATATCAACAGAATTTAGTGCACGTTTGATTATATCATTCGGTAATCTGTGTCTTGCCCAACGACCTGCATTCTTGTTGCAGCATAATTCATGCAGACCATTACCGCAAATGCAATCGTGTGGTTCAACAATAGGTTCTCCAATTCGCAGTGATACAGAAATTCGAAATGAAGGATTATTTAGAAGATTGCCTACACTAGATGATGTAAAGCTTTTAACATGTTTATTTTAAACAGAAATATTGGCGACTACTATCTATTACTACTACTACTACTACTCTAATAATATTTTAAAATAAAAAGTCTCCGCTAACGGGTTAGGTAATTTATCTGGAGTTATTATTGCATCTACAAGCGATGGAAAAATATGAAAAAAAATTGCGCAAAAAATTCAAATACCCTGCAAAAATATCCACATCTAGTTTAATGAATTTCAATTTGGATGGCCAACTTCCAGTGAAATCAAAATTTCAAAATATTTCCAATAAAAAACGCACTTATTCAGACAATAATAATCTATATAACTGTACGTAGGTGCCTGGATTATTCCATCCGGTAGAAAATTTAAGAATCTATTAAAAATATATTTTATTTGGTAAAAATAAACAAAAAGGAGTGCTATGAAATTAAACCAAAACCGGGTTTGTGGCGTATCTGTGAAAATTAATTATACGAAGAAAGCTTTGGGAGCCATTTTACATTGCCTAGGGTAATTAGTTTTCGTTAGTAATATATCAGTTGGAATGCACAAAATAACCACATTATCTGCGAACAAAACTTTCGTTGTCGCTTTCCGAAAATTTCTACGTTCGATATTTATAACTTTCATCAAGCAAATGAATAGAACCGGGAGAAGGCACATTTGCGAAATCTTTTTATAGGTCAGTCATATTAGGAATTCACCTGGAAAAGAATAGGTGCAAGCTGAATTTATGTATATATATTCCTTAGGATCGCTAGATATAAGGACCCAAAAGCCCTAAAAATCAGTTTTTTGTAATTGATCTTTGGGGTCTTATATCTAGCGAAGCTCTAGAGTGATTTTTTTGGAGAATATGTGGGAATGCGTCCCATATCCTAAGAAAATGATAAAATTGCAACACTTGCAATGGTTTAACTATGATAATCTTTGGACATAATTAACTGACATAACTCCACATACAAAGGTACCAAAAGCACTCATTCCTGCTAAAACAGGTTGAGACCCTAGATGTTTTAATTTAGGTTCAACAAAACTTAGAATGTGACTACCGACTCCCCAAAGTTTTGGTTTTTATTAAAGGTAGGTTGGACCTAAGTAATCTATTATCCCCTCTTTGAAGTACTTGGAGGAACCAAGTCAGTGGCGTTGCTGATAATCCCAAAGTGTACTTTACATTCTAGCTAATGAGCTAAACAAGAAAACCTAACCAAAAATAGAGATAAAATGACATTTTATAGACAACACTTTATTATCTCACAGTTTTTCCATAGCCAATCACGTTCAAGGGAAAACCCTCATTAACTTAAGGTTTCCTCTTGCTTAAACACTACAACTCCCACTCCTAACTTTTCAGTAGTTTTTCTCTCATCAACCACCTGCTGTGTAATAGGCAGCATCTAGACGTTTACCATTCTGGAGGGAGGCGGAATCACTTTCTTATCTCTGCAAAACTATCATTTGCACTTTTCGTTTTTCCAAGCTGGCTTGCTGGTTTCGTACAGTGGCACAATACCCTTGATTGTGCCACTGTACGATAGTGTTTAGCTATTCGTCTTATGTTACTATAATATAAAAACAGTATTTTCTTCGGGAAATACGATACGAAGAAGTTTTGTAACTAAAACAAAACCAGACAATCCCTCAAATAATAAGGAATGTATTTACCAAATCCCGTTTGAGTGTGATAAATCATATGTAGGTGAAACGAAACGCCCTCTTCAGGTTAGAGTAAATGAACATCTAAAAAGTACCCCATTAGGGGATATTGAAAAATCTGGTTTAGCAGATCATGCATGGTCAAATGATCACAGGATTCAGTGGTCAGAAGCTAAAGTTTTACATAAGGAGGCGCATTGGCGAAAACGAAAGTTTATTGAAGCTGCGTTTATAATGCAGAATAAAGAAGTTTTCAGTCAACCAAGCACGGACATACCAAACATATGGAAACCACTCCTTAAGGAAAACAGGCGTCTTACGATTAAAAAGGGGGTGGGCCGTCACACCTGACTGCACACCAAGTAGTATAAGTAGTAGCCTAGAGACTAGATTGTTTAGTTTACACTTGATAACGGTTAGAGATACTTACTGACCGAAACGTCGTGTTTTAAAATAAATAAAGACAATGGAAGTCCGATATTTTATTTCTACACAATCATTGTCTACGAGTTTCAAACAAAGAGTTGAAAATTTACTTATTGAGAAAATTGTTAGTATTAATTATTGACTTCTGATTTAAAACTTATTACCATACTAGTGGGGAAAAGGAACTTAAGAATACAGTTAAGAAGTCGGTATGACGGTTTTACAAACTATAATTATTTACACTAAGGATTATTTGTCTTGAGTATAAAAACTAAAAAGTGATAAAAGCAAACCTAAAGGTACTTACATTCTAAATTTGTTTGGCGTCAGCCTTCGGGGTCGGTGATCAAACTTATAATAAATATATGTTTTTATAAAATATTCAAATTGATTAAATTTCCTACTTGATCCCAGCTCGTAGTGAGATTGTACTTTAGAGTTCTAATAAATCTCTCAGGAATCGCGGTGGAAGAGTGTGTAGCTTCTTAATCATCACCATAATTATTATTGTATTATTTGGCTCGTAGCTATAGGCTAGTAAAACATTAAACTGCACAATTTATATCTTCTTTTAAAGCATTGTATCTTTGCTTGCCATCATGGAAATATAGAGCCTTGGACTTTAAAGCAACGCAAGTTCTTACATCATTGTTTTTGTTGGGACCATGAAGTGGGTTTTTGTAGGAACTCTAGGGGGAGTGCTTGTGCTACACTTAATGTTTTTTCATAACTTATTTTCTAGCATTACAGCGAGCATGCTCTATCTTAAAAAATAAACTTATTTCTTATAAAGTGTTAAAACATGCGCTTTTTTAATTTTTCTCTCTAGAATCGCCAAAAAAGAAAATTTTACCACCCTGTGTGAAAAAAAAAATTAAGAGGTTGGATTGGAATTCTTCCGGTCATGCCTGTAACAACGTAATAAAACCACGCTTATAATAATAATTTCATATATAAATAATACTTTAACGTAACACAGTTTTATACCGAGCTATTGTATTAATCTTAAACTATATATAGGGCAGCGCTGCACTCCAACGTAGCCGTTTCGTTAATATTTTCTGCTATTTTTTGTACCAATTTTCAATTAAAGTGGAGCAAATATTTTTTAAATTAATCACACAAGCCCGCACACACTCTGAAACATTTTTAAATAGACCTATTGTATTTTACCCCGTTATTTATGAATAATGTTGCAAATTAAACTAGAAAATTAAATTTTGCCGTCGCTTTTTGTGTAAATATGATAAATTCGATATATTTTTTATGTTCTTGGGAATTTACAATTTTATTATCTTTAGTATTAAATCATTCCTTTTCTCTTTTTAGTATATTTTTAATAACACAGAAGTTGGGCCAAAGTTTCTGTAAAATTTTTAAAAAACTCTAATACTCGTCGAGCCTAGTTTTGAGAGATGTTTATTTATCAACCAGTAGGCGCGGGTATATTTTACCCTAGTTTTCAAATAATGATATCTTCCTTGCTCTCAGGATTTGTTAAGAACTGCATAAAATTTGAAAAAACCACGACACTTTTTTGCGATCTGAAGTTTTTATTTATCATCCTTGGAAGTCGGGGTGGATTTTGATCCTGGATGTTCGAAAGGGTCAATTACTTTACAGTGGTTGAACAAAATTACATAAACTGTCACTTGAAAAAATCGGTTTCGTAAAAGTGGTATATTATTTGGCTTTTCTTTTTTCTTAAACCATATATTTAATATCTTATAGTGGTTTCTTGGGTATGTGGTTCATTAAAAAAACTAGCAAATACAGACTCCCATTGACGTTTTAGTCTAAAGACCTTCTTCAGAAACTAAAAGGAAGGGAAACAACGCTTTAGGATATATGTTTTCTAAGCAATTATTTTTTAGAGAAAAATATAAATAAAACTAAAAAATTAAAATAAAAAGGACTCACCATTCACTCACACTTACACATTACATTATGTCAAATACAGTTTTAAAAAGACAGTCACATTTTTACAGGAAAACATTTTAAAATATAACAATAAACAACTAATACGAAGATTCTTAGATTACTAATAAAATATTTTCATTCAAATTTTGTTTAACAGCATAAATGTGTTTGTGTGTATGTGAGCGCGCTGTGTTGTGGAAGGTAAAATGATTGCAGTTTTTTTGTTCTTTCTTATAATTTTACTTTTTCGTTTTTGGTATGTATGATTTAAGCAATACTATATATTATGTTTTAGTGAGTTTAAGTTTGGTTAAAAAGGGTGTTATTTTCTTGGTAATAAGTGAAAATATATTGGATTTAGTTGTTTTATGTGAGTCCGTGGGTTGATACAATTATTACTTTTTCAATCATTTCCAAAAACTCTCGCTTTTTTTGTGGCATTCAGTTTTTAATATTTTTGTCTTTTCAAAATCAAATGTATTATTCAATGACGTACTGTGGTTTGTTGATGCTGTTTTATTTTTTTTGTCATATTTGTGTCCGTTTAAGCGGTTTTTGAGTTACTGTGAAGTATGTCCGATATACACATTGTTGCAGTTTTTACAGGGTATTTATATACAATGTGGCTTTTTTTTCTCTTTTGGGATTATAACCTTTATAGGCTGTTGTTATATTATATGGTTTAAAAATATTGCTTATTTGTTCCGATACTCTTGGTACATCTGGGATTGATAGATATTTATTATTTTTTGTATTTGTTGTGTTGAAGTTTATTGTATAATAAATAGATTATATTTTTAAAAGTTTTATCAATTAAAGATTCAGCGTAGTTGTTTAGTAAAAGTGCTTTTTTTACTTTTTTTATAGACGATTCTCGAAAGTCTGGATCAGATAGCTCTATCGCTCTCTCTGCGAGACCAATTATAACAGTTTTTTTTTTGAGAACGTTTCTTTTGTGAACCACTCAGTTTTTATTGTGTTGTTTTTCTATGCAAGGTCATGTCTAAAAAGTTAATCATTTGATCAGTGTCTGTCTCTATTGTAAATGGATTTTGACAACATTAGAAATCTTATGCCCAAGAAATTCTTAGCCTCGGCCAAAACGTTGCTATGCCAATAAAAACGAACGAAATACGTACCGAAGATTTAATAACAATAACAATAAATGGAAGTCTGTATTTGCTAGTTTTATTAATGAACCACATCTCCAAGAAACAACAAACCTATTAAATATATGGTTTAAGAAAAAAGAAAAACCAAATATACCACTTTTACGAAACCGATTTTTTTGAAGTGACAGTTTATGTAATTTTGTTCAACCACTGTAAAGGTTATTGACCCTTTCGAACATCCAGGATCAAAATCCACCCCGACCCCGAATACCGGGATTGGCGCGAGATCGAAGAGCTTAACGTATAATAAAAAATTCAAGGTATAAAATAATGGTCAATTCTAATTTTTAGGTATGATTTTATGTAGGTACCAGGTGGTTTTTATAACCGGAGCACTCAGCAACTTTATCATTGAAAATAAAGGGCTATAATAAATTGTAGATTTTTTTTGGTTAATTATGATGATGATGAACTTTAAAAGCCAACATAATTTTTTTCTATCCGTCACCATGTACAGGGTGTCCCAAATTCGATGTTTTTGGGGAGTTTCGGGTATTTCTAGAGGGGCTAAAAAAACCTGATCAACCTTTGCGACACTCAAATTTCAAAAGAAGCTTAAAGGTGAAAATCGCATTTTGAATAGCAAGCCGTTTTTAAACTACGGGGTGTTTTTAAAAAGTCTGCATTTTGGGAAGGGGTCTATAACTTGTTTATTTATTAATATTTTTATTTCTGTGAAAACATTCTTTAGACACTTTTTTAAGAGGAATTCAACTGTTAAATTAAATTTCATTTGTCACGTTTAGTTTTTGAGATATCACATAAAATTAATTTTTCTTTATGGGATTAGTGGGATTTCTTTATATTTTTGTTTTTTTTTTATTTTTACCACATATTTTAGTTTGCTTAATGGGTTAAAAATATTTTAATATTATAAAATTATAAAAATAAAAAAATAATAAAGAGGTGATTAAAAAATAAAAATAAAGAAAACATTAATATAATAAAAAAACACTCCGTAGCTTAAAAACGACTTGCTGTATCTAAATGTAGTTTTCACCTTTAGGCTTCTCTTAAAATTAAACGTCGCAAAGGGGGCTCAGTTTTTTTCTTTCTCCCCTAGAAATACCCGACACCACAAAAAAACAACGAATTTGGGACACCCTGTACAGGGTGTGACAATAAAGTCGATTTTTTGAGAAGGAACGGCCTGTATATTTTTGCATTTTAAGATTCGTCTTTTCTTTTTGATTTCAAAAATATACAATATCTATGTGCTGCGATTCATATTTTTTGAGGTATATGCAGTATTTCTTCTATATGCATTTCACGTTTATTTTGTTTTGCCATGGGAGTATTGACAAATTTAAATGCGCTAAATCTTAAAAAAAAAATGTTTATCGTAGCATAGACATACAGTAGAACCCCGATGACAGTGTTTATTCAAATTAAATTGGGCACTAAATAATTTGTCACACGACTTGCACGTCACCGGCATTTTCACAGCACAAAAACGACGAATTTTCATCAAAAAGAACTGGGAATTATTAAAGTTTTGCTGTATAAAACCATACTCATATATCTCTCAGTTGATTGGTTGGCAAAAGTGACAGATCAACGCTTGCGCACGTTTTGGAATTCATCTCGGTATTTAACGACTCGTCAAAATCGCATGATTCTGAAAATACCAATGAAGAAGGTATAACCAAAAGTCGACAGGGAAATAAAAAAACAGACAAAGAAGGATATAGGCATCTAATCTTGGGGTACGTTCAGATTGAAAAGTCGGGCGAGACGTCTTGCCGCGCGAATGACGTCATGGGTAAATCGCCGGACGTCATGCCTTTGTGAACGGTAAGGTGAACGGTATGGGTGTAATAAACATAACCTTAAAATATATATATTTTTTAAATTATTGATAAATTTGATCAGATTTAAAAATTTGTTGCAGTTTATTTAGTAGAGTTAGCATAAACACAAATAAGTATTTTTTTTTTGTTTTGAAAAATGGAAATACAGAGTCTTTTGGAGTACCCGACTTTTGGTGGCTGACAGAGTTTTATTAGACAAATAAAGTTTTGTTTTAGATTTAAAAGTTGTGTTTTCTGCAAATTTATTTTCTTTGTTGTACAAGCAATACAGGTTTTAAGTTCCTCTGCTCAACACTTTCAAAGGAAATAAATAAATTTGAAAATTAATAGTTATATGTACATACATGTGCAATATAATACTATTAAATAAAGAATACAAATATACATAGTTTAAATGTCTTTTATTTTAATTTGAAAGCACAAAGTAATATCTAGGTATAATATTATTTATATTCCTATAACAATTTGTCCAAATAAAAATCCATTCTCTACATTCTCCTAAGTAGAAACTAAACAGTCAAAATGAAATTCTGTAAAGGATCCATTTGCATCTGAAAGAGTGTTTTCCTAAAAGGAGTGCCGCTGCAAGAGAATTCTGCTTGAAAAACTGCTTGATACTCTAAAAACAACTCACACTGCCAAGGGTTATTCCAAAGCCAATTGTCTTCATTGCATGGAGCGATGTGAAACCTGTAACCAATACATTTTTGAGGGTCGATTTACACAGCAACATAACAAAAAATGGAATTTTAGGGTTAATTTTGGTATTTTCGTTTTTTTTTTTCTGCCAGCTGATTATGGTAAAATGGACCTTTAAAAAAAGGCATTAACTTTATCCATTCTGCTATGTTACTATGGGTAAACCATCATGCATACCCTAGCTAAAATCCCACAAAGAAAAATACTCTGTCAATCTATGTGCACCTAAGCTCACACTAGGTACTATAGTTATAGTGTGCGTGTGAGCTAATATAACTAAAAACTGAAATATATTACCTTTCGTTTGATACCACACAAGCCATGTTTTGACTTAAACTCTAATTTTTGAAATCTACCTTTACCATTTTTTTTTCAAAAAACTAAAATGTAGGTTGTTTAACTCCAGACTGAACTACCTTTTGTTTGATATCACACAATATCACTCCCACCCTTTTATTTGACTTGCGTTCGGTGGATTTTGTTCATTTTTAAATGGGACCATCTCGACCGAAAACCCAGCCTAGGTACCAAATTTCATTCAAATCGGGCAAGCGGTTTTTGAGTTATGCGCATTGGTCGTTACAGCCAGACAGACAGACAGACACACGGCGCGACAAAAAAATTTTAAAATCATCTGAAACGCAAAGATATATAAAATTTTTTAAAATCAGAGCAATTTTTTTTTCTCGAAAAAATTAGGATCACCATAGCTCACACTACTACAGTATAGTAGTAGTGTGAGCTAATAGGTAACTACATTTAATGTTTTCTATACGGGATATAAAACAAACCCAACCATAACAAATTGTCTTGTCAGAGTTAACCATGTTGAATGGTCTCGAGTTTATAAATGGGATTTAACCCTTCTAAAGAAACTTAGAACTCACCTGTCAAAAGTCAAACAAGTGTTTTTTGTCTTCAAGAAAAAGTAAAATTTGATTATTTATTTATGGAAAATGTCACTTTTATGTAATATGTTTTAGAAAATATAAAACAAAAAATAAAAAAATTGGGGGGTTGATTTATATACCTACTGCGCAAGTCGAGCGTTTGTCGCCCACCTCATAGAGAAGGGTGTAAAAGGCGATTCGCCCGACGTTATTTTCGGCCAATATGAACGAGAGTAACTTTCACCCAGTATGTAATCTGAACGGAAATGAGCGCGCCCGACTACATCCGACGTGCTATCTGAACGTACCCTTGAGGGGACATTGAATGACTTGACAAGAACTTGACAGATCAGAAAGGGAAACACTAGAAGTATAAGTCAGTAATGAATTAAAAGAGATAGCCCAACGATATTGGTCTCAAGTTGTTTTGTTACAAACTTAAATAAAAATAATCCTAAAAATGGTTGAATATTTAATATTAATTCGCGGCCACTAATGAAAATCTGCGACCGTTTAAAATAATTATTAACGTACTGGAATATTATCAATATTATATCAATGTAAATGTCTTCTTCCAGATTGCTTGGCTCTCCTCCAAATAAAACGCATTAATATATTTAATCATCTAGGGTTCGCCTAAAAAATATTTTTTTTAATACTCGCGGTCATCTCTGTCGTGCAAAGCAGAAACCAGTGTTTTGGGAAAAAAGTTAAATTAAGTTTATTTAACTACATACTAAGTATAGTTTATTTAACTACATACTAACTACATAACTTCCTTGTTTTTCAAGATAGCCACATTCTAGAAAGACTGGCTAGCGCGGTTTTTTACGGCGATTTTAATGATATAAAAATCTCATTTTCGAGTAAGTCGAGTTACTAGGTTTTTGCTTTGCACGGCAGATCTGCCGTGAATCTAGTCCACATTTTTAAAAAGTATTATATAAAAAAATAAAAAAAGTACCTTTGGGTACTTTTTGAAGTGTAAACTTTTTTATGCGCGTTTAACAGTTTTTGTGGGATGTGAATTGAACTGAGCCGTCAGGCTCATCTATGTAACGCACATTCGGGTGAAATCGGCTCGAGTCGACTAACTGTGAGAAACATTCAGCGAGCGATATGATGATGCAGATGAAGGCCAGTACACAGAAGAGTTCGGTTCGGTCCGCTTTGCAGAATATGTTATGGGCCGATATTATTAATTTTGCCTTGTTGAAATATACACTTCTGCCGTGTGGTCTTAGACACACAAAATATTTTTTTTTTAAATATTAATTAAATATCGCACAAATAAAATAATTATATTTAAAATTTAGCCTTTAAAAAACTAGACCACAATAAATGTTACTTAATTTCTCTCCTCTTAGTTAGAACCCTTATTTGAACATTTGCTTAAAAAACTCCTTGGTTTTATACTCGATGAAAATCGCTAAGAAACGCAACTGTTATAATAAATAGAGTTAAACAAACAAATTGCCTCACAAAAATTATGATAGAAAAAAAGAATGTTGACCATTTTTATGGTTTAGACATTTCTTATCAGATTGCCGTTCACAAAATCCCGAAAAGCGAATATCATTTTTTGCTACAGGTTGGCCCATTGTGCATTGCCATTGGATGTTGTATGCGTTTTTTAATTACTTTACTTTGTTACCAGCACGTTTGAATTGAGTTTCCGGAACACTGGGCATTGATCCAATAGGATGGAAGTCCCAGTTTAAAAAACCTAGAATATATAAAAATATTTTTTTCTGAAATATTGAGTCTAGCTTTTTTAAAAAGTAGGGGGTAAGCGAAAGAAGAACCACCTTTCAAAACTTCGTTTCTAAATTATTTTATTATTATTAGGTATGCTAAAGGTAACAAAAGGTATAAAACTACTACATTTTACTTTTAAACTAAAAGTCTTAAAACTAATTGCATTATCCTCCACGACTTTAATGGCCTCTATATCGAAGCTAAAGCAGAGACTATAAAAAAGTACGCAAAAAGCCATGAAGATACATTCCATCGGCATGTAATTGTGGAAGCAATTCAGCTTCTAGACAATACTATGCTAGTTCAAAGTCTAAAAAGAGTGAAGCCGCTTCAGCTAGTGAACTGAAGAGTGAGAACTGTTCAGTGAACCCTAGGCTTAAATCTAATTTTTCTCCTCCACGACTTTAAAGGCCTCTATATAAAATAAAACAACTGCAATTCTTGGTTTGCGATATTTATTATTTATCTATCTTTTTTTGTTTCAGAGAACATCTGAATCGACCTGATCCTGATGCAGATGGATACGAGTAAGTAAAAAAATTAAATTACCCACTCCAATCGAATGTAGATAAGTTGTTAGCACTTTAAAAAGCAATGGTTAGGAAAACTATTACTTTTTCCAAAAAAAAAAATGCTTCTATTAGCTAACGACATAAATGTCACATTTAGGTGTTTTTTACCTAAATTAGCGATTTTGTCATGACGTATGCCTTTCTGTCGATCCTCTAATGAACTGAAAGATCTTTTTTTAAAACTGTTTCAATCCCAGATGTCGTAATTTAACTAAAAATCTAGTAAAATTTTAGCTTTTCAAACACTGAAAAACAATCAGCTAACTGCTGACCCTGAAAACTAGGCAATCTGTAGTGCTCTTTCTGTCATACTTGCCATAAGTAGCAAAAAATATTTTAAAATGACACAGGATATGATCATATCATAGGCGTGCCCCAGGGTAGCGTACTAGGCCCTTATTTATACATATTATTTACTTGCGATATCCCAAAGCCAGAAAATTATCACTTAGCAACATTTGCCGATGATACGATCAACGGTAAAAACTCTATTGAGTAATGAATAGAAAAACTTCAGGATGCGGTGCCCGAAGTTCACAGTAGGACCACAAACTGGTGAATAAAATTAAATGAAGCCAAATTAATTTATGTTGATTTTACAAAGAAAAATGTAAATCACATACATAAAACAAATAACAAGATTCCAGTACCATATTCAACTCATGCTAAATATCTCTTTATGAAATTTGATGCCAAATTGCACTGGAAGGCACATGTTACGAAACAAAACAGGAGAACTTGAGAGAAGGTATAGAAAAATTAACTGGATAATTGGAAGGAAGTTCAATTTAACAATTCATAATAAATTACTGCTGTATAGACAAATACTCAAACCATATGGACATATTGTATTCAACTATGGGGTTTACTAAAGAGACTAACATTATAGTTTTACAGAGATAAAAATAAAGTATTAAGAAATATTGTGAATGCACCTTGGTGGGTGGGTGGAAATAGTGACCTTCATCGGGACCTAAAAATCGAAGCTAAAGCAGAGACTATAAAAAAGTTCGCAAAAAGCCATGAAGATACATTCCATCGGCATGTAATTGTGGAAGCAATTCAGCTTCTAGACAATATTATGCTAATTCAAAGTGGTGAGGTCAGGCCTTCTGTAGAAAATAAAATATACCGAAGGACCACTCGAGATAGCTCGAGAAAAACGTGTGGGAGTTAAGAGGGACTGTATCTTTCCACAGGGCTCCGACAGGGAAAAAAGAGCCTAAAAACTTAAATACCAAAAAATAGCGTAGCAATGAAAAATTATCAAGAAACGACTTACCATTAGATGTCTTTCGTAGCTACTTGGCTGGCCAGCCCGATTATACGCGAAGTACCAGACTCTCCATTGTTCTATAGTTCAAAATGTTCCAAACACTAATATCTAATAAACTAAAGCGTAAAATTAATAGTTTCCACAATTTTAATATAAAATAATAGCGGTGCGGTGACTTTAGTTGCACGTGGCGCGTGGTTGAGTTGTTCTCGCAGACAATCGGCGTTTGCGTCCGCTAGGCCGAATTTAGCCGCTTATCTCAAATCCTTCATTGCTGGAAGAAGCGCGCGACGTTTAAATTTAAAATATGGAAAGATATAGCGTAAAGTAAATCAAAATAATATTCTAAAAACGCTTGTAAGCGTAGAAAATGTAACCCAAAAATATTTAAAAACTAAGAGAGATAGCTTCTCTAATTTTAAGTGAAAATTAGAGAATATAATTATTTACAAAAATAAAAACAAGTTGGGAAACTTGTTCATTCGGCCCACCAAAATGAGCATCATTTTTCGGTAGGTGAATCTGAATCAATTGGAAGGGGGCAAAGCTTGACTAAAGGTCGTTTAAAGATACCGGACGCGGTACGAACATTAGCGTACATTTGCCACCCTAGCGTGCCCATCAGGCCCTTTAAAAATTTCAATAATGCGACCTACCCGCCATTGAAGGGGCGGTGATAACTCGTCTTTGATAAGAACGACGGTACCTATTTTTGGCTCGGCGCATGGGTCCAACCATTTATTTCGTACTTGAAGGGTATGTAAAAATTCTTGGCTCCAACGACGCCAAAAATCGGCTTGTATTCGTTGGACCAAGTTCCATCGCGATAACCGATTCTCAGGTTTACTTGAAAAATCTTCGTCAGGAACAGAAACTAAAGGTCCATGTGTTAAAAAATGTCCCGGTGTTAAAACCTGTAGATCGTTACAGTCGGTAGATTGCGGGGTCAAGGGGCGAGAATTTAAAATCGCCTCAATTTGACAAAGAACCGTGTACAACTCCTCATAACTTAGAATTTGCGAGCCAATGGTACGAATTAAGTGAGTTTTTACTGATTTTATCCCTGACTCCCAAAGACCGCCGAAGTGGGGAGCTGATGGAGGGATAAAATTCCAGGCGATAGCTTGTTGCGTGCAAGCATTTCTTGCAAGATCAAGCAATTCTTTGCTTGATTTAACGAAATTTGTGCCATTGTCTGAAAAAAGAGTTTTTATGTAACCTCTTCGGGCAACAAAGCGACGTAGCGCAGCTAAAAAAGCGTCCGAAGTTAGATCTGACACTAACTCGAGATGTAAAGCTTTAGTATTTAGACAAATAAAAAGGCAGATATATGCTTTTTGTGTTTTTACACCTCTGTGTTTACTGAGAGTGATAGGTATAGCACCACTAAAATCTACTCCACTAAAAGTAAAAGGCTTTTGTGGAATCAAGCGGTAGGACGGAATTTGTCCCATGATTTGCTCATAAGAATGCGGTTTGACGCGAAAGCAACGAACACATTTGGATAAAACCGTTTTAATTAAGCGTTTGGCAGATAGAATCCAAAAAATTTGACTAATGAGATATTGGACTGTTTGCACTCCGACATGCAAATATTTTTTGTGCATATATTCAATAAAAATATAAGAAAGTCTACTTTCCTTGGGTAAAAGAAGAGGATGTTTTTGTCCGTAAGAAATAGTCATGGCTTGTTGAATGCGTCCTCCAACTCTTATAAGACCATCCTGGTCTAAAAAGGGATTCAATTTTTGTATGGGTTTTATGCATTTTTTCTGGTTTTGAAGGTTAAGAATTACTTCAGAAAAGTATTTTTGTTGTTCGTGCTTAGCCAAACATTTTAAAGCGTTAAAGAGATCGATATAATCTATATTTGTCTTTTTTCTGAAGTCTGCGGATAGTCTACAATTATTTATGAATCGCAAACTGCGGGCTAAAAGTAGTTGAATAGTGTAAAAATCGGATTTATTATTTAAAAGCGAATCTAAAAAGTTTTCCGTTATTCGGTCACAAGAAATCAGAGCAACATTTTTTCGTTCCTCAGTCTCTAAACTGTCATTTATTTTGACTTGCGGGGTTTTTGTTGGCCATTTATCGAAAGATTCTTGTAAAAAACTAGGGGCGGCCCACCATAGGGGATGATTTAAAAGCTCACTCGGCGAGCAGCCGCGGCTGGCTACATCGGCACTATTGAGAAAGGTGGGGGTATATAACCAACATTCTGGATTAATATTATCTTGGATAAGACTAACACGATTTGCGACAAAAGTTTTCCATTTACTTGGATGGGATTTTATCCAGTGTAAAACAACCATTGCGTCCGAAAAAGCGTAAATATTATTTATTGTGAACCTTTTTATAAAGATATCATATGTGTATTTTAAGACCTCAGATAAAAGAGTAGCGGCTAGAAGTTCTATTCTCGGAATACTAACAAATTTTTTAAGTGGAGCGATGCGACTTTTCGCAAGAACAAAATATATGTGATATTTAGCGTTTCGTAAGACACGTAAGTATATTACGCATGCGTACCCTCGTTCACTCGCATCACAAAAACCACAGAGATCGATGGATTCGGCGTTTGTGATGTCAATGTGGCGGGGTAAACTAAATTTTTCTAAAACTTGAAATTCAGATTGATAGAGTGTCCACTGACGAACTATTTCTAAAGTAGGCGTGGCGTCCCAGGAAATACCAAGTAACCAAATTTGTTGAATCAAATATTTTAAAGTGAATGTTACTGGGGTAAGATAACCATGGGGGTCATAGCAGCGTGCTAAAAAAGAGAGAAGCGTCCTTTTTGTACAGCTTTGCTGATTAGGTAATATGTTAAATCGAAACTCGTCGTATGAAGGATGCCAGCACAGGCCTAAGACCTTAGTGACGTCATCCGAATCGAGAGATAAAACTGCGGGGTTGACTAAGGAGGGATCTAAATGAGAGATCACTTCTGAGCGATTGCTAGACCATTTGTGTAATTTCAAGCCAGCGTTTCCTAATAACTCCGTAAGCTCTTGCTGCAAATTTAATGCCTCTTGAACCGTTTTACATGAAGTAGTGACGTCATCAATATAGGTATCGTTAAGTATAACTTTAGCAGCGTGAGGGTAGTTATCATATTCGGACTCAGCTAAGTGCTGAAGGGTGCGTAAAGCGAGATATGGTGAACAGTTCACTCCGTAAGTGACAGTTCGTAGTTTAAAAACGGAAACTTTTTCATTAGGGTTAAACCGCCAAAATATTTTTTGGTATTTTTGATGATCAGGGTTGATATTTATACCACGATACATTTTTTGAATATCGCAGGTGAGCGTCACAGGGTTAAGGCGAAAATGTAATAATATTTGAATAATATCTTTTTGTAGTTTTGGACCCGATAATAAGACTTGATTAAGCGAAATATGCGTAAAAGGGTCGGTAACACTCGCATTAAAAACTACCCTTGTCTTAGTAGTGATAGCTTCATTTTTAACAACAGCGAAATGTGGAATAAAATAGCTGTCTGAATCGTCTTCTTTTTCTGAGTCATAGTCCATATGACCCAATTCCAAATATTCATTCATAAATTTAGAATATTCACAATACAAGTTTTTATCGCGAAGCAGTTTTTTTTCTAAAGATAAGAAACGATTTAGCGCGACTTGTTTGATTGTAGGAAACTGCGGTGGATTCTCAAATGTGCGAAAGGGAAGGGAGACAGTATACCGGCCTTCTTGATTACGCGACACGCTCTGTTTAAAATAATTTTCACAAATTTCATCCTCTGGTTTCAAATGAGTTTTTTGGGGGACGCAGTCGGTTTCCCAAAATTTTGAAATTAATTGCGAAAGCGAGTCATTTTCATTTTGACAAAAAAGAGCATTAATTGGCGGGGTAGAAATTAAGGGTTGATTTATTTGTCCCATCAAAATATAGCCGAAAATAGTTCCCATAGCAAAGGGATGATTTGGATCATCGCTAGCGATTTTTTCACCCTGTATAATTAGTGGAAATAGATCCATACCAATTAGTAAATTTATAGGCGAAGGGTTGTAAAAAGTGGGATCTGCTAAGGGTAAATTTTTTATAAAATGCCAATTTTCTGTATTTATTTTTACTGACGGTAAATCAGTACAAACCTTTTGCAAAATAATCGCTTGCGTAGACACAAAAATATCTGGTTTTTGAAAATTACAAATTTTAATAAAAATCGATCCTAGATCAGAAGTAAGAGAGTTGCCTCCAACCCCCTGTATATTTGAACATAAGGGTTGTCTGGGAAGGCCCAATTGTTGCGCTAATTTTTGAGAACAGAAAGTGTTTTGCGAACCGCTGTCTAAAACGGCTCTAACTGTTTGAAAGTTACCGCGGACATCTTGAATTTTTACTAGGATAGTTGACAATAAAACTTGCGATTGCGCAGAAATAAAACCACAATGCGTGGGGTTAGAACCCGAAGGAGTTGCGATTGGTACTTGTGAATTAGAAGACGTCGAAGTAAAATTGTTATTATTTTGAGTAGAGTAATTTTGAAGCGGACACCCAGTAGCCGGGGATCTAAAACTTTGCTGACTGGCCAAGTAACCACGCGGTGAACTACTTGGAGATGCGTTGGAAGACATATTAGAGAGATTTTGTGAGAAATTCACGTTAGCATCAAAATGGGATCTATTTTGATTTTGAGAATTAGCGTAATTATAATTTCGCTCAAAATGAATTAATGAGTGGTGTCTTTGATTACCAGGGCAATAGCGACATGAGCGTAGACTTTGACAAGAATTTGTTAAATGTATTGAGCTTAAACAATTTAAACATAGTTTTTTATTTTTAGCGTAAGAATAGCGTTCGTAGGGAGATTTACCTTTAAATGCGTTACATAAATATATTGAATGTGTGTTAGAATCACAAAAAGCGCATCTATCTTTAGAATGAGTATTTTCCGTACCAAGTAGCGTTTTTGTATAATAAGGCGAGGCGTTATTTTTATAAAACTGTTTATTATTTTTAAATCTATTTTTAGATTGTAGCGAATAAAGCGAATTACATTGACTTTCAAGAAAATTATAAATTTCTTGATATTTGGGCATTTCATTAGACCTAGAATTAGCTAGTTCAAAGCGCGAAAGTAGTACCTCAGGCAATTTATCTAGTAAAATGTTGGCGAGCGGAAAACACCATTGATCAGTGTCGTAATTTAGAGTTTTTAAAGCCTCAATGTTTTCTGAAAAAACATCAAGCAGCGTGCGCAGTGTTTCTGGATTGTCGTCTTTGAGAGCGGGAAAATTATACACGGAGCGCCAATAAGTTTGAGCCGATAAGCGGGGGTTATGATAGCGTTTTAGAAGCGTATTGTAAGCGATTATATAATTAGCGTCGGTTATTTGTAAGTGTTTAACTACGTTTAAAGGCGGTCCTTTTAGGTAGGACAGTAACAAATTAAATTTAGCGTTTGTAGGAATACTAGGATTATTGTGTACAGAACTATTGTACATATCTAGAAAGGTTGGAAACTTAGTGATGTCGCCATGAAATTCGACAATGCGCAGTCTTGGCATTAAAGACGCCATAAAGCGGTCTGGATCAGAAGAATTTGAAATTTGCGTTAAGTTTTGAGGTTGAGGAGCTTCAATTTTCACCTCAAATAGTTGTTTTTGAATTCTTTTAATATCATAGAAGCTGTCGTCAAACTCAGTAAGGCGTTCATTTTCTTCTTCCAGTCTCTCCGGACTTGCCGAATAAGCCTCTATTATTTGATTTTGATAAATAAAAAATGTTTCTTTCATCTCATCAAGGTCGATAAGTCGAACCTGTAAACACGGTTTTTTTGTATCATCCGTTAGGCATGCATTAGCTAAGTTATGAAGAGTATTAATGCGATTATGTTGCACATTACGGAGTGCTTCTAACTTCTTAAGTTGCGTACTCATGGTAATGTTTTTAAAAAACTCCGTTAAAACAGGTGAACGATTAGTTTCCGAAATTTTTAATATTTAAAAATTAAAAGCGTTTAAAAAGAAAAGAGAATAGGCGATAAAAAATGTAAACAAGTCTCATTTACCTCTCTATATCGTT
Source organism: Aspidapion aeneum (assembly GCA_963576565.1). Lineage (NCBI taxonomy): Eukaryota > Metazoa > Arthropoda > Insecta > Coleoptera > Brentidae > Aspidapion > Aspidapion aeneum. The sequence goes on from OY755048.1 coordinate 32,079,725, forward strand.
TACAGCGATGTGGTGGAAACTTTTCCTACGTGCAGGTGACGCCAAGCCAAAAAGAGGTAGGAAATGCGCGAAAACAATGCGCGTTCGGTACTTTTTTACTTGTTATTTTTACTGCTAGCACAGCAAACAGATCAAGGTCATGCGTATTTATTAAAAATTTTATATTTAACAAAATGCGATTTAGACTTTAATTTTTCCCGGGGTCCTGTTATCAGGCTCGAACCTGGACCAAATGGTGAGGTCAGGCCTTCTGTAGAAAATAAAATATACCGAAGGACCACTCGAGATAGCTCGAGAAAAACGTGTGGGAGTTAAGAGGGACTGTATCTTTCCACAGGGCTCCGACAGGGAAAAAAGAGCCTAAAAACTTAAATACCAAAAAATAGCGTAGCAATGAAAAATTATCAAGAAACGACTTACCATTAGATGTCTTTCGTAGCTACTTGGCTGGCCAGCCCGATTATATGCGAAGTACCAGACTCTCCATTGTTCTATAGTTCAAAATGTTCCAAACACTAATATCTAATAAACTAAAGCGTAAAATTAATAGTTTCCACAATTTTAATATAAAATAATAGCGGTGCGGTGACTTTAGTTGCACGTGGCGCGTGGTTGAGTTGTTCTCGCAGACAATCGGCGTTTGCGTCCGCTAGGCCGAATTTAGCCGCTTATCTCAAATCCTTCATTGCTGGAAGAAGCGCGCGAAGTTTAAATTTAAAATATGGAAAGATATAGCGTAAAGTAAATCAAAATAATATTCTAAAAACGCTTGTAAGCGTAGAAAATGTAACCCAAAAATATTTAAAAACTAAGAGAGATAGCTTCTCTAATTTTAAGTGAAAATTAGAGAATATAATTATTTACAAAAATAAAAACAAGTTGGGAAACTTGTTCACAAAGTCTAAAAAGAGTGAAGCCGCTTGAGCTAGTGAACTGAAGAGTGAGAACTGTTCAGTGAACCCTAGGCTTAAATCTAATTTTTCTAATAAATTAAACAAAATTGCTAAATAGTCTTAACCTGTGTAAATTTGAAAACTTACAATCAGTTGTTGAATAATGAAAGTCCAGTAATGTCGCGGAATAAAACAGCATTTTTGTGTGAGAACTCTGTTTAAGCTTACATTAACAAAATAAAAGCATTGGTGTCTCTTCTTATATATTTTCTGTTTGCTGTATTTAAAACTTTTAAGTCGACCTGAACCTTTAAATATTAAAATTTTATGCTGACAGTTTGTGAAAATTAACATGGGTTAGCAAGCGGGCACGTTTTTGAATAGGCTGCGATACAATTTATTAGAATTTAAAAAATATACACACACTGCGCTTTCTTTTGAAGTATACAAAAAATTTTACCTCTCATGGAGTCGCGTATCTGAGAAAAACAAAAAAATTTGAATATTTTGTTAAAAAAAAATGCAAAAAACATCTGAATGTTTTAAGCCAGTCAATATCGACACAAAAAAGGCAAACATTGCAAACGCGTATGTATTTACAATTTTTTGTATATTGCAAGGATCCCTGGGAGTGGTTCATCAATAAGTTTCCCACATAGCACAATCACGTGTTTAACACGTAAAAAAGGCGTGAGTATAAAAAACGTTGATTTTAAAAGCTGCTAGAAAAAAACGATTATTTCATATATGAAAACAAGCCTAATAGGTGATTCATTAACGGTATAAAAAATAACGTTGCTAAAAACTGCGTTTTAAAAACGCCATTATCAAATTCAAACAGCAATGTTTTTACGTTAGTTTCACGTGATTGTTATCAACGTTAAAATCACATTTAATTCACGCCTTTTAAAACGCGACTTGCTTTGCTTTTCTACCGAATATTTTTGAGATTTTACTAGCAGCAGCGCCACCTATTATCGGGATTTTTCCCTTTGACGAAATCTATCAGGCAATCGTTTGGCCTCTAAACTCCAAAAACCTGTTAAGGAACGGATTCCTGATCCACGATCACGACGCATCTGTTATTAACCTGATAAAGTCACATTAATATTCTGTGAAGGTGTTTACTGTTAAAAAATCTTGTTTAGCTTTTAAACAAAACATAATGTATATAGATAGATTAATAGATATTTTGTCTTGCCTTGAGCGCCATCTTTCAAATTGTCTTGAAGTGTTGTAGTTTTAAACTAGTGAACTTTTATAACTTCCTTTCGCGTCTCTTTTAAGTTAAAAAATTAAAATTAAAAAAACGTGACCAAAAAAGACGCAGAAAGTTAGTAGGTTTGAGAAGTCTTATTCTAGTGGCGTTTTAAAACATGTTGTGGAGGACTTTTCAAGTGTAAATTTGGTACATGAAAATAACGAAGGTAAAAAACACGGTATATAGACAGCACTAGAAACTTCAGCAAAAAGTACATTTTTATAGCTTGATTTCTCCTTGTTTTTAAGTTATCTTTAAGCATGTAGAATTAACAAAATAAATATTACATGGTATGCGGTTGTTTATAAGTAAAAAAATACTTTGTTATTTTTGTTCACGTTAATTTAACATTGATGTAATTTTTGTGCTATGTGGATTGTTACCCTGTAATCCCTGTGCTACGTCCCTGGTAGTCACTTTTACGAAAAATAATAATTTCTTGGGATCGATTATGAATTATATAAAGATAACAAAAACACTGTTCAGAGAATTCCCAAATGCTTTATACTATAATAATATTTGAAATTGAGTTATGAAGGAAACGGTGGTGTTAATTAAAAAGTTACAATATCTTCTTGAGAAATTTTATTCCAGGCAAACTTAAGTCTCGCGCCTTAATGTTATGTGGGCTAATTTTTGAATCAGGGAATAAATAGTGCAATATTTTCATATAACTTATACAGAAAAATCGCAAGATGTTACCGTTTTCCGATTTAAAAATTCCTCTCCTGGCATGTCAGTGAATAACGACATCAATAACACACTAATAGACAGAGTGTTACAATACTAAAATCATGTTTTTATTATGCAAACAAATATGTTTATAAAAATAAACCAAAATCCTATATTTTAAACGCTAAAATTTGCGTTGCCATAGTTAATTTTTGAACACTATAAATTTTCGAAAATATTGGATTGTTTCTAAATGCAACAATACCACACACCTAATAAGTAGCTTTTGTAATTCCGGAGATATTAGCGGAAAGCTTTTACAATATATTTTACTATTTCCCGCTAATATTAGTTGGTACAAGATGATATTCCATCCATAGTAGAATCAATCGCCAAGTTTTTAGTCAAAAGTTTGGCGTAAAAAAGTGTTTTAATAAAGCGTTTTATTAAATTTAAATTTTATTTCTTTATGCAAAATGTGTTTAACAAATTTTTTGGAGCATCCTGTACAAGAATTTTAGGATATTTTGATAGAACTATTTATTTTCGCTATGAAAACTCACTAAAGTCAGACTACAGGACAATCTGAAACATCATGATATCTAGAACTAAAATATTAAGCTTTAAAAATATTAGTAACCATTAAACTGTCAAAACTATGGGTTAGTTATATTTGTAGATAATCTTTTTTTATTTGTCACACTGTGTTTATTGTATTACAATCTAGTCAGTAAGACTTATTAGCAAATTTGTTTTAACTTAATTTACTAGACAAGTCAGATTTAAACTTAGGGTTCACTCAACAGTTCTCCCCGCTTTGTTTCGTCTGTAACTCACAATTGTGTTGTGTTTATAGCATTATTTTGTTTTATGTAATTCACATAGTTTACTAGCTCAAACGGCTTCACTCTTTTTAGTCTTCGAATTAGCATAGAATTGTCTAGAAGCTGAATTGCTTCCACATTCACATGTTGATGGAGTCTATCTTAATGGCATTTTGCGTACTTTTTTATAGTCTCTGCTATAGTTTCGATTTTTAAATCCCGATGAAGGTAATTATTTCGAACGTACCAAGGTGCATTCACAATGTTTCCTAATACTTTAATTTGAAATCTCTGGAAAACTAGAATGTTACTCCCTTTAGCACATACTGGTTTCAGTATATGTCTACAAAGCAGTAACTTATTATGAATTCTTAAATTGGACTTCCTTCCAATTAGCCAGTTCATTTTTCTATACCTTATCTCAAGTTCTTCTTTTTTTTTTCTTAACATGTGCTTTCCACCGCAATTGGGCATCAAGTGTCATACCGAGATATTTTGCCTGATTTGAATATGGTACTGGAATGTTAATTGTTATTTATATGTGATTTATATTTTTGTTTGTAAAATCAACATAAATTGATCTGGTTTCATTTAATTTTATTCGCCACTTTGTGGTCTAACTGGTAATTTCGGTAACTACATCCTGAAGTTTTTCTATACATTCTTCAATAGATTTTTCTACCATTAATAAACCAGTATCATCGGCAAATGTTGCGACAATTTTCGGGCTTTGGGATATCGCAAGTGAATAATATGTATTGATAAGGGCCTAGTACGCTACCCTGAGGCACGCCTGTTTGAATTTCTCTTCAATTTAAGTATGAGTCTTCCTGTTTTACTTTGAAATGTCTAGCAGATATGTATGATTCCAAAATATCCGAATATTGTTTTGGCAGAAACCGTTTTAGTTTAAAATAAAGGCCTTTATGCCACACTTTGTCAAATGCTTGTGCTACATCTAGAAAAACTGCAGAACAAACTTTTCCCTCTTCTAGTGCTTTTTCTATTATATTAGTAATTCTGTGAACTTGGTCTTTCGTGGAATAGATAATCTAATATAAAAATTATGCTGGTTGAATTCCAGATAAGGAAAGTTATGCAATCAACAAGAGATAATACTGCAAAGGATTAACTATTCCAATGCCTATGGCTTAATTTCGTTTGGTCCTAATACGAGGAGAATCAGTTAATAGGGAATAAAAGCTGACTCATTTCACAACTGTATACCTTAATTTAATTTATCTCCACACCAACCAACCTAAAAAAAATGTAAAAAGTGGGGTTGGAATTAAAATTAAAACTTTCTTTTGGTTACGATTCAACGTACGCTACCTTTTGCAATGATATAGCATAAGTAATGCAGCGTTCAAAAAACACTGCAGACTTAGAATCAATTAAAATTTAGTATTAAAATTATTTGCCGATTCACAAATTTTTTATTGTCACGAGGTTTAAGAAATTTTTTATCAACTTAAATACTGTGTTTTATGTTGCCTAGTTTAAACTTATCTGCTTTAGAAACATTTTAGTCTTATACTCTACAAAATTCTCGTATATCCACCAAATACGTGGATGGGGAAGAAAAATGCAAAACAGCGTTAACAGCTCAAGTACAACTATAATACTCTGTGACGTGGAAACTGGAGAGAAATTCTTATAGAAAAGCTGTCTTCAGTGGCGTAACTAATAACAGGAGGCAGAAACCGAATGCGACAAAAACTTATATATAAAAATATAGATAAGACTTCAAAACAACTGGGCAGATTAGGTACTTGAAAAAACAGTACAATAATTAATTAGTGAACTCTATTTATCTATCTATTTAGCCTTCTTCGATCCATCTGTGGACATAGACCTGACCCAAAATCTTCTTCTGTTCTCTGTCTATCGCTGCGTTCATCCATCTTGTTCCCGCATTTAATTTTGTCCACACATCTCATTTGGGGTTTTCCCCTACTTCATTTATTCTCCAGTTTACAATACATTTGTTCCATCGATCGTCTAATATTATAACCGGCCAACTTCCATTTTAATTGTGCTACTTGCCCTCTGATATCCCTTACTTTTGCTTTTTTTTCTTATTCATTCATTCCTTTTTTTCTATCTATTAGCCTTAATGTAACATTTGTCTTTCCATTGATCTTTGGGCTTTTGTTACCTTACTGAGGATATTTTTTATTTCTTAATATGTAGCTTAATTTACCGAATGCTGCTCATGCCAATCTTACTAGTCTCTTGATTTCATCTGTTTTGTTTTCTTTTTTTAGTCTAATAATTTTTCCCAGGTATATATATATATATTCCTCTACTTGTTCTATTTTATTTTGGTTTATTCCGACCGTAATATCTTCATCTGTGTTTGCTATCATTTTGGATTTAGTATAGTTCATACTTAAGCCTATATTTTTAGCTGCTGTATCCAGCTCTTCCAGCGTTTTTACTAGTTCTTCTTTGTTAGCTGTTATTAAGGCGGTATGACCAGCATATCTTTGGTGGTTTAAGTATTCTCCGCTTATGTTAAAGCCTATTTCTTCACAATCTAAGTTTTTAAAAACATCTTCAAGGGCCTGGTTAAGCAGTTTAGAGAATATTGTGTCACCCTGGCTGACACCTCTTCTTATGAGGATTGGCTTGGTTCCTTCGTGAATTTTAATTAATGTTTTTGCTTCGCTACACATATTGGCTTCTAAGTCTGTGTATCTGTAATCTATTTGGCTACTAATTAAAGGTGCTTCGGTCATTAATTAATTCCTGAAGCAAAAAACTAAAATATCAAAGAGTTTCGCAATGTGGAAGTATTTTAATCTGTAGTAGTAAATTGAATGTTCTTTAAAGTAAAATATTTAACCAGTTGCATCTGATTTTTTCTACCATAATGATGGCCAACTTTCGTAGCGGAAATTCCACAAGACGACTGAAAAAGAGATATGTCACATAGCGAGAAAGTCTTTGTTAAATTTAATACCTTCTTACATTTTATTTGCAGTACTGCGACAAAAAGCAAATACGCCCGGATACGACTAACACATTTTGTTGCTCCTAAGGTATTCTTTTATCCTGTAAAAATTCAGACAGGCCGGGAATGATATATCGTGTCACAAACTAAAGTGGCCTTAGAAATATACGAGCCCTTTCCTACTTTATCTCCAAAAAGGCGGTAACTCTCCTTTTGGCCAAGATCCCCTAGAAATTGTTTTCAGTTTTATGAAAAGCCATGTTCTTTTTAAATGATATATGTATATTCGTGCATATTTTACTGGACTCTAACTAAAACAATTATCTTGTCATGTTGGAAAAAAGGGTTTCCAATGCTCTTGTTTAAAAATTCAAATTGCATTTTTAAACGATTTTATATATCATAAATTTTGTTTGTTTTTTTTTTCTCTAATCTGTAAAAAAAAATCCTTGGAGAGTTTCATTCATCTTTCAAAATAAAGATGTAAGCAATACAATGACAAGTTTTAATTGTTGATTTTGACCAATCAGAGCAAAAATTGATTTTTTAAAGTTTGAATCATAAATTATATTAAGTGGCCTCGGTTAGTAAATAAGAAAGTCCAGCATTTTGGATTCGCTATTTTGAATTTTTTAGAGTTTTAGTCAAATATCATAATCAGCGACTTGAAACACAACCATCATTGGCGTAGCTAGGGGGGGGGGGCAGGGGGGGCCTGGCCCCCCTGAAGTCCCTCAGGTCCCCCCTAAGATATTTTAGGCCTCCTCTACCGACTACTAGTAAAAGAACATGACGCTGAAAATACATACTTTTCTATTATTATTCGGGAAATATTCAAATAAAATAGGTGCATTAAAATTTAAAATCATTCAGATAATGTTTACATTTCAGGAAAAAGCACTTGTCTTGCGGAATTAGGCTTTTTCTCTTTAAATTATCGGTAACTTTTCTGCACTAATGCAATTTCTCGAAAATATTTTTTAAATTTAAACATAATTATGCATATTGAATATTTCATACATATTGGCGACATCTTGTAAAATATTATAGATGTGTAAGTTAAATTTCGCATTTAATAAAGACAGCGACCTTTGCCCCTCTGTTTCCGAAATCGCGTTGTAGATGTTGTAAGGTTATAAAAGACCTTTTTAAACTGTTTTTCTAAAATAAATATAATATTCTTTTTAGTTTTTTTGAGGTTAGCGTTTAGTGTCATGAAAATTTTCCGATTTTGGTGACAATTTCATAACCATTTTCATATTAAGTTTTCCCACGTCATTTAATGGAATAAATTCGTCGAGCAATACCGGGAAATTTTTAATATTAATACTTCTGCTCTAAGAGCAGAAATGACCGTTTTAAAGAATTGTATTTTTCGGTTAAATCAAACTGTTGGTCATGATTCTATCAAACAACATATAGCAGAAAACACCTATCCAAACCTCTACCAACATTTTAAAGTTGCGAGTATTCTTCCAATTTCAAGTGCAACTTGCGAGAGGTCTTTCTCTGCCATGAGGAGAGTTTTTAATTGGCTTAGAACAACTATGACTCAAGAGGTCGACTTAGACAGTGTGGTAGACGTTTTCAGTCAGCGACGTCGAAAACTTTCTTTGTAGAATTGCTGAATTACATACTTGCTGTGTATACATATAAATAAGTTGGTAAATGTATTATTAAATTTGTTATATTAAAATATTAGAACATTTAATGCGCGTATTTTTTTTTATTCATTGCACACTTTGCACGACTCTTTAAAACCTATGTTTGCTTTTTGTTCAAGATAGACCGGGGCCACGGCCCCCCCTGAAAAGCAAGGCTAGCTACGCCAATGACAACCATCTTCTATATTTGATGCACATCGGTGCACAAATAAGATAATTCAGGACAAAACTGTGCGAGTACTGCAAACTTCCAAGTTTGAGACAAATCTGCTTAAAAATAAAGAAATACTATATTTTAGATTCGCTATTTTGAATTTTTTAGAGTTTTAGTCAAAAATCATAATCAGCGACTGGAAACACAGCCAAGTTCGATATTTCATACATATCGATGATTAAATAATAAAGTTTGAGCATAAATCTGCATTAAGTGATCTCAAACACTGCAAACTTTCAAGTTTGAAACAAATCGATTTAAAAACAAAGATATCCACCGTTTTGGATCCGCTATTTTCGATTTTTTATGACTTTGAGTTAAAAATCATAATCAGCGACTTGAAACAGCGCCAAGTTCCATATTTGGTACATATCGATGCATAAATAAGAAAGTCCACCATTTTGGATTCGCTATTTTAATTTTTTTAAGTTTAGAGGTTAAAACTGCATTAAGTGATTGTATTACTACTAATAATAAATTCATAAATTAAAACTGTAATAATTTTTACAAAAATTTTATACACAGTGGTATTAAATGTTTTTGATCAGTCATTGTAATTGTCTATGTCGCTATAGTTTTGATCAACTTTGTGGTAAATAAGGATAACTTTTCGCAAAAAATTATCTTCTTGGCTGCGTCAAACTTTAAAATTGGCGAACGGTCATATTATGTTTACACCTTAATAGTAACAGTATACTTAAACATGGACGTATCCATTGAAGGGGGTCTAAGGGCTCGAGCCTCCCCCAAGCCTAACTTTTTTAAAAAAAAATTGACATATTTTATGAATAAAAAAATAAAATAGCATAAATTAGGCGTCATGGATTCTCGGATCCCCCAAGACTCTCTCCCCTCCCCAACATATATTCCTGGGTGCGCCACTGACTTAAACATTAACAAATAAAATGTATACTGATCAAAGGCGAAACTTTATTTTTATATATGTAAGTTGTTTTGTCAAATAAAAGTTTTTTTTTTGTTACAGAGCATTTCATAGAACTTTTTTACAAATAACGCAGCTTTTACCCGGTTTTTTAGCAGCCCTTTTTTCTTTATTTGCAATCTCACAAAGATATAACGTCGCGTTGGATGCACAGAAGCATTAACTGGAATGCGAACGAAGTTGGCTAGCCACTGTGTAAAAAGTCAGTGACGTAATATTGGACTTTTTTTATTTATTTATAGTTTATTGCTAAGTTCGTACCGTAATCGGGATTATGCGGAATACCCTGGGTTATATAAAATAAACTGAAGTTCATATTATTTTGGTTATCTGGATCTTATAAAACAATAAAATTTTTCTGTACTAAAACAAAAAACCTTAGAAATGGGTTTATAGTTTTTAATTTAAATATACAATGTTGCCACTGAAACATTTCACATCTACAGGGGCGTACTAAAGAGTAAGGCAGCGAGGCAGCCGCCTTAGGCTACCACCTTCAGAGGGAAACTTTAAGAATCTTGCGGCTCTCTAAAAAATGAAATAATCTTCAATTAGAAAGTTAGGATCGCGTCAATTTTTGTAGAGAGGGGCGCCAACCTCTAATCTTGCACCGGGCTCCACCACCTAGTTACGAAGCTGGTAGGTAATCCCATAAGACCAAACTTTGCAAATTAATATTTTGGGTAGGAAATCCCATAAGACCAAAATGGCCAAATTTAAAAAATTTAGATTTTAAAAACTATTTAGTTTATCAACAAAAGCACCGAGTTGCAGTATGGTGGGGTCATAGATGCGAAAAACCAACACACTGAGTTAAGATTCGGAAAAACGTAATTTAGCGAATTTTATGGTAGGGAATGTCATAAGACCAAAATGGCCAAACTTTGAAAACTCATAGTTTAAAAACTATATAGTTTATCAACAAAAGCACCAAGTTGCAGTATGATGGAGTCATAGAGTTGCGAAAAAGCCACATCCTAAGTTAAGATTCGGATAAACGTCATTTAGCGAATTTTAGGGTAGGGAATCCCATTAGACCAAAATTGCCAAATTTTGAAAATTCAGATTTTAAAAACGACCTAGTTTATCAACAAAAGCACCGAGTTGCAGTATGGTGGGGTCGTAGAGATAAGAAAATACCACATCTTGAGTTAGGATTCAGAAAAACGTCATTTAGCGAATTTTAGGGTAGGGAATTCCATGAGACCAAAATAGCCAAATTTTCAAAATTCATAGTTTAAAAACTATATAGTTTACCAACAAAAGCACCGAGTTGCAGTATCGTAGAGTCATAAAGATGCAAAAAAAGCACATTCTAAGCTAAGCTTTGGAAAAACGTCATTTAGCGAATTTTAGGGTAGGGAATCCCATTAGACCAAAATTGCCAAATTTTGAAAATTCAGATTTTAAAAACTACATAGTTTATCAACAAAAGCACCGAGTTGCAGTATGGTGGGGTCGTAAATCTTCAGTTAGGATTCGGAAAAACGTCATTTAGCGAATTTTAGGGTAGGGAATCACATGAGACCAAAATGGCCAAACTTTGAAAACTTATACTTTAAAAACTATATAGTTTATCAACAAAAGCACCGAGTTGCAGTATTGTAGAGTCATAAAGATGCAAAAAAAGCACATTCTAAGCTAAGCTTTGGAAAAACGTCATTTAGCGAATTTTAGGGTAGGAAATCCCATTAGACCAAAATTGCCAAATTTTAAAAATTCAGATTTTAAAAACTACATAGTTTATCAATAAAAGCACCGAGTTGCAGTATGGTGGGGTCGTAAATCTTCAGTTAGGATTCGGAAGAACGTCATTTAGCGAATTTTAGGGTAGGGAATCACATGAGACCAAAATGGCCAAACTTTGAAAACTTATACTTTAAAAACTATATAGTTTATCAACAAAAGCACCGAGTTGCAGTATCGTAGAGTCATAAAAATGAAAAAAAAGCACATTCTAAGCTAAGCTTTGGAAAAACGTTATTTAGCGAATTTTAGGGTAGGGAATCCCATTAGACCAAAATTGCCAAATTTTTGAAAATTCAGATTTTAAAAACTACATAGTTTATCAACAAAAGCACCGAGTTGCAGTATCGTGGGGTCATAGAGATGCAAAAAAAACACATCCTAAGTTAGGATTCAGAAAAACGTCATTTAGCGAATTTTAGGGCAGGGAATCACATGAGACCAAAATGGCCAAACTTTGAAAACTTATATTTTAAAACCTATATAGTTTATCAACAAAAGCCACATTCTAAGTTTTAAAATTCGGAAAATGTCATTTAGCGAATTTTAGTCATAGTCTTATCACAGTTAATGCAGGGGTACGATTAGGGGGACTTAGCATAATTTGTCAGGGGCAACTGTAGGAAGAAACCACTCAAAAGTGAGCCACAATAGACCTGCTGGTGGTTAAAGTGCTGCAAAGCCCACGATTATATGAATTATCATCTTAAAAACGGGATTAAACATACACTTTTAATTTCTTAAGTGCATAAAACGAATTATAGTTCCCAGGGTACAGAAAAAATTATTGTATGAGATGTTTGTTTTTAAATGAGGGGCACAGTTTTTCCCTTGGCCTCAGGCAACTAAAAAGTTAAGCACGCCCCTGGTATCTAGCAGCTCGATGTGTTATTTTTTTTTGTTGCAATACACTTTCGCTCATAAGCGGCATTTTGGATAAAATTCCTACCTACAATAATTTTTGTTATTAAAAAACTAAAAAAAAATACGAAAAACATCACTTTATTACATTTCCTTGTTTTTGTACCTGGTTCGATTAAAAAAAATGCTGCAACAAGGCTATAACTAGAGCAAAATAGGTTAGTTTTGTGTGTTTTTTTTTGTAAATCAAATGCGCCTCATTGCATTGCCTAAAATATAAGTTATCCTTAACTGATGGTACTATAAAAATTCAAAATAATTGTTTGAGGATAAAGGTAATATAGGTTATTTTGCTTCTCTCATTCTATTCTGTTTTGCCCTAAACCAGTAGCGCACGCAGGAATATGTCTTGGGGGGGGGGGCGAGACCCTAATGCCGTGATTTGTGCTATTTTCATAAAATATGTAAAAATTCTAAGGCTTGGGGAGGCCGGGCCCCGAGGCTTAAAGCACTGATTGAAATAAAAAAAAATCAAATACTAATTTTACAGGCAACGTGTTTGATTCCAGATTTTACATAAACCCACTAAATTTCTACAATAAATAAAACGCTAGACTTAAAAATTGTACCTTCCTGCCAGAAGTGCCCAAGATAATATGTTACTACACACACACTACACGCCAAGTAAAAATCAAGTTCTGCTCAGACAACCAATCATTACAGAGAGTTGAACTAGTCATGGAGAAAAATCTTTTTCCCCCCTTTTCCCTATTTATAGAAAATAAATATGCAATAGACTTTATATATCGTAGATATCTATCTCAAAGACGAATAAATTGGTAAAAAAATTTTTTTAAGTCACAAGCTTTTATAAAATGCACTAAAAATTAAAATACTCTGCTAATATATGGGCACCTAAGCTCACACTAGGTACTATAGTTATAGTGTACGTGTGAGCTAATATAACTAAAAACTTAAATATATTTCATTCAATTCCAGACTCAATTACCTCTCGTTTGATACCACACAAGCCAGCCATGTTTTGACTTAAACTCTAATGTTTGAAAGCTACCCCCACCCTTAAAAAAAACAAAAACTAAAATATATTTTGTTTAACTCCGGACCCAATTACCTTTCGTTTGATACCACACAACCCATGTTTTGACTTAAACTCAGATTTTTGAAATCTACCCCCACCCTTAAAAAAACAAAAACCAAAATGTATTTCGTTTAACTCCGGACTTAATTACCTTTCGTTTGATACCACACACGCCATATTTTCACATAAACTCTAATTTTTGAAATTTTCCCCCACCCTTTTATTTGGCTTGTGTTTGGTGGATTTTGTTCATTTTTAAATGGGACCATCTCGACCCAAGACCCAGCCTAGGTACCAAATTTCATTAAAATCGGCCTAGCGGTTTTTGAGTTATGCGCGTTGGTCGTTACAGACAGACAGACAGACAGACAGACAGACAGACAGACAGACAGACAGACAGACAGACAGACAGACAGACAGACAGACAGACAGACAGACAGAAGGACAGACAGACAGACAGAAGGACAGAAGGACAGACAGACAGACAGACAGACAGACAGACAGACAGACAGACAGACAGACAGACAGACAGACAGACAGACAGACAGACAGACAGACAGACAGACAGACAGACAGACAGACAGACAGACAGACAGACAGACAGACAGACAGACAGACAGACAGACAGACAGACAGACAGACAGACAGACAGACAGACAGACAGACAGACAGACAGACAGACAGACAGACAGACAGACAGACAGACAGACAGACAGACAGACAGACAGACAGACAGACAGACAGACAGACAGACAGACAGACAGACAGACAGACAGACAGACAGACAGACAGACAGACAGACAGACAGACAGACAGACAGACAGACAGACAGACAGACAGACAGACAGACAGACAGACAGACAGACAGACAGACAGACAGACAGACAGACAGACAGACAGACAGACAGACAGACAGACAGACAGACAGACAGACAGACAGACAGACAGACAGACAGACAGACAGACAGACAGACAGACAGACGTCGCGACAAAAAAGTTACAAAATCATCTAAAACGCAAAGATATAAAAATTTTTGAAATCGGAGCAACTTTTTTTTTCTCGAAAAAATTAGGATCACCATAGCTCACACTACTATAGTATAGTATATGTGTGAGCTAAAATAATTTTCTAACATTCTAATATTATCATAATAATAAAAGCGATGGCCGACTGATCGAAATCTTGACGATGTTAGCACGATAAGATATCCGTATCAATTAAATATCACTATTTGCAAGAATCAATCTAGCAGAAAAATGCAGAGGTACCAAACCCACCCAACCCGACCCAAGATACCCCAGCATTTCTCTGACATAGGTATGGCAATGGCGTAACACATCAAACATATCTTTGATGACCTGCTATGTTGAATATTCTTTAAGTGTTGGATCACAACTTTAGATTAACTTATGCTTTGATTCACGGCCATCGCTTTTATTATTATGATAATATTAGAATGTTAGAAAATTATTTTTTAATTTTTAGTGCATTTTATAAATTGTGACTTAAAAAATTTTTTTAACCAATTTATTTTCTCCTTTTTAGTCTCAGCTATCTACTCTATTAAATGAAAATATTTGTTCAATAACAGAACAGAAGAGTTTATTCTAGATTATAATGAAATCGCTAATTGGGAGTTGTTTGGAAACTCATTTTTCTATTGGGGGAAGGAGAGGGCGGGGGTAGAGGTAGAAATATATTTTTTGTTTGGGCTGTATTGTCATCGGACCTTTATGCATATACCAAATTTTATAAAAGTCATTTGAAGTGAAGTGTGTCAAAAACGCATTTTTTATGGAAGGGGGTGGGGGGTAGGGGTGGGAGGACATTTTTTCATTAATGTTGTATTGTCATGGGACCACTATGTGTGTACCAAATTTCTTCCAAATCGGATAATGGGAAGTGTGTGAAAAACGCTTCACAAGATTTGATAGTTAGTTAGTTAGACAGAACATCTGAATTTAAATAAAAGCTTGTAAAAATATTCATTGATTCAAAATAAGAATATTCTGAAAAGAATTAGTTAACTGAAACGATTTTACTACACATTATCCTTTCAGCACTTTTTGCACCATCCGTTTTTTTACAAAAATTACCAATCAAGAATCAAAATCAAAAGTCGGAGTTTGTTTTGTTTACAAAAAACATCGCGCGCGAGATACCTGTGTTGAGAATCTATATACAATGTGTATTATAAATAATATATCATTTAAAGCAAAAAAAGTGTACCATCACCTGTGAAACTTGTTTTAAAAATTAGCGAAAAGCCCAAACAAAATCAAGAAAAAATGGATAATGCCGAATTATTTCAGGATAGCCATGCTAGAACACAAAATGAAGAAGTTTTATATAGCGAATGGAAAAAATCCCAAAACGAAAAAAATTCACTTAGTGTACAAGTGGATTATCTCCGAAGTCAACTGGAAAGTATGCAAAGAAAATTTGCAGATTTAGAGACAAAAGTCACTAAAAAAGAAGAGTCTGACATGGACTACATTACTGATGAGGACGATCTGGCAAGAGAAACTGAGTGGATCAGACAAAAAGGAAAAGGTTGGAAAAAACGTCGAATGGATACTTCACTCTCACCACCACAACAAAGCTCGGGCACTGGAGAGCCCTCCAATAAAACACAAAATGAAGAACCCCCAACTAAGGTTAAAAAAGCTCCATTACCTCCACCGATTATGGTAAATGGCGTAAATAATTTTAATGATATTTATGAAAAGTTAAATATCATACAAGGAGTTAAAATAAAAGTTTTAAATAACGAAAATATTAAAATAAATGTACAAGACGCAGACAGCTATCGGCTGGTTACTAAAATGCTTAATGAAATAAAGCATCAATGGCACTCATACGAAAACAAACAAATAAGGCCAATTAGAGTAATAGCGAATAGGCTACACTTCTCATGTGACCCACAGAAAATTGTAGCTGATCTACAAAAAAAAGGTTTTAAGGCACTGGAGGCCAGCAACAAACTTAAATGGAGAACAAGACAACCTCTTAACATGTTTATGCTCACATTTAGCCACGATGAAGATATCAACAAAATTTTTGAAATTTCCAGTATCCTTGGGATTGAAGTGGAAATAAAAGCACTAAAAACCTCAAAGTTAGTCCCTCAATGCAAAAGATGCCAATCTTATGGACACACGCAAAAATATTGCGCTAAAGAACCACGTTGCGTAAAATGCACGGGGAAACATCTTACTGTAGAATGCCCCAAACCAAAAGAATCTGAGCCAAAATGCATCCACTGTGGAGGCAAGCATCCTGCTAACTACAGAGGATGCCTTGTTGCTAAGGAAATACAAAAATTGAAAAATAAACCTAAGAAACCGAATCTCATACCAAACGTGAGTACAAATAGACAAAACCAACAGACAAGAAACACAGTCACACAAAACTCTGTGACAAGGACATACAGCCAAGTAGCAGCAACAGCTACTATACCTGATATTAATATCAGTAGTCAAAATACTATGGAACAAACACTACAATTAATTTTGGAGAAATTGAACAAACTTGATGAGCGATTAACTAAACTAGAAAGTAGCAATAACGGAGCTACCAATATGCCTCAAAATGGTCAGTAATCTTAGAATCCTAGCTTGGAATGCCAATGGTCTCTTGCAACATCAGCAAGACTTGCAAGTTATTCTAGACATAGAAAAAATTGACGTCTGTCTTGTGTCAGAAACGCATTTCACTAACCAGTCTCACATTAAATTTAAAGGTTATAAAGTGTATCATACAACTCACCCTAGCAATACTGCACATGGGGGAAGTGCTGTAATTATTAAAGAAAATATATCACACTATGAGGAGATGGGATATAAAACCATAGAGATTCAAGCTACATTAGTAAGTGTAAAAACCAAAACATATACATTAGTCATAAGTGCTGTCTATATACCACCAAGGCACTTACTAAAGAAAAATCAATATCTTAATTTTCTCAGAAAATTAGGAAACCGTTTTATAATTGGAGGTGACTTTAATGCAAAAAATACCTACTGGGGATCTAGACTGACGAACTCTAAAGGAAAAGAACTTTTGCAAGCTATTAGTGAATATCAATGTGAGCCGATATCAACTGGTAAGCCCACATACTATCCAACAGATCCAGGAAAAATTCCAGATCTAATTGATTTTTTTATAGTAAAAAATATATCTTTAAGTTTTGTAGATATAGAAGAAAGTTTTGATTTACACTCAGATCATTCACCTATTATTCTAACTCTTAGTAAAAACATAATAAAGAAAGAAGCAAATATCTCACTAGTTAATAAACTGACTGACTGGATTAGTTTTAAACAAAGTCTGTCAGAAAAAATAAACCTATCAGTACCATTGCAAACGCCAGAACAAATCGATAAAGAAGTTGATTATTTTGTTACAAATATTCAACAAGCAGCTTGGGAAAACAGTCCAAAACCAAAGAGAATTTTTAAGGGAAAAAACTATCCAAAGGAAATTAGAGACCTTATATTGGAAAAAAGGAAACTAAGAAGAAAGTGGCAACAAAGCCGTGATCCTCGGGACAAAACAAATCTCAACAACATGACGCAGCGCATTAGGCGAGAAATTCTAGTAATAAAAAATGAATCTATTAACCATTTTCTTAATGAGCTTACAGATGATAAAAATACCGACTATTCCCTTTGGAAAGCAACCAAAGATTTTAAAAGACCAATTATCCAAATTCCACCCATACGAAAATCTAACAACCAGTGGGCAAGGAGTAACGAAGAAAAAGCAGATATTTTTGCAAGTCATTTAGAAAAAACATTTCAGCCCCACGAAGCACCAGATGAACACTTTCATTTAAATGAACCCCATCAAATCGAGGACCATATTAAGCTTACATCACCAAAAGAAATATTAACAGAAATCAAAAATATTAATTCGAAAAAAGCCCCAGGGTATGATCTTATTAACGGGGTAGTCATAAAACAACTCCCCAGAAAAGCTATCGTAAAACTATGCAACCTAATTAATGCGTCTTTTAGGCTTAGGTACGTACCTAAACTGTGGAAAGTTGCAGAAGTTATCATGATTCCAAAACCGGGAAAACCACTCCATGACGTGTCATCTTACAGGCCAATATCTTTGCTGCCAATTATATCCAAGCTCTATGAAAAATTATTGCTTAAAAGAATAAAACCCATCATAGAAAGACAAGAAATTATTCCATCTCATCAATTTGGTTTTCGAGACAAGCATTCCACGATAGATCAAGTACACAGAATTACTAATATAATAGAAAAAGCACTAGAAGAGGGAAAAGTTTGTTCTGCAGTTTTTCTAGATGTAGCACAAGCATTTGACAAAGTGTGGCATGAAGGCCTTAATTTTAAACTAAAAAGGTTTCTGCCAAAACAGTATTCGGATATTTTGGAATCATACATATCTGATAGACATTTTAGAGTAAAACAGGAAGACTCATACTCAAATTTAAGAGAAATTCAAGCAGGCGTGCCCCAGGGTAGCGTACTAGGCCCTTATCTATACTTATTATTCACTTGTGATATCCCAAAGCCAGAAAATTGTCACTTAGCAACATTTGCCGATGATACTGGTTTATTGACGGTAGAAAAATCTATTGAAAAATGCATAGAGAAACTTCAGGATGCAGTCACCCAAATTCACAGTTGGACCACAAAGTGGCGAATAAAATTAAATGAAACCAAATCAATTCATGTTGATTTTACAAACAAAAATATAAATCACATACAAATAACAATTAACAACATTCCAGTACCATATTCGAATCAGGCAAAATATCTAGGTATGACACTTGATACCAAATTGCGCTGGAAAGCACATGTTAAGAAAAAAAAAGAAGAACTTGAGATAAGGTATAGAAAAATGAACTGGCTAATTGGAAGGAAGTCCAATTTAACAATTCATAATAAGTTACTGCTTTATAGACAAATACTGAAACCAGTATGGACATATGGTATTCAACTATGGGGTTGTGCTAAAGAGAGTAACATTCTAGTTGTACAGAGATTTCAAAATAAAGTATTAAGAAACATTGTGAATGCACCTTGGTACGTTCGAAATAGTGACCTTCATCGAGATCTAAAAATCGAAACTGTAGCAGAGACTATAAAAAAGTACGCAAAAAGCCATGAAGATAGACTCCATCGGCATGTGAATGTGGAAGCAATTCAGCTTCTAGACAATACTATGCTGGTTCGACGACTAAAAAGAGTGAAGCCGTTTGAGCTGGTAAACTGAGTGAATTACACATAAAACAAAATAATGCTATAAACACAACACAATTGTGAGTTACAGACTAAACAAAGCGGGGAGAACTGTTGAGTGAACCCTAAGTTTAAATCTGACTTTTCTAGTAAATTAAGTTAAAACAAAATTGCTAATTAGTCTTACTGACTAGATTGTAATAAAAAAAAACACAGTGTGTTTGACAAATAAAAAAAAAAAAAAAAAAAGAATCAAAATCAATTGCGCCCACTGGTGCATGATATGATGGTCTGGAGAGTTCATACATTCAACCCAAAACTGCAGCTTGTTGCTGAAGCAGTAAAACTAAATAATAAATTTAAACAACTTATATGGAACGACACGTTTAGCAAATAAAGTGTCCCTTTATGGCCATCTTTTTTCACAGCTTCATTGCAAACTTTAAATTTTTAAATATACGTGGCTTTTACTGCACATGGTGCTTTTAAACGTCAATATATCTCAATTGAACGTTAATGGGTATTTGTGGCTTTGTCACACTTTGCATAGATGTTTCGAATTTTTTTATTAATTCTTTTTTTGTATTGTTTCAGGCGAATACCTCAAAGTCGATATAGAAGGTAAGTTTAAATTAAACACTATACCTATACAGGGTGTTCGGCACATGAACCTTTAAAATTTTTTGGGATATTGTTGGGGTCATTTGCTACCTGTTCAACCTTGGAACTTGAGTCCTAAGAGTCACGCTAAGAGTCACGGCTAAAGAGATATAAATTTTTAAATTTTGTTTCTCAAGTTATCCAATATCCCACCTTTAAACCCTTGTAAGCTTTTTATTAATGTCCGGAAAAGCACCAATTTTTAAAAATAATTCTGTAATCTTATGCTTCTTCAACCAATTAATAGATTTGTTAAAATTGATGTACCAAAGGGAAATACGAGGTTTTTTATTGAAGAACATTAGGGATTTTGTGAAAGAAAATCAATTTCAAAATTAAAAATCAAAAAAAGTATCGACAATTGAGAACTTCATTTTCTTTTAAAAACTTCTCTAGTTGATTACCTTTCTAACGGAATGCTAAACATTGATAAAAACAATATTTCTGCTTTAAAATACGGATATTCCGTCAGAAGGGCGAGGCTCGTTCGGAATTGGTAAGAAAAGCAATTTGATGTTTATGATTGTTCACCTACTTAAACAAAAGTTAAACTTTTAACAATAATGTATTGTGTTCTTTATTTATAATTTTTTTTAGAAACGATCATAAACATCAAATTGTTTTTCTTATCCAGTCCGAACGATTATTGCCCGTCTCACAGAATATCCGTATTTTAAAGCAGAATTGTTTTTTTAATCAATGTGAAGCATACCGTTAGAAAGGTAATCAACTAGAGAAATTTTTAAAAGAAAATGAAGTTCTTAAGTGTCGATACTTTTTTTAATTTTTAATTTTTAAATTGATTTTCTTTAACAAAATCACTAATGTTCTTCAATAAAAAACCTCGTATGTCCTTTTGGTATATAAATTTTAAGAAATCTATTCAATGGTTGAAGTAGCATAAGATTATAAAGTTATACAAAAAAAATGTTGCTTTTCCAGACATTAATAAAAAGCTTACGAGGGTACAAAGTTGGGATTTTGGGTAATTTGAGAAAAAATAATTAAAAAATTCATATCTCTTTAGCCGTTACTCTAAGGACCCAAGTTCCAAGGTTGAAAAGGTAGCAAATGACCCCAACAATATCCCAAAAAATGTTGACGGTTCATGTGCCGAACACCCTGTATATTATATTGTTTCTACAATACTCTAAATTTTTTGATAATTAATTAATTAGATAATTAACTAGCGAAAAAACTGGCAAGGATTTTATTAATCCCTTTTTAACTATAAACAGGTTCTATAGTTTTATACCATTATGGTTATAGGTATGTATAGTTACCATGAAGATGCTGCTTAGATAAAGAAAATCTAATATAGCAGGTGTTTAGATAAAAACAGGAAAATAAGGGTGTACCTCGATCTCAGTAAAATGCGACGGTCTGTAAACTAAAAACTAAAAAAGAGGTTGAACACTAGAGGAGAAATTATAGGCAGGTAGACAAGTGCTGACTAGGAATATCAGGGTAGATCCAAGAAGGTCGCGTTACGGGATCGAGATTGTCTTTTTTTTTTAATCTGCGAAGCGAGAAGGAGGTAAGAATTGCGTTTTAATTAACCTTGTTTCTCGGGCATTATACCGGCGTTAAAATTTACTATCAATGAAATGGTTCAAATGTTAAAATGATATTTTGCAGGAAACTCAGCTCATGATGTAATAAATTTGTTTATTGCCAAGTATGAATTTCGAAAACTGCAGTAGCTTACCCAACGAAAATTCAATTTTTTTTTAAAAATGTGAATGAATTTTAAAAAAATCTAAAAAGATTGACACATTTAAAGCAAACTGATGGGTTTTATCGATATGTTGAAAACTATGCATTTCAATCTACGAAAAAAATATATTTTTTTCGCCTTTCATTTCTTTTTCCTATTTCAGAACAGGTGAGATGGAAAAATTAATCTTCGCTTAATATTTTTCCTTTTTTCTATCGATTTTTCTAAGCCGCCACGCCGAATTGTAAGTGCTCCCAACTTCAGTGATGTGTTATAACAAAGCAGACAAATGATTTGATAAAAGACCGTCATACAGGATGCTCAAATATTCGCTGCCAGTGAAGTACCGTAAGGTTAAGTGACTTAAGACTATATGCTGAATTAACATAAAATTTTTAATTTTAAAAAGATTTTAGAAAGTCATTTAATTATTAAAATAAATTAAAAACAGAAAAAAAGGACACGCACCAATTTTTTTAAATACATATCTCAAGTCAGTCATAGAATTGTCCGTGTTGATACTATTGTTAAAAAATTGTATAAAACAATTTGTTTTTAGAACAATAAAATTAATTGAATTGAATTGAATATCGTTAAAAAATGTGCGAAGGTCTCAATTAACCCATTTCACCTAACAACCAGTAGCGGCTGCTACAGGGAGGGCAACGGGGCAGTGCCCTCCCAAAACTAAACAACAAACAGTATTTTTAATTGATTTATTAAAAGAAACTGAAATCTTCCCTTACGACATGATTGTCTAGTTCTTTCTATTATTTGTGGTTAACAACAAGCGATTAATTGGGTGATTTTTTTTAGCGTGAATAATTACAAGCCGGCAGCGCCGCGCGGGGCAAACTTAAAATTTTACCCGTTTTTCAGAGGGGCATGGGTGGATGTTCTCAAGCAGGGGCGAGAGGAATGTATGTTTTAGTTGAAGTCGGCCATCATCATCGTGCAAAAACGTCCGTTGCCCTTCCTAGCGTTGTCGGTTCTATCCTTAGTGAAGACGTATGAGTTTGTTTTGATTTGGGGTATAAAATGGAAATAAATACCGTCGATTACATAATTAACTGTGCAAATTATTAAAAATTATATGTGCAATGCTTATGACAACAGTTGAATGTGAACGCTCCTTTTCAACATTAAAGAGTATTTAAACATTTACGCGAAATACAATGTGTAAAAATAAATTGAAAGTCTTAGCTATGTGTTCAATTGAAAGAAAATTGTTGACTACGGACAATTTTAATGAACTTGTCGTTGAGCACTATGCGCATGTAAAAGAAAGGACTCTATAAACTATAAAATGGATCTATAAACAAATAAACTAAATACTACACCAAGTAGCTGCCTACAAATTGCGAAAGGCTTTCGCGGCCATCGTCCAATGGTGGGTGTGCTTTCGGGCTGTTCGGCCGTCGTCGTTGGAAATTCGTTCTCGACGTTTCGCCATCTCGAGTGGATGGCATCTTCAGGAGATGTTGACTGATTGTCGGCTTCTCGAAAACTGGAAGCTGCCTGTTTGGAAAATACTAAAATAAAATTGTTTGGTTTTTTATTTCATTTTTCATTTTTCATGCAATTTAAATTTCTCCCCCCCCCCCCCCCCCAATTTATAACGTCATCAACCGCCACTGCTAACCCTTTGGGTTATATTAAGGAGTAAGGGCTTATTTTAAGGGGTGGTAACATAATATTGACAAGTAAATTTAGGATTTTTTCAGCCGTCAAAATTTATATTTTGTAAATAAGTTTAAGGGAAAAAGGGTAAGGACTTATATTCCCCTCCAGTAAGGGGAAAAATTTACTATTGGGAGTGCCAAATCTTTAGCTAATTAATAATTAATTCTTTCATTAAACGCAGTATCTGTAGTAATGGTGCTTGCATGTAGATTCCTGGAGATATGGCAATTTAACTATTTTTGGTATTTTAATGCAAGATACACCGATACTTTGAGGGGGTAGTAATGTCTATCGCTGAAGAGTGAATTTTTTTATATTAAAAAATAACTCATAAAATAAGACATGTAGGACTATATATATCGAGACAATACAAAAAAAAATAAGTTGTTTTCCGCCAAGTTAAAAGCTTGCAAATAATTAAGAAAATACTATCATAGAGAACTTTTAATGAGGGTGGGGAAGGGATTGCTGCTCCCACCCCCATTTTATATAACGCCAACTCGAAATGTTTAATAAAAAACAGAAAGCAAACCCTCATTAAAAAGAAAATTCTATTGCTCAAAATAAAACATTCGTTTTTTCTTTAAAAGCTTCATTAATGAAAAATATTTTTTACGATACATCATTATCCTAGGGAGAAGAATTTCTCGCGTCGGATGCATGTGGATGAATTAGTTATGATTCAAGGTATCACGTATTAGCAGTGTTGTACAGGCATCCTATAGTATTTTTTTTCCAAGGGTAACAAGGGGCAATCCTGCATTAGACACCCAACCTACTTTCCTACCAAAGTCATTTCTTCTCTGCTAGAAGAGGCCGGGTATTGTCGAGATTCTTACCGACCAAAACCCTTCGGTTGCGACTCCGGTTTGCCTATTACTAGCTTATTGTGCACCCTCTTGATTCCTATCACTCCATTAATTTCGTTTCCTGAACGAGCTTATACACGTCTTTAATGGAGTAGTCCCCAGCCGCTATTGGGTTAGTTCAACTTCTTCAAATATTGGGTGCCTTTTGCGATACAGTGCCTCGCAATGGCATATTACATGTTCTACTGTTTCCGGTTCCTGATTGCATAGTCTGCAGCTCAGGCGTCCCTGTAGAAGGCTCATCCTGTTTAGGTAAATTTTGACCGCCATATGACTGGTCATGATTAAATTAAATTATTGTTCTCAGTTGCATCCTACTGTAACTGAGTAAGTCTTTTGTGAGTTTGGCATTCAGGCCTTTAATAAAGGCTCGGCTGTTTCTTACCCCCGGTCTTTTTAACCAGTGACTTTCATGTTTCCCCTTACTCAGAGTTTGACCTAGTACACTTTGGATCATATAGGATGCAGACTAAATACTACACAAAGCTACAACAAGATATCTTGGGAAGAAATTGCAAAAACAATATATTGACCAGTATATATTACTGACAGGTATATTTATCAAACAACGGTTAAAGATGCACTAGATCTGGAGAGCGGTTTGGAGAGATTCTCTGTATACTAAAATTGAAAAATATTATTTATTTGCTTGTTCCATCTTGGAGTTATATTGTCTACAATTCAATGTGCTAAATGAGAGCTATAATAAAAGGTCGTAAATAAAAACTGAGGCGGTTATGATATTGACGTCTGAAATAAAATTGTGGCAGGGAGACAAAAAATTATTTCGCTGAGTAATGAAAGAGTTGTTTTTGTTTGTAATATAACACTTAGGTTTCCAAGCTTGACAATATAACAAATATATTTAGGTTTGTTATTAAAATTGTTGGTTTAACAGAGCAAAGCCTTTAAACAACCATTTTAGTGCATATTGTCGGATTTTTTTTTACATTTGTTTACTTTTCAAGTGAACATTTTTTGTTGGTACTCGTAAGTCGAAATTTGATAGGAGATATACATGATTGGGTGTAAACATATTTTACCGCAATTAGATTACATGTTTAAAAATTTTTCCTTAGAATTTTTTCTGCAAAGTTTTCTTTTGTTGTTGAGTCAATCTTTTTTATGCCTTTCCCTAACAACAATTATTTAAATTATTTAGTAGTAGAAGTACTATGGCGAAGAAGCCCTTCAACCTGGCAAGTAAGCGTCGAAGAGTGGTTAAGTGTCCGAAAAGTGCATAGTATCCTGTGTCTGCAAGCTTCTTTCTCTACTCAGCAGTAAATTCCTTCTGCTTAAGCCAAAGGTACTGAGAGTCTATTTTGACTATCTACAGCTCTTTGAATTGGTCCACGCTTTATGCAGCTTTTTGAGTATCTATTCTTTAAGAGTCGATCTTATTTGCTCCCTTGTTAGCCCTAGGGTTAATGATCCCGTTTTCTCAGTGACCTGGAACCCATAGAAGCTTAACGTCCTATCTATTTGCTCTCTGAACAGATGAATATGGTTGTTTCTACTTCCTTCTTATCAACCTCGGTTCTTTTGACATAAACTTCTGCTAGGAATACTGTTGTCTGATTTCCTAGGGACTAGCTCCTTTAGATGTAGATATTATTTAAGAACTCCCCTGCGCCTGTCGTATTCTCTCCGGTGAGCCTAACGCTGTCTGTAAAACAGAAAAGGTGTTTTGTCGAAAATGTCAATTGGCTCACCTTCCAGTTGTTTCTACTTGGTAAAGTAACTGTGTATTTCCTTGTGGGTCCTAGGACTCTCGATGATTGTTTAACCTTTGGGGCCCTCCGGGAGAGAGAGGACTGGATAAAGAATAAGACCAATTTTTCAAATAACGTAGCTTCTGGCACTGGCGAATATAAGGGGGGGGGGGGCCCGAAGCTAAGATTTTTTTAGATATTTTCCGCATATTTCATGAATACAAGCATAAAATACGGCCTCATGAGGTCTTGGGCCCCCCCCCGAAAATGTCTAAACTGTCTCGCCCCCCCCCGAAACTTTCTTCTATATACGCCACTGGCTTCTGGTATACAGACGGATCCAAAATGCCATCGGGCGTTGGATCTGGAGTTGTTAGTATTCAAGAAAAAGTCGAGATTAAACATAGTCTCGGCCAATTGGCTACTATATTTCAGGCCGAACAGGTGGATTACTGACCACGAATGGACCAACAGGACAATAAAAATCTTCCCCGACAGTCAAGCAGCCTTGATTCCTATTCGGTCTCATCGAGAACCGTGAGGAGCTCTAAGGATTCGCTGAATGCGCTTGGTCGCGCTAACAATGTGTGATTAGTAGGATACGAGGGCATTGAGGCCGCAGACCTAGCAGCAAAGGACATCTGCCAAATTTTTCGGCCTCAAGCCAGCCTTTCAAAGACAAAGAGCTGTCGTAGGTCACGGACTATAGTTGTTTTCTTTTATTTGCATTCGATCTTTTCATTGATCGATATTGTATAGCAGTGTTTCGCCTGTTTTTGTTTTTTGTTTCTCTCGTATCTCGGTGGATGGCGCTTCTTGCGATAGTTTTCTCACTATTTACATTTGATTAGAGACAAAACCGTCTGATTAACTTCGCAAGGTTTGTCACATTGACCAGCAGTGTTCTGAGGAGTCCCATAAGGACGAAACGGTTAACTGTCAACACTTATTAGATGTCCATTAGATCTTGGACCCCGTGAGGTTAAGCTTTCAGGCTACCCATGGAAAAATATGAGGGAAACAAAAACTCCTTTTTGCCCGATTAGCCACGAAACTTGTTTCATATTAAAATGGATGGAGAATAGCTTCCCACAATACTGGATAAATATACCAGAACTGGCTCACTCTAAAGAGTTCATTAAAGGACCTTGTAGAAACAGACCCAGGAACATTATTGAACTTACCAGACAATAGATATGGATAGTGACTGGCCTTTTTCCGTGTCACTGTCGACTGAGAGTACCCATGCACAGAATGGAACTAACAGAAGAGACCAAAGGTAGACTCCGTATGGAGGATGACGAAACAGACATGTACTGTGCAAATGTCCGGCTATTGCACGTTTATGTCAGAACACTTTCGGTAAACCTCAGATTGACTCAGAAGATCTGAACAGTGGCTCAACCAAACTCCGGCCTTTTTGTAGGATTAGGCATACAGTGGTGAGAAACCACTCAAAAGTGAGCCACAATAGACCCACAGGTGGGCGCAGTGGACGGGCTGCAAGGCCCACTCACATATGAATCATCATCATCATCATATAAATCATAAAAGACTAGGAATTATATTATAACATGCGGTCCCAGTTGCTGTAAACTTATAGTTTTTTGCTTTTTTTATTTATTTCAAAAATGAGTTTCATCCAAGTTACAATGCGTACTTCGCAATATTTTTGACGACACCAGATAAAATTTTATGGACTCAACTTTGCTACTCCAAGATACTTACTTAATCTGGAATAAGATCCTTCGCGCCAAGTGCGTAATCGTATACTTTGATGTTTATGTTGCTAAAAGATTTTTATCAAGGCAGAAAACCTCCTTTCCCCTTCAAACTTATCGAGACAAAAGCAGTATTATTTTAGGATTCAAACCAAACAGGTAGCAATATTGTTTCAGTACGCCATTCCGCCTTATCTTGATAGCTTACCTATTTGCTTTGATAATTATGGCGTAACCTCAATGTGCTTGTATTGGGAATATAAGCAAATGTGAGATTTTAACCCCAAATCCATTTACGAATAATAATATCAAATCAGTGGCTACTCGCATATAAGTTCATGACAAAACGCGATTACGAAAACTGTGCTGGAACAAAATCGCGCAAGACTTACAGTCTCATAATTTATCTTATTCTTTGATTTGTGACTCTCTTTTTGATTTCCCTGCTGCTCTTCTCCAATAGTCCATCTCCGTAGCGGAAGGCATTTTATCTGTTCTATCTTTAATTGGCCATACTTCTGAGCCATATGTAATAATACTTTTTACAATGGTGTTAAATATAAGCTTTATGTTATGATATACTTTGGTCCCAAATTATTTCGTTTAAGGAAGTTATTGCTTTACTTCCCTGTACGTTTCGATCTTTTATGGCTTTGTCTAGTATTCCGTCAGCTATAATTTTTAGACCAAAGTATATATACTTATCACAGGACTGAATTCGCTGCCCGGTATCTAAGATTCGATGCTGTTTCGTTCCACTAATACACATATACTATGTCTTATTGGGACTAACTTCTAGTCCCCACTTATGGTAATCTTCTATTAGTTTTCGTGTCATATATTCGAGGTCGTTATAATCCTGAGCTACCACTATCTGATCATCGGCTAAACATAAAGTATACAAGGTCGTTTCATCCAACGGTATTCCCATGTTTTGGCATTTTCTCTTCCATACTTTAGGGACTTGTTCCAAATATATCTTGAAGAGCGTGGGCAAGATACAGTAACCTTGTTTAAAAACTTTATTTACTTAAAGCCTTTGGTTAATTTTTCTTCTATTTTAACTTATAACAAGTAAAGCGTAAATTTTTTTATAGAAATAAAATTTGATTTCCATAGGTGCTGATGATGACTCATATATGAGTGGGCCTTGGAGCCCTTCCATTGCAACCACCAGCAGTTCTATTGTGGCTGACTTTTGAGTGATTTCTCACTACTGTATGTCTAGTTCTCCAAAACGGTTAGCTATCAGTTTGGGGAGACACTGTTCAGATCTTTTGAATGAATTAGAGGGTAACGGAGAGTGATCTGACGTAAATGTACAATAAGCTTACACTTGCAGTATATATTTGACTATTCATCATTCTCTAGGGAAAGTTTTGGTCTCTTCTGTCTGGTCCCTTTCTGGGCCTGGGTAATCTTAGTACGAGTGATCCGTATAAGCTCCAGTCAATATATAGGGTGACACAATATCACCTAAACTATTTAACCAGGCCCTAAAAGATGTTTTTAAAAACTTAGATTGGGAAGAAATGGGCAACAAAGTAAACCGAAAATACTTAAACCGCCTGTTTGAATATACTTGAACCGTCTCTTTGAATATGAACTACACTAAAACTAAAATCATAACAAACACAGAGGAAGATATCACAATCAGAATAAACAAAAAGTAAATAGAACAAGTAGAGGAATATATATACCTGGGACAAATTATTAAACTAAAAAACGAAAACCAAACAGCGGCAGCATTCGGTAAATCAAGCTACATAATAAAAAATAAAAAATATCCTCAGTACCTCAAAACGAAAGTGTATAACCAATGTATCCTTCCTGTATTTACCTATTGATCCCAGACCTGGACACTTATAAAACTAAACATAGATAAGGTGAAAAAAGCTCAAAGATCAATGGAAAAACAAATGTATTGTAAACTGGAGACCTTGGGAAAATTAAAGTAATAGGGAATCAGATAAGCGGACGATTTGAAGAAACATTCGGGAACTAGACGGATGGACAAGGCGACAGACAGGGAAGAGTGGAAGATATTAGGGGAGGCCTATGTTTAAAGATGGATCGAAGAAGGCCAAATAGATAGAGTAGATAGAAATTCTATGGGCACATAGCTTATTCTTATTATGACAACACAATTTTTAATTAATATTAGGAGACAACCTTAACAATCACCCATGGCTTGAAATAGAGGTCGATATAGCCAATCAAGTATACCCCATCAATTTCTAACATCATCATGATAAATGACGAATGACTACCTACCAATACGAATTAGTTACGGTGCGATGCCTAATAAGACAAATGTGTATCCTAGGTAGAGTTATCCATACGCAGGTTATGAACAACTATGGCTAATTGACCACCTAGGGGTGGTAAATATATTTGCCAAAGCGCAATCAAAACGTAATTTGTATCGCGTCTAACCCTTTTGTCAGTAATTGGCTTTACATTTATACGACTCTGTGTAGCATTAACACAAAAGCAGTTTGCAATATCAAACAATTAATACTCTAAACCATACCGTATGTTTTCATTGTTTCTACTTGTAACTCAATTTAATTTAGTTTAGTTCTGCTTAGTACGAAAGGAACCGCATGTTTTGCATTTTTATAGCCTATAAATTTTATACCGACCTGCGGAGGGTAGATAACCTTTAAAAATCTGTCCTAAACTAAACTAAACTAAAACGTTTTTATATCCGGCTAAAGTTGTGTAGTTGTTAGCCGTATTGTCATACTTCTAAGGTTTGACTTTTTTAAGGTGTTTCTAGAAATTACTAAATTGCCTAAATGTTATATATAACGATACTGATTCAATGCTATTGTGATGATAATTATAAAGGGAAAGTCATTAGAAGATAACCTTTAAAAAATCTGTCTTAAACTGAAATCGAAATCGAAATTTTTAGATAATGAGCTAAAGTAATGTTAATTTAATTTTAGTTTCTTTTTAGCATGTTTTAAAATCAGCAAAACTGTTTAGATTGACATTAAAAACACAATTTAAAATTAATCAATTTTTAAATCTTTTTATAGAGATTCATTATTTTCAGATATATAAATCAAACACTTTATACTCAAAACAAAAACTATTTCTCTTGCTCTTTTCCTTTTGTGTGAAATTCTGGAAATTCGGGGTCTTTATGTTTGCTTAAATTTGGGAAAGTCAGTGGCTTTTGCATCGATTGCTACATAAACATTTTACTCGCAATTTAGGGTAAGCGAGTACAGTTAAATTGGAGCGCGCCAAACGCCTGTGGGTAAATACCTTTTCCATGTAATCCAAATCCTATTGTAAAAGTGATTAGATTCATATGAATATATATATATATATATATATATATATATATATATATATATATATATATATATATATATATATATATATATATACATATATATATATTTATTGGTTTTAGTTATTTATCTAGGCCTCTTATTCTTATTTCACTGCCTATTCCTTCTCTCCAGCTTCTTCTCGACCTTCCTCGTTTTCTTCGGCCAGTTGGTTTCCATTGTAATATTTGTTTATGTAGTCTTCCATCATCCATTCTTTGTACATGTCCGTACCACACCAGTTGTTTCGTTCTTATATCATCCACTAAAGTACGTTCACCCACTGTCATAATTTCTCTTATTCTTTGATTTGTAACTCTTTCTCTTTGTAATTTCCCTGCTGCTCTTCTCCAATAGTCCATCTCCGTAGCGGAAAGCATATTTTCTGTTCTATCTTTGATTGGCCATACTTCTGAGCCGTATGTAATAATACTTTTTACAATCGTGTTATATATAAGCGTTTTGTTATGTTTTGATATACTTTGGTCCCAAATGATTCCATTTAATAAAATTATTGCTTTTCTTCCTTGTACGTTTCTATCTTTTATAGCTTTGTTTAGTGTTCCGTCAACTGTAATTTTTAGATTTAAGTATTTATACTCATCACAGGACTGAAATCGCTGCCCAGTATTTAAGATTAGATCCTGTTTCGTTCCACCAATATACATATACTCTGTCTTATTGATATTAACCTCTAGTCCCCACTTATTATACTCTTCTATTAGTTTTCGTGTCATATATTCGAGGTCGTCATAATCCTGAGCCACTACTATCTGATCATCGGCGAAACATAAAGTATACAAGGTGGTTTCGTCCAACGGAATTCCCATGTTTTGGCATTTTCTCTTCCATACTTTAAGGACTTGTTCCAAGTATATCTTGAAGAGCGTAGGCAACCTTGTTTAAGACCTTTATTTACTTGAAAGCCTTTGGTTAGTTTTGCTTTTATTTTAACTTTTGCCTTACTATTGCGGTATAACTCTTTGATGGCCTTAATTAGTTGTACGTTTATGTTTGTCTTTTCCAACGCTTTCCAAAGTAGATTTAGTGGTATACTATCATATGCCTTCTGCAAATCAACATAAAGCAGAGGCAGCTCTTGTCCGTATGCCATTTTCTTTTCAATAACTTGGGTTATACAAAAGAGATGATCTGAATTCGATCTACCCGCCCTGAAACGGGCTTGTTCTTCTGCCTCCATATCTCTTTGATGGCCTTAATTAGTTGTACGTTTATGTTTGTCTTTTCCAACGCTTTCCAAAGTAGATTTAGTGGTATACTATCATATGCCTTCTGCAAATCAACATAAAGCAGAGGCAGCTCTTGTCCGTATGCCATTTTCTTTTCAATAACTTGGGTTATACAAAAGAGATGATCTGAATTCGATCTACCCGCCCTGAAACGGGCTTGTTCTTCTGCCTCCATATCTTTTTCTATATTAATTGTTGGAACAAATAGGCAGCTAAATTAAAAAGAAAGAGCTTGTGAATGAACTGAATGCCAAAATCTAATTATATAGTAGTAGTAGTAGAGTAGAGAAGCCATTTTTGGTCTAGCGACTAGGCACACGGTGTCTTTTCCACGTTCACTGTTAACCCCCACTTTCAGTATTCTTCCGTTAACTCTCACATCATATACTCCATGTCTTCTTTATCATTAGCTACAATTACTTGGCTGTCAGCAAAATGTAATGTTTCCAATTCTTTAGAGTTACTGCGATATATATTTTAAAAAGAGTTGGAGAACACACATCCCTATCTTAAGCCTTTCATTTTCAGGAATTCTTTTGTAAATCCTTTGCATAGTTCTTTTATCGATTTTATGTATGTGTGATTGATATTAGTTTACTCTAACACTGTCCACAATTTTTCTAATGGAACAGTATCATATGTTTTTGTAGGTCCTCAGAGGTAACATGAGTCTTTATATTTTAATCACTTCTTTCCTATAATTGTTTAATTTAAAAAATATCACTACAAGATCTGCCTGCACGAAACCTACTTTGCTCTTCTTCTATTTGCTCATGAAAATTATTATCTATTAGATCCCTAAATATCCTACCGTACAATGTACTACTTAATACTGGTTACTGAAATTCCTCTGTAATTGTTTCCCTTCTTATGTATTGAGGATATGAATGCAATTTTTCATCATCAGGTAATGGATGTCCGTGTATGCATTGATTAATAATATATGTAAAATTTTCTAGTAGTTTATCTGGTCCTGATTTATTATTTACCCAGGTCCGCTAGATATTTAGGATTTAAGCTTTTTATTACTATACTTTATTATTTATTTTTTGATGATTAATTCCTCTCCAGGTACTTCTATGTCAGTTTTCAAATGGTTCTACCACTTTGCTCTGGGTTTGTTTACCATTTCCACTAATAAAATCACCAAGCATAATTATTTCCCTGGTATTGCCGATTTTGGTCTCATAAAGTTGGTGGAAGAACACTTTGTTTTGTAGCTACTCTTTTGCCATCTGGTGTGCGTAGGCTGTTATTATATCGTAGTCTTATTTTTGAGGTTTTTCTTTTTTAATAAAGATACCCCTCTGTCTGCTCTCCTTTCATTTTGGGCTCCGGTGAATGTGTAGAAAATATTACCGACACTAGTTGTACCTGTCCTTTTCTTCTTTCTCTGTGAGTTTAGTAATATCTATTTTGCTATTTTGCACTTCGATTGCAATAATGTCCAACTTTTAGTTTACTCTCTAAGTTCCATGTAGCTATATTCAGAATCCTGTGTCTTTGCTTTTTTCGTCTTCGAGAATTTCCATCTATTGCTCCTAGGCTTTGTTTAGGCTTTTTGGTAATTGCTTTGTTTTACAAGTATTTGAGAACCACTCTAATGCATCAACCCCCTACTTGCAGGGCCAGGATTTTTAATCAAGGTTTTTCTCCTCGAGCTTTTGACGAGCCAACGCCAGACTGTAAGGCAACAGCTTCGCATGTACACTATGCAGCGGCTTTTATAGGATGCTATTACTCGTGCCTGGTGAACCCTGGTTTGTTAGCAAGGTGTTACTTCTCGATACCTCCTCCTTTCCCTTAGGGCAATGGAACCCCAGGCGTGGAATAGGCGTGGCGGAGTTTATTAATTTTCTACATTTTCTAATTCTTTTAAACAGGTCCTCTAGTAAAGAATAAAAATACATTGTTCTCGCTTTATTTCAAAACTTGTAAAACAAATTGGGTT